>CP092869.1:100360800-100426062 GCA_030710605.1 Cordylochernes scorpioides | reverse complement strand
GCATGAGGAATTGAAATTTGTGTAAAAAGTAGGATTATTGATTCTGTGGTAGACAGTGGTGTGATAATGGGAGGGGGTGCGTATAATGAGTATGTCAAGGAATGGCAAAACAGAATTAACTTCAGATTCTAAACTAAATGTAACTTCCGGGTGAAATGAGTTAAGAACAGATAAAATATTTATCTCCTGTCCGGTGTCACATATGCAGAAGATATCATCAATGTATCTCCGCCACATGTGAATGCCCGGGGTGAATTGTTGTTGGATCCAGTGGTCAATGGTGGACATGACTATTTCGGCGAGGGGTGAGGATAGAGGGCTGCCCATGGGAGAGCCCCTAATTTGTTTGTAAAAAAGGTTATTGAAGGTGAAGTGGTGAAATCTAAGCATAAAGAGGATAGTGCTACTATGGAATCAATGGTTTGAGAATCTGTATGGGTGTCCTGTAGAAATTTTGTTAACTGATTAATAATGAGCTGGTGGGGGAGGGAGAGATACATGGAATTTACATCGAATGATACCATGGAGGAGTTAAGGGCAGGGCTGAGAGATTGAATAGATTGTATGAAGAACGGAATATCTGTTATGGCAAAGGATTGAGGGCGGGTTTTCACCAAAGGTGTGAGGTAGCCTGCTAGATATTTCGAGAGTTTGTATGCAGGGGAGAGATGATAAGCTATGATAGGGCGTAGGGGGATGTTAGGTTTATGGGTTTTGGGAAGTCCATACATGTAGGGGATACTGTTTAGATCAGAGGTGAATGAACTGTATTGGTCAGGTGTGATATTTCCAGATTTTTTCATATGTAAAAGCTTTAACCTAAATGTTTTGACAGAGGTGGAGACATCGGATTGGGTAACAGGAATGAACGTGGTATGATCACTAAGTATTTCCGTCATCTTGGAGGTATACTCAGCCGTGTCCAAGATGACGGTTTGGTAGCCTTTGTCTGAACGGGTGACATCAACATCACTGGCCACTCCTTCAATTTATCCTCCCCTACCACCCTATATTCCAATATCAATAACAAATACCAAAGATTAATTTTAGAAGCAATTTTATCCATTAACAATAATAGTATTAATAGACATATCGATTTACCAAAGCAGTATCATGACATATGTATGAATCTATAGACCGGCTACTAAAACCTAATTTTTCCATGAGCCCTCCCCCCCCCCCCCCCCCCCCCCCCCTAGCTCCCTCCACTGGTTCTTCCTTTTCCATAGTCCTAAGATTCCGCTGATGGCGGATTTAATCATTATTCCCCCTGGTATGACGCTTTTAACATTATTCTGTATATTATTCTTTCCATTGTTTAGTTTTACCCATATGGTCATACGTTATTTTAAAACTTCACTTTATTTCTCCTAAATTATGTTACTATCTCCGTCCGGTTCAGCTTTATTTTTGTTTTAAATTTTATCAATTACCATAGTTTTATATTTTACAAAAATTAGTTATACAAAACAAAAATATTAAATCTGATTCATTTTAGCATTACGCCATCTATATCAAATATGCACATGATCTCATAGATCGATTCTTTTATATAGTTTTGTCTACTCACATTTCATTGTACCTGTTGAAGGGCTTGACAGCCCGAAAGCTTGTCACGAATCCGTTCATTAAAGAAACTTTTTTTCTCCTTATTTTATCATCTATTATTAAAAATGTATTAAGATTTTTTTACAAAGTTTATTAATCACATCTTATACAATATTTGTAAAATAAATATAAAACTTGTGTATAAATATATGACTTGAAAATATGCCACTTAAAATATTCTATTCTAAACTATACCGAGATTTTTTTATAGAGAGAAATAAAAAAATACATAATTGATTAGATACAAAAGTGTGAACCAAAAAGTCGATTTTAAAAATGTTATTATTTAATATAAACGTATTTTCATTTAATTTTGAAATGAGAAGGTAGTGTAAAAATGTATATGAAGACCTTTTACATTTGCCCAAATATTATTTAGATGTAAAAAATCATTTTTATATATAAACGGTAAATATAGATTGAAAAATATTAATTAAAAAAATATAGAGTACAAATATTTCAATCCTTAGTTATATTTATATAAATTGTTTAAATATAAAGGGGGGGCACACAAAATATATCGCTTTTAATCAAAATCGAGTGTAAAACGCCTCGAAGGTACGGCGGTGGCAACGTACAGCGCCCCTTACCAAAGTTATCCTTAAATGGGAACGTTCCCTTATAGAGTTCATAAATAATTTACATTTGCTTTATATGACATACTTTGAGAAAATATATTAATGTAAGGGAATCGAGAGCATTTCATAAATTTTTAGTATAATGGAAGAAAAAGTCATTGTTAAAAACAATGATGATTTTATACTTTTACTATTTCCAGATCTCTACATGTCCAAATATTAGGGCGCCAGTGGCTGCAGAAAAGCAGACCACAAATTTATTCATCTATGGCATATGTAGAGACCTAAAGCTGTGCCGGCTAGCAATAAATGTTAAAAGGGAAATTAACCAATCAATTTTTTGGTTAGACAAATTTTTATTAAGACTAACAAAATATTTCAATGTACATCACGCAGATAAATATAAGATTAAAAATATATATATTTAAAAAAAAACTGTAGATAAGGTTAAAAGGGAGGAGTTTTAAACTTTATACAAAAGAAAAAAAAAAAGGGCCTATCGTGCCAAAGTCCCATTATCCCCGACCTACCTCTTCATCCCAGCCACCCATGTCCACGATTTGAAAAGGGGCAGCCAAGGCCGCAGCCAGCGGCCTTCGCCCTCCGCAACTCCAAGTCTTCTTTGCTTCTCAGAAAAAAAAAATCAAATTTTTGTTAAGAAAAAAAAAATGTCAATATCAAAAATGTAAAAATATCCCAGAAATGTAAATATCCCGCTTCCTTTTCTTCAGTGTTGCTGATCTCACCCCCCAAGGCTATCATCACTCTTCTCTCTATGAAAATAAAAAATTAAAACGGCATCTTAAAAAAAAAATGATAAAAATAAATTAAATATAAAATTATTGAAGAAATGTTCACAAAAAAAATAAAATAAAATACAAAAATATTGAATTAAAAAATAATTTTGAAAATATAATTAATATTGGCGGATCTGGGCATCTTGGGGTCAGCTTGGGAAAGGCTCAGGGCTCGTGGTGGAGCTGGTGCTCTGCATGAAGATGGTGGAGTCAGGTCAAGCACCATAGGTCGGTGGCTTGACTACAGGGAAGGGGTGTCTGAGTCCATCTTGGACTGGCTTGTGGTCAAGTCAGCCACCATCGGCTCGACCACCAGGAAGGGATGTCTGAGTCCATCTCAGACTAGCTTGATGTTGGTGGGGCCAGGTCATCCACCACAGGTCAGGTGGCTTGACTACAGGAAGGGGATCTCGGTCTCTGGCTCGGTGCTGCCAAGGCTAAAGGTGGCTTTAGGCTCCATCTCGACACCTCGCAATCACCAGAGGTTTGTGGCTTAGATGGACATAGGTGGGATATGGTTAGGTTAGGTGGGGTTCTGGGTTACTTTGGCATATTATGGTCACGAGGTGTCCCAACAATCCTCCCTGCCAAAAAATTAATTTTACAAAATAAAAAGGAAAATTAATTTCCAACACCGAGTGAGGAAACTTAATAAAATAAAATAAAATTACATAAAAGAAAATATTTACTACAAAAAATAGTATATCTATACTCAAATATTAATTAATCACTCAAATCCACCCTGGGTGCTAAGGTGAAGTGATGAAGGTGCAAAAAAAAACTCAAAAATTCTAAAATCATAAATCTACAAATTTAAAAAAATATTATGGTATACACGTATGCAAATGCAATTCATTTTCTTTTTCAAATAATAACAATTATCCAATATATGCATTTTTCATAATGTAACAGCAAAAAAAAAAAAGTCCTAAAATACATAAAGGTATCAGGGGGGGAAAGACAAATTTCAAATCTAATGCGCTTCTTTCTACTAATATTTAATAGGGTAATTCAAATCAGTAATTTAAAACACTTTGATCCCACACACAACTCATTCTGGTAAAACTAATTGAATCTTTGATTAAAAATTGAACTGAAACCTTTTACATGGTTAGACTAGTTGTCTACCTAAACTATTCGGTACATTGACCTCGCATGGCCACACATAACTGAAAACATCCTTTGTTAAAAAAAAAATCCTGCTTCACAAAATATTAAACCAAACCTATAGCTTAACTTTAAGGTATATATACCTCCTTTTTTTTTTAATGGCCTTAAAACACACACAAAAATTACCCTACTTTTTTTATAATAAACCTTAAAAAAAAATTCTTTCGAACCGGTATTCAAGGTTCAAGACCAAATCCATAATCACAAACTGACACTCAGGTACTTGTTAGTTTACATGGGATTATGCCACTTGTCCTCTAGCTGCCCAAAGCTAGAGCTTCTCACACCTTCGGGACTTTCAGGCGGAGGACAAAGACCTTCACATGGTCTCAACACAACTGCTGCTCCCAGAGCAGTCAGAAGAAAAGGAATCATGGGACTCTCTCCCTTGACATCCAGTGTGTGCTCCCAGAGCACATGACAAATGACACTTCCCACAACCATGCAAGTGCTTTCTTCACAGAAAGAGAAACTTAGCTGGAGAGCCTATATCTCATCCAGGGTCAAAAATCCAGTTAAAAAAAAAATAGATAAGTTTGAACCTAACATACATAAACAAAGAAAAAAAATTGAAATCAAATTTATACCTCCACATGAAGTGAAGAAACTCTGCCTAAGCAGACATCAGATTGCCAGTGAGTTTACAGACCCCTGATGGTAGATCAAACTATTAAGGTCCTAACACATTTTATATAAAGTTACAAGACCTATCCTACCAATACTTTAATTTGTCCAGGTCTAACATACTGCTGGCTTGAAGTTTGATATCTCATTCACTACCCTTCATTCATACAAAAAATAAAAAATAAAAACATTTGCGGGTGCATTCAAACTTGTTGGGCTATAAGTTGAAGCTGGACTAGATGATGTAATAGTATAAGGAAGTAGTCAATTATCCCACTACATCTGCCGATTGAAGTGGATATATTGAAGCACGCGGAGGCGAAGCGAACAACAGGAAAGTTATCTTTATTATAACTAAAAAGGGGGAGGGAGGAGGGACTGCCCGCTGGGCAGCTCGGTGATTGGCTGGCCGTGACGTAGTGGTGACGTAGGTCCTTCCCGGCGGAAGTGGGCATATTCAAAATGTCTTCATTCCCCCACTTTGGATATGCCGTGTAGTATGCCAGTATCCAGACAATTCATAGCTGCACAAGCATTCTGATGTGCAGTCTTTTTGAGGCCCTTGGTGAAGATGTCGGCCAGGTTGTCGTTGGTAGAGATGTAATTCACATGGATGTCTCCACTGTTGACCTTTTCTCTTATATAATGATACCGTATGTCAATGTGCTTTGACCTAATGTTTTCTATGTTGTTTTTAGAAAACTCGATGGCAGCTCTATTATCACAGAATAGTGTTATTGGGCGTGAGGCGTTAGTCAGGCATTTCAAATTCTCTAATATTTGTGCTATCCACAATATTTCCTTAGTGGTCTGGGCGAGAGCAATGTACTCAGACTCCATTGTAGATAATGACACGCAATTTTGCTTTTTAGATCTCCATGACACTAAACAACCATTAATAGTAACAGCTGACCCGCTAGTTGATCGTCTATCATCTATGTCATTAGCCCAATCTGAGTCGCTAAATGCTAGTATATCATCAGATCCTCTTTTATAGATGAGTGAAACATTCTTAGTAGCTTGAAGATATCTTAGTATATGTTTGGCAGCTTGCCAGTGTCGTTCGCCTGGGTTACTACAGAATTGTGCTAATTTAGTTACGGCAAACGTCATATCAGGTCTCGATGAGTTTGCAAGATATAGCAGAGACCCTATAAGTTCTCTGTAAGGGACGTGTTTTATCTCATCCTTTTCCTTATCAGTTGTTGGACAGTCTTTCTTTGTAATCGGGATGGAGTTATCTAATGGAGTAGAAACGCCCCTACATTCCATCATATTAAATCGTTCGAGGATCGACATGGTGTATTTTCATTGTGAGAAGATTATTGTGTTTTCATCTGGATAACTTATTTCTACACCTAAGAAATATTTGATGGGTCCTAAGTTCTTGATCTTAAATTTTTCTCTAATCTTTTCCTCAATATTTGTCAGAATGTCCTCGCTTTCCGCGAACAAAGCTAGATCGTTGACATATACTGCGATAACCGCCTTATCTTCAAAAGTGTATAAACAAATACAAGCGGCTAAATGACGAAATCCAATATCTTCAAGAGCTTTATCTAGTGTGCAGTTCCATTCGAGACCGGACTGACGTAAACCATATATTGGACGGTTTAGTTTAAGAACTTTGCCCTCACATTTCTCGTCGTTAGATCCATCTGGTGGGCTCATATAGATTTCTTCATTCAGTTCGCCGTACAGATATGCATTGTCGACGTCGAGGTGTCGATTGTACCAATTTTTATTTATCGTCAATGCAAAGATCATTCTGATGACCGAAAAATTTATTACTGGCCAATATGTCTCAAAAAAGTCAACGTTTCGTTTTTGAGAAAAACCTCTCGCAACTAGTCGCGCTTTAAATCTTTCAACGTCCCCTTTTGAGTTAGTCTTTATTTTAAATACCCATCTACTGCTAATTGGGCGCTTGCCAAGTGGTAGGTCGGACAACATCCATGTATTTCTATCCTCAAGACTTCTCAATTCATCCTTCATGGCCCTTCTCCAGTACGGTGCCTCTTTGCTGTTTATGGCTTGTTCGAAAGTTGTGGGTTCGATGATATCTAGGAAATGCAGTTCTGCTTTTGGCTTTCCAGCACGTCCATAAGGGTTTTGTACAACTCTTTTCGGCCTAGTTTGAACAATGTCGTTGTTGTTTACCTCCACTAAATCCTGATCACTCGTATTATCATTACGTTCTCTTTCTGCTTCAGGTTTTAGATCTATATCTCCTTCAAGCTGGTTATCGGGTTCTATCCAAATATGGTTGTATCTTTCAGGTTCATCCTCAACCTTAGTCCACTTCAGTCCTATCTTGGATTCGTCAAATTTGACATGCTTCGATTGGATTACGTGTTGAGTTTCTGGACACCAAAGACGATAGCCTTTAGTCTGGGAAGAATAACCAACAAGAATGCACCTATTTGCTCGATTGTCCAGTTTCTTTCGCCTTTCTGTGGGGATATGGCTATATGCTAAGCACCCGAAAGCTTTTAAGTGGCGAACACTCGGTTTTCTTGATGACCAAAGTTCATCGGGTACTTTATCTCCTAGGGCGCTATTGTAGCACTTGTTCCTTATATAAGCTGCAGTGTTTACTGCCTCTGCCCAGAATCTCTGAGGGAGATCGGCGCTATGTAAACAAGATCGGGTTATGTCCAACAACACTCGATTAGCTCTTTCTGCAACGCCGTTCATAGGTGGCGAGTATGTGTTCGTTAGCTCGTGTTTGATGCCAAGTTGCTCTAGCCTAGTTTTAAATTCATGGTTGCAATATTCGAGTCCATTGTCGGATCTTAGCACTTTTAGCTTATGTCCGGTTTCTCTCTCAGCCCTAGCGAGATACGAGTCGAAGTGTTTCAGCACTTCGTTTTTATGTTTAAGGCAAAACAGGGTTATCTTTCTAGAATAATCATCAATGAATGTTAGAAAATATGCGCTTCCTCCAATAGATCTAACAGGCATTGGACCACAAATATCAGTGTGAACTAATTCTAAAGGCCTTTTAGATCTTATATTCCTAATGGGTTTGTGTGGCTCTTTCGTGGACTTTGCTACACAACAATCATCACACAGACTTCGATCTATCGAGGAGATCTCTAACCCCTTAACTAATTCCCCCTTTGCCATTCTCTCAATTGCGTCATTGTTTACATGACAGAACCTCTGATGCCATAGTTCTAATGTTTGTTTTTGTGAACTCTGTTGACTGTTAAACAACTCAGCATTTGGTAAAATGACTCTACCCTTCATGACATATAATCCATTTTCATCATGTGCTATTGCAACAATTCGGTTCTCCGAATCGAAAACTTGCGCTCTTCTGTTCGCAAAATTAACTATCTTGCCCCTATTTTCCATGCTCGAGACTGACAATAGGTTTCGTCGCACATTAGGGACATACAGCACATTACATAGTTTTAGGTCAACGTGGTGCTTACCCACATAGGCCTTGAATTTGATGTCGCCGCATCCTTCCGCTCGTGTAGTCCCGCTCGCTGTTAGGATCGGATCCGACGTTATTCCTTGGAAGTTGGTGAACCACTCCCTTTTGTTACACACGTGGTGAGTCGCGCCGCTGTCGATCACCCAAGAGTTGTCAGGGATGGCGCAGGATAGGGCTGTTAGCATTTCGCTTCCCGCTATCTCGTGAGTGCTACGTCTCGGTGGTTGGAAATTTGGAGTTGGAGTTTTAGCCTTTCCTCTGCATGATCTCGCGATATGTCCTTCCTTCCTTGCCGCACTTGTAGCAGGTGAAATTTTTCTTCTTCTTGTCTTCCTTCCTGGTCGTTGTCCCGAACTGCAAAGCTTCATTTGTGTTATACACACGTCGGGCCATCCGTCTCTCGTATTCTGCTAGCAGAACATGTTTTACCTTGCTAGAGGTGAATTCCTTGTCTTCTACGTTGCTGAAGGTCATGATGATTCCTTCGTATGACTCCGGTAGGCCAGCAAGCATTGAATAGGCGAGGTCTTGATCCTGCATTTCTGCGCCTGCCTCTCTTAAGTGATCCGAACAGATCTTCAGTCTCCCCAAATAGTTCGTCATCGTCTCTTGTTCTTCGAATCTTATGGAGATGAACTGCTTCTTCAGTTGGAGGATTCTTGACCTTGACTTGGGTTTGTATACTTGTTCCAAGGTATCCCATGCTTCTCGTGCAGTGGTACAGTCCATTATATGAATCTGTTGGCTCGGTGAGATCGTCAGTGCTATCATAGCCAACGCCTTTTCTTGCTTCATGTTGAAGATTGTTCTTGAGGCTTCTTCATCGGGTGTTGGCTCCGTAACATACTTCCAGAGTTCTCTTTCGATTAGCATCATCTTCGTATTATACTTCCAGCTTCTGTAGTTCTGATCATTGAGTTTCTCGAGGTGCGTGTTGATCATCGTCGAGGTCATCTTGCATGTGGTGTCTCGAATTAACCACGCTCTGCTACCAGATGTTGGGCTATAAGTTGAAGCTGGACTAGATGATGTAATAGTATAAGGAAGTAGTAAATTATCCCACTACATCTGCCGATTGAAGTGGATATATTGAAGCACGCGGAGGCGAAGCGAACAACAGGAAAGTTATCTTTATTATAACTAAAAAGGGGGAGGGAGGAGAGACTGCCCGCTGGGCAGCTCGGTGATTGGCTGGCCGTGACGTAGTGGTGACGTAGGTCCTTCCCGGCGGAAGTGGGCATATTCAAAATGTCTTCAAAACTAAACTTGAAATCAAAAGCACTGCCTGAACATTAAACAAACAAAACAACTATTCAAAAACTAAATTCAGGGAGATAAGCAAAAGTGCTCTATACCAGAGAAAATCTAGTTATGGTCCACCTCCATAAACTCACAAAAGAAAATAAACTTGTAATAATTACCACCAATTTGGTCATTCGGTACCTAAAATAGTAATCTAACATTTAAAAAAAAAGTGTGCAAGGTTCATAAAAAAAATAGAAATCCTATCTTCAAACATTCATCTAATCCTATCTATTTAACCTAAAAAAAATATTATCATTTACTGTAAAAGCTATCTAGAGGGCCTGTATCCCATCTGTCCTGTGTTTACAATAAGCGACAAAGAGAAAACAACAAAGAAAAAAAAGGAAAAATCCTCAAATTAGACCATATTATAAATCCTAGAATCCTATTTAAAAAAAAGCAACTACCACACTGACTATCCAACTAATTCAACATTGCTTCATAAAGATTGCTAACAGTGATGGATACCAAGAGAGCCTAAATCTTGTCTTTTAGGTGCTTCACTGTCCGAGACACAAAATCTTAACTCCTAGTTGAAGAAATGGATATCTCTTTAATCATAAAAGTAGGTATTAAATCTATACTAAAATAAAAGTTTATAAAATTACTAAAAAACAAAGGCTGAGTTTAAAAAAAAAGGATGCACAAATGCTCTTACATTTTGATAAATTTATACAAACAAAAAAAAAAAGGTTTAAAAAATCTAGAAATTACCCTAAAAAAAATTAAATATAAAAACCTTTTACTCTAAATTTAACTTGTTCATACCATGTAAATATTTCCTTTATACTATGAAAAGCTTAATCATGTAGGTCAAGCATGTACCTCAAGGGCAGACCATTGGCATGCTAACACTTCTATAAGTGAAAATCATTAACCAAAAAGAATGTCAAGAAATGTATCCTTTTTTTTTCATACACTCATATGCAATATTCCTGAAATACTCTATCAAAATAATAATAATTATAGCTTTTGTTATTTCAAACACTTAAAAAGAAAACATGCCTTTTTATTCAATAAATTGCCTTAGAAAATTGTTTCAACCAATAAAGATGAAAAAAAAGGACATTTAGGCCTAAAAATAAATAAGCTTCTAATTGGTTTAAATTATCAACTGGTTTATAAATAAAGGTAAACTTAATGAAATGTATTTCATGAATTAAAATATTAAATTTGGGTATATGTAACCATATAATAGGAAAACCTCCCTGCCAATTTCTTACATAATGGTAAGTCATTTGAAATTGACATCTGTTATATGTTTATTCTGACACTGTGTCATAGTTTCCATATTAAAGTAAATTAAAAATTATTAACATAATATTTTCTTCTAAGTAAATATACTTTAAAACATCTAAATGTTACAAACAGAAAAGAATTTAAATAAAATATTGTATATAATAAATGTATGAAACAGGTTTATTATTAGTGTATTTTCAATAATATTTGAAAATATAAACGTGTATTTTCTGTTAAAATTATCATTTCCTAGCGCCAAAATTCATATTTGATCCCAGCACATCTGGTGACTCCAGATGTTGTTTTTCTGCACCGAGTCCTAAATTTAAACTAAGCTGCCAATCATGGCTCGAATTTCGTCTAGGCCTAGCTTTGTTACATACTTTACATTCTTCAAAATTATAAAACACAGCATTAAATATACCAATCGACGAAGCTATAATATTGTAAATAAAATAACGGTTGTTATTTACCTAACTCCCATATATAATAATACCACAAATAGTATAAAGTATTAAATATAAATGTTTATTAAAACACAAAAATTAAACTTAAACTCAACAAAACAATAGTTTTGAAAGCAGCATTAGATTTGTTTACTTAATACAGAGTGGATATTGGATAATTTTTATCACTTTAAATAATTCAAAACACAAACTTGCTTGTAAAAATAAAATTACAAGTTATATATATAAATATCTACCTAAAAATAATTATTCTGTGTACATTGAAAAATATTTTATCAGTCTCATTTCCCTGGGTATTGATTCTTATTAATCTCAGGATCGCGTTCTACTTAGCCCTAATGGCGTTTCACTATGTATATATTTTTAAATATAATAGAAGAAAATTATATACATAATTCGAGCCCCACGTTGGGCGCCATTGTAAGGGAATCGAGAGCATTTCATAAATTTTTAGTATAATGGAAGAAGAAAGTCATTGTTAAAAACAATGATGATTTTATACTTTTACTATTTCCAGATCTCTACATGTCCAAATATTAGGGCGCCAGTGGCTGTAGAAAAGCAGACCACAAATTTATTCATCTATGGCACATGTAGAGACCTAAAGCTGTGCCGGCTAGCAATAAATGTTAAAAGGGAAATTAACCAATCAATGTTTTGGTTAGACAAATTTTTATTAAGACTAACAAAATATTTCAATGTACATCACGCAGATAAATATAAGATTAAAAATATATATATTTAAAAAAAAACTGTAGATAAGGTTAAAAGGGAGGAGTTTTAAACTTTATACAAAAGAAAAAAAAAGGGCCTATCGTGCCAAAGTCCCATTATCCCCGACCTACCTCTTCATCCCAGCCACCCATGTCCACGATTTGAAAAGGGGCAGCCAAGGCCGCAGCCAGCGGCCTTCGCCCTTCGCAACTCCAAGTCTTCTTTGCTTCTCAGAAAAAAAAATCAAATTTTTGTTAAGAAAAAAAAATGTCAATATCAAAAATGTAAGAATATCCCAGAAATGTAAATATCCCGCTTCCTTTTCTTCAGTGTTGCTGAACTCACCCCCCAAGGCTATCATCACTCTTCTCTCTATGAAAATAAAAAATTAAAAAGGCATCTTAAAAAAAATGATAAAAATAAATTAAATATAAAATTATTGAAGAAATGTTCACAAAAAAAATAAAATAAAATACAAAAATATTGAATTAAAAAATAATTTTAAAAATATAATTAATATTGGCGGATCTGGGCATCTTGGGGTCAGCTTGGGAAAGGCTCAGGGCTCGTGGTGGAGCTGGTGCTCTGCATGAAGATGGTGGAGTCAGGTCAAGCACCATAGGTCGGTGGCTTGACTACAGGGAAGGGGTGTCTGAGTCCATCTTGGACTGGCTTGTGGTCAAGTCAGCCACCATCGCTCGACCACCAGGAAGGGATGTCTGAGTCCATCTCAGACTAGCTTGATGTTGGTGGGGCCAGGTCATCCACCACAGGTCAGGTGGCTTGACTACAGGACGGGGATCTCGGTCTCTGGCTCGGTGCTGCCAAGGCTAAAGGTGGCTTTAGGCTCCATCTCGACACCTCGCAATCACCAGAGGTTTGTGGCTTAGATGGACATAGGTGGGATATGGTTAGGTTAGGTGGGGTTCTGGGTTACTTTGGCATATTATGGTCACGAGGTGTCCCAACATTAAAATACATTATTAAAATATAAAAAAAAGCAACATTCATCAAATAAATATTTATTGAATACAACTTTAGAAATTCACTTTCTTGTTTAAATTATATCTGCAAAAACTTAGGGAAAAATTAGAACTATAAATAGTTTCAAAATTGATTGATAGATGGCGGTACTAATCCACGTTTCTCTTCCTGTCTAGATAACTTTGTTTTTGCGATTATGAAATTGGATGAAACAAGTAAGTTTATTTTATTTTTCTTTGGCTTTATTTTATAAAATTCTTCGAAATTTTTCTTTAAACCTTGATTAGGTGTTTTCTAAACATGCTAAAACCTAAAGACAGTCTATTTATTTATTATGTTAATATTATAAAAATAAAATTTTAAATTTTATGTGTGATGTTTCTAAAATAATTATTCAATAGTTATAATGATTGCTTGATATAACATTGACCCATTTTTTGCTACATAAATTCCAGCAATATTATTTCTAGTTAAATACACAAAGATTACTAACAAATTTTGAAGATTAAATTGGATATATATATATTATTAAGCTTTAATGAAATATAAAATTTCAATATAAAATTGTGCAACAAATTGAGGAACACTACCGACTTTTAAACAAAGTAACATAAACAATAATTTATAAATAGTTACAAAATGTGATGATAGATGGCGATAGGTGTTTGCGTGCTGCGGAAACTACGTTGAAATTATTTCACTTTTGGTTTGCCATCAAGAACATTTAGGTAAGATATTAGTGTGTATATTTATATATATTTTCCCCGTTTTATAATTTTTAGCTTTTTTAAAATTGAATTTTTGTTTCAATAATTTTAACTATAAAATTTACGTGTACATTTTGAATCAAATTTTCATTTTTATAAACAAACCCAATGGCGAGTAACTAAAACGATTTTATCATAGAAAGTTTGACAATAAATTTTAACTTTACAAAATTAAAAAGAGCATTTTATGTATTTGTGATATTTAGCTAATTATAAATAGAATAAGTGTGATAAATTATTTTAAACAATATAAAATAAACTAATGTGTTAACATTATATTTTGTACTTAATTATAGAAACATTTAATTAACAGAAAATAATTTTAACCTCTTTGAGAGTGTGGCCTACTTTGGGTTGTTTTCTTACAATGTCCTTTTATTTTGCCATTTAACATAGTAGATAAAAGTGCCTTAGTAAATTTTGTAACAAAGGAAAAATTACAAATACTATTTTGAAATAGGTGAATAAATTAAACAGGGAGAAAGTGAACAAAGTTTTAGAATTGAAAAAAAAGGCAGAAAATTTTATTTAAAATATAATCTTTTAAAGGTGAAATTTAGTGTTTGTTTACCTTCCAGCTAGCACCCTATTTAGTTAACATTCTAGCTGCTCAATCTTCTTAGACATTCATGTCTTTTCTGTATTTTATTTCAAATAACAAAATGTTACTTTATAAAACAACTCTTTGTTTATTCCAGTATCTAGCCGTTAGGTTTAAATTGGGTCCAGGATGGACAAAAATTGAAGAAAGTTGGTGCCGAGTCTCATTGTAACTTTTATGAATGGTTCAGATAAGCTAATTACAGCCATGGTGTTCTGAGAGTCAACCTGTTGTGTTTTTAGTAATAAATTATTTTTTTAAACAAGAATTGTCCATGAAAGTTTGTCAACTTATTGATGGTGTCAAATTGTTGTTTGGTCGAATTAATGTTTAGTATTTGACAGGCTTGAGTTGTGGACATGAGAATATGGTAGAATAAATGCAAGTGTCAAATTATCATGTGTTGAATCAACAAGGTTATACTGTATTTCTAACAATGTTCTTACCATTATTTAGTTCCTACTACTGATTTATTTGTATGGAAGATCATTACACCACAAATGATTGTGGCTATTTTTCTACTTTTAATTTTATTCCAGACCATAGCCGCCATATAGAAGTCTGATATTTAGTAAATTTGTGTTGTTTACTTTTGTTTAAAAAATTTCAACTTCCACATGGTTTTCAATATATATTGAAAATTAATCACAAAATTTTCGAAGATTATAGAAATTGATCCATTCACGAAAACCCAGACCATATTTAATGAACTCCAGCCACTCAATTTGCCAAAGACTGTGTCTATTTTTGTTAGTTTGAAAGGAATATTTTTCTCTTGTCCATTCAGAACCATAGTAACCATTAGAAAAAGGCTCCTCTTATTGGAAGGTTGGTAATTAGTATAAATGGTAATTGTTCAATAAAAACTGTCATTTGTAGAGAGGAGTCTTCTAGTGAGACTGACCTTTCATGTAGATTCTACTTTAGCAATGCTTTGCTACCAAATTTTCTGTTTATACTTGTTCAACTTTTAATTTAGAAATGTTCTCCAACTGTATGGATCATGTTCCAGAACATGGAGAACACCTGCCCATTCCAGGGATGTTCCAAGACTTACAGAAATACCTTGGAAGCCATGTTGCACAGTTCCTTGTGTCAATTTTGTATGGTGGACTGCCCACAGTCCTGTGGAACAAAAATATTGAGAAAAGATCTGGCATCTCACATGACCGTAGCCTGCAAACGTCAATTTGGATGTCAGTTTTGTGGGGCATTACTAACTCGGGATTCTCTCCAGCAACATGAGGCTCTGTGTGGACAAATTGGTGTCAGCCCTGGGGAGAGTGTCCACTCTGACAGTAAGAATCCTCCATGTGATTCATTGAGGGACCTTTCACTGGAAATGTCACAGTGCAAAAACATGTTGAAAGAAAACCTGGACCATATCAAAACTTCCCTCAACCAAATATTGGTCACCCAGAGGTCCACTGGGTCATCTCTAGTAGGAGTCCAGAACTTGACTGCCATGTTGTCCAATAAGATTGAGGATATATCGAACCAACATCTTGTTGACCTCGGATACATCAGGACTGAACTAGAGGGTGTGAGGTCAGAATTGTCCACTGGCCCAACTACAACCTCACTTGGTGAAGATCATCTACAAGGATTGGAGAGAGATTTGAAAAACACAAAGGATGAACTGGAAACTGTGAAGGCAGGATATCAAGTTGCTATAAATGAACTGAGCACGATGAAGACAGAATTACAAAACACTAAAGGAGAAATGAATACTGTAAATTCTGAATTACATGTTAAGAAAAATGAACTGAAAGCTATGCAAATAGAATTAATTCATAGAAATGAAGAAATAGAAATTGTTAAAAAAGGAGTAAATTGTAAAGACGAAAAAATTGATTCTTTGAAGAAAGATCTACAAGATATGATGGAAAAACTAGAAAGTGTAAAAACAGAAAAACAAGGTACTAAGGAAGAACTAGAAAGTGTAAAAACAGAACAACAAGATGCTAAGGAAGAACTAGAAAGTGTAAAAACAGAACAACAAGGTACTAAGGAAGAACTAGAAAGTGTAAAAAACAGAACAACAAGATGCTAAGGAAGAACTAGAAAGTGTAAAAACAGAACAACAAGATGCTAAGGAAGAACTAGAAAGTGTAAAAACAGAACAACAAGGTACTAAGGAAGAACTAGAAAGTGTAAAAACAGAACAACAAGGTATTAAGGAAGAACTGGCCACTGTGAGAACAGAGCTCCAAACTACTACCACCACCTGCTGTGATGTCAAATGTCAAGTGTTGGAGAATCCTGTGAAAATGGCAGATGTGGGGTTTGACCTTACACTTGGTGTCCAGAACTGGTTTCCTCCTGGTGTGAGATATGATAACTGGGTGAATGGCCTTCCGAAATATCTGTATGGAGATGGAGATCACAGAGATAAATTGAAATACATCAGGTTATTTAATGCGTATAATTGGACTAAAGTCTCCCAAGATAGATCAGAGGAGATAATTAGGAATATAGATGGCACTAAGTACAATGTTAGAACAAAGTGGAGAGTTGGAGGAGAGAAGAGTGAAGTTGAGCTGTCATTCCATCAGAGAGGTGGAGGTGTCAACACCCTGGCCCAATATAAATATTTTATTTTGTATGTGTGGGGTTCTAATGGCACTGGTAAAGTAATAATCAACTCTGTGTTGGTTGGTCAAACCTGCCGCTACCTGATAGACACAGAGAAGTTTAAAAAATATTTTAGTGAACTCAATTGTATTCGTGCATTTTTATTTTTGTGTGAACCACAGTGATATAATTTCTAGAAAGAGAAATACCATTATTACCATCAGTTACCACAAATAGGATCACAATTTCAACAATAGTTTTAAAGACAGTCATTTTATATCTCCACATATAATTTACCATCAACTGACCTTATTCTCCCAACATACATTGTAACAAACACAACATTTCTAATTGTTAAATTTATTCCTTATAACAATAAATTTTCTGACATATTGGGAAAGACAAAGGTCAGGAAGTAATTCATTTGTATCCCCACAATTAAACCCTCTTTACATCAAATAACAGAGAGATATGTTGTAGCAAAATATAGAAATTAGGTATCTCTTTATGTTAAATATTCTGTTATTTCCATTATTTTTATAAATAACCCACTTTTATATAAAACTATCATCATGGCATTATAAAATATCCTATTGTTCTAGACCAGTATGTTTGATTGAATGGGATTTATTTCTAATCACTTGTATGGTTGTTTGAATAAAATATGGTTGTGCCACATGGACTCTCTTTAGTGTACCACTAACGTGAAGTTAACTACATACCATGATTATCATGGCCTGTGACATGTTTACTTAGAAGTAAAAAATATCCATATAGACAATTATATAAGCTGGTCACTTAATTTACCAATCTAATCCCAAACGCCAAATACTGAAAGTAACCTATCCTTCCTAACTAGAGTTAAACACAAGGTTTTTTTTTTTACTTATCCTTTTATTCTAAATTAGACAAGATCTTGGAGGTCGTGCTCATAAAGAAGCTCAAGAACTCTTCTTGGTTCACTGTACAGGGATCTTTTGTCCTTTCCAATGCAATTTAGTAAATGTTGGGGAGTGGCCTCTTCGGTTTTGCACCTAGTGCACATGGGGAAGCTTTTGGCTCCCTCTTTATAGACTAGAGGGCGCAGGTGACCAGATTTCCATCTGGCCAACTGTGTCGATTCCCTTCTGTTTAGTTGGAGGGTCTGTTTTTTGGGGTTTTCTGCCTGGTACCAAGAATGATGGAAACTATCTCTATGGTTCCTTATTAGTTGTAGTTTCAGTTTATTGGTATGGTCCCTTGCTGAAAGATAGGTCTCGGAGTTCACCACATCAGGATGTCCAGCTGCTCCTTCCTTAGCCAATCTGTCGGCCTCCTCATTTCCAGGGACTCCCACATGTGATGGAATCCATTGTAGACTTATTTTGGTATTTTTATTCAGTTTGTTGATTTCTGCAGCAATGTTTTTGAGGAGTCTGTCTTGTGAATAGTAGCAGTTTTTAATAGCAAAGATGGCGGCTTTTGAATCTGTATAAATTATTATGTTTTTAGTCTCGTTTTTCTCTACAAGTTTTAGAGCTTGTAGTATGGCTGTTAGTTCGGATCTGAAAACTGACAAGTTCTTTGGGTTTTTGATTATTCTTTTTATTTCCATACTATCTTTAAGGATGAGAACTCCACTGCCAGAGGAGCCATTCTCCACCAGTGAGCCATCGGTGTATATTTGTATGGTCTCTTTGTCTGCTTTTTCAATCCTCTCCATAGCGAGGCTCTTGAGTAGTCCAGGGTGGTCGGCCCTTTTGGAGCATTCTTGCTCTAGATCCAGGTTGTAGGAAATTTCTGGTCTTTCTTTATATGGTGCATATTGGTTCTGGGCATTTCTATTTCTCGTGCTGTTTGGTAGTAGTTCCCAGTAGGCTAGGTGCATTGGGCTAAGTCTTTTGAGTCTGGTTTTTGGTTTCCATTTTCGTATAAATTCTCCCGTTCTGTGTGATTTTGGTGCATTTACTCTCTTGTATATATAATCGGCTAAGCCGATTTTTCTCCGGTGTGTAAGAGGCAACAAGTTGGCCTCAATCTCTGCAATTTTGGTTGGACAGGTGTTTCTGAGTCCACATATGATTCTTGCAGCACTGCTCTGTACCTGATCGATTTTATTCAGGTTGGTCTTGCTCGCCGTCTGCCACACTGGTTGGGCATATTCTAAGATTGGTCTGATAAGGGCCAGATATGTTTGGCGCAGAGTATCCCTATCTGCGCCCCATTCATATCCAGATATTATTTTCAGAATGTTAAGTCTCTTTTTTTGCTCTTAACACTGTCTGGTTGATATGAGGTCCATAGGTCAGTGAGGGGTCTAAAGTGACTCCTAGGTATTTGGGTGTCGGAGAAAATTTTATTTGATTGTTGTCATATTTGATATTTGGGGTCCATTTTTAAGGTGGTTGTTTATTGTAAATACTCCTACTTCGGATTTATTAGGGTTTATAATTAATTTCATTTTTTCCGCAAAGTGTTGGAGTTCTTTCAGCGCCTTGTTTACATTTTTGTTTGCTTCCTTGAGATCTCTCTTTGAGGACCAGATGATTATGTCGTCGGCATAGAGAGCAAAGTCGCAGTATTTTGTGATTCTAGAGTCCATGTCATTCAGATAGATTGAGAATAGTAGGGGGCTTAGTATGGATCCCTGAGGGAGTCCCTGGAAGAGCCTGCCAGTTTTTGATAGTTGTTCTTTGAAGTTAACCTGGAAGGTCCTTCCGGTCAGAAAGGATCCAATCCAACCCATCATCTTCCCCCTTATACCTAGTTTGTCCAGCTTCTTAATTAACCTTTCTTTCCACACTCTATCAAAAGCCTGGCTTAAGTCTATAAAAGCGGCTATGGTAGACTTGGTTGGTTTACTTTGGAAGTTGTCTTGAATTTTCTGTGTGAAGTAGAAAATCTGGTCTACTGTGTTATGATATTTTTTGAAAGCTGCCTGCTGTTTTGTAAGTAACTTGTTTTTGTTTAGGAAGTATTGCATTCTATTTAGTATCATTCGCTCTATGAGTTTGCATGGTATGGAAGTTAGTGATATTGGTCTATAACTCTGTGGGTGGTTTTCTGTTTTTCCTGCTTTATGGATGGGGATTATGATTGCATGCTTCCATTCTTTAGGTAAGGTGCTGCTTGACCAGCTTAGATTAATTATGTGAAGGAGCTCTAAAATGGCGTTTGTTTCTAGGTGTTTTATCATTTTGGCTGATATGATGTCTGAACCTGGGGTTTTGTTATCATCTAATCTATTTATAGCTTCTTTTAGTTCATGAGGTAAAAATGGCTTGTGGAATAAGTCTTGGTGAGATGTTGTTTTGGCCTCGTTTCTTATCTTTTTTGATATGTGAAGTACTTTCTTATCTTGCCTCATAAAGTTTAGTTTGAAGATTTGTGTATAGTAATCAGCAAAGAGGTTTGATATTTGGGTTCGTTCTTTGAGTACGTTGCCATCTTTGTCTGTGAAGGTATTTGAGGTTGTTGAGTACGGAGTTTCTTGGTTTATAGATTTAATTAATTTCCAGAGTTTCATATCTCTTGTATGTGGGCCTAGGTTGTTACAGATATCCCTCCTCTTCCTCTGTTTTAGTTTATTTGCTTTCTGTCGCACTTGGGCCGAAAGTTTGCTGAGGTTTATTTTATTTTCAAGTTCATTGTTTTCCATGAGGTATTCTTGGGCCTGATTTCTTTGAGTTATTTCATTCTGTAGGCTGTTAATTGTTTCAATATATCCTGGGATGTATTGCTTTCTGTTTCCTCTGGGGATGGTTTTCTTGGCTGCTTTGAGTACTGTCGTTTTACATTTTTTTCATTTACTATTTAATTGTTGTTTGTCATTCGTTATTTTTGGTGTGAGGTTGGATTCTTGTCTAAATTTGGTCCAATCTGCCTTTCTGTAATTCCAATAAAGTTTCTTGGGCAGTGCTTCCTCCTTTATTTCAGTCGTTGTTGTTGAAAGCAGGGGGAGATGGTCGCTCCCTACTCCCTCTAAGACTTGGGTGAGGGTCTGATGGGCTAGTTGTGGAGTAGTTATCACCAAGTCCAAGGTTTGGGGAGTACCATAGGAGTTAGATACGTAGGTAGGTCCCTCAGAAATGCAAAGGAGATCAGTATTGTCCAGGTAGTTACTGAGTGCTTCTCCACAGTTGTTTGTCTCATTGCAACCCCAGGTGGGGTGTTTGGAGTTGAAGTCTCCTAAAAGGATTGTTTTTTCTGTTAGAAGGTGTGTAATTTGTTAAAGTTCTGGTCCTGGTTTATCTGGGGGGTGGTAGATATTGAAAAGTAGAATTGGTTCTCCTGTTTCCTGGTATAATTTTATTCCCTGTATTTCTGTCTGGTTTGTTGGGGGATGATTATTTCTTCGAATTTTAGTTCCTTTATCAAAGTTAGAAGTCCTCCGCCTCCTCGACCCTGTGCCCTGCCCTTCCTGATAAGCTTATAGCCATTCAATTTGAGCGCCTTTTCTGGTCTTAGTTTTGTCTCTTGGATGCAAATCACATCCGCCTTCCTTTCCTCTGCTCTGTGTAACATCTCTTCAAGTTTGATTCTGCTTCCCCTTGTTCCGATTCCATTGAGATTACATTGAATTATTTTAAGACTGTGTGATTTGTGGTTGGGTGGAGACTGTAGTATATTTTTCAAGTTGGATCCTCTACCTAAATCCAAAACGCGGTTCAGATCCTGCGCGACAACCGATGCAGTATGAGATTCTGTTGTGCACGACTCCATATAGGTTATAGGCCAGTTACGTTAAAGCGCTGGTTTTATCCAACATTTCCCCGAGGTCACCTACAGAGAGGTGTAACTTGGACTTTGACCTGGTATTAAATGGCCGCCTCTAACATGAGGAACAGACGCCCTGCGCAGCCGCTCCTAACATGGAGAACAGACGCTGCTGAATATCCTGTAACCCAAGAATAGGAGCCCTTACAGGGTGCTATCAGTCGGGCCAACTGAACCCAGGTTTTTTAACGAGCTTGTTACTGCTCCCCCTCCTCCTTTTACATTCGGGCTTGGGACCGACAATGGCGGAGTTAAACACAAGGTAATAAGACCAAATCCAAATAAATAATTAGTGTGTGACGCTTCGGTAACAGGGTTGTTACAGAAATGTCACATTTAGTACTTTTGTCCTATGATGGTAACAACACTGTTACCAAAATGTTATATTCAGTACTTTTGTCCAATGATAGTAACAACACTGTTACCGAAATGTCACATTCAGTACTTTTGTCTGATGATGGTAACAACACTGTTACCGAAATGTGACATTCAGTACTTTTGTCCGATGATGGTAACAACACTGTTATTGAAATGTCACATTCAGTACTTTAGTCTGATGATAGTAACAACACTGTTACCGAAATGTCACATTCAGTACTTTTGTCCGTTGATGGTAACAACACTGTTACCGAAATGTCATATTCAGTACTTTTGTCCGATGATGGTAACAACACTGTTACTGAAATGTCACATTCAGTACTTTTGTCTGATGATGGTAACAACACTGTTATTGAAATGTCGCATTCAGTACTTTTGTCTGATGATGGAAACAACGCTGTTACTGAAATGTCACATTTAGTACTTTTGTTCGTTGAGGGTAACAACACTGGTGCCGAAATGTCACATTCAGTACTTTTGTCCTATGATAGTAACAACACTGTTATTGAAATGTCACATTCAGTATTTTGTCAAATGATGGTAACAATGCTGTTACCGAAATGTAACATTCAGTATTTTGTCTGATGATGGTAACAACACTGTAACTAAATGTCACATTTTGTACTTTTGTCTGATGATGGTAACAACACTGTTACTGAAATGTCATATTCAGTACTTTTGTCTGATGATGGTAACAACACTGTTAACGAAATGTTACATTCAGTACTTTTGTCTGAAGATGGTAACAACACTGTTACTGAAATGTCACATTCAGTACTTTTTTCAAATGATGGTAACAACACTGTTACTGAAATGTCACATTCAGTACTTTTATCTGATGATGGTAACAATGCTGTTACCGAAATGTCACATTCAGTACTTTCGTCTGATGATAGTAACAACGCTGTTACCGAAATGTCACATTTAGAACTTTATTCTGATGATGGTAACAACACTGTTTCCGAAATGTCACATTCAGTACTTTTGTCCAATGATGGTAACAACACTGTTACCGAAATGTCACATTCAGTACTTTTGTCTGATGAAGGTAACAACGCTGTAACCGAAATGTCACATTCAGTACTTTTGTCTGATGATGGTAACAACGCTGTAACCGAAATGTCACATTCAGTACTTTTGTCTGATGATGGTAACAACACTGTTACCGAAATGTCACATTCAGTACTTTTGTTTGATGATAGTAACAACACTGTTACCTAAATGTCACATTCAGTACTTTTTCCTATGATGGTAACAACACTGTTACCAAAATGTCACATTCAGTACTTTTGTCTGATGATAGTAACAACACTGTTACCAAAATGTCACATTCAGTACTTTTGTCTAATGATTGTAACAATGCTGTTACCAAAATGTCACATTCAGTACTTTAGTCAGATGATGGTAACAACGCTGTTACCAAAACGTCACATTCAGTACTTTTGTCCGATAATAGTAACAATACTGTTACCAAAACATCACATTCAGTACTTTAGTCTGATGATGGTAACAACATTGTTACCGAAATGTCCCATTCTCTGTAAACAAAAATTAAATGCGATGCAATACCAAATTGTTCTTTGGGCAATGAGATGGTTTAAAACTTCTTCCTCAAATTGTGTCTGGCAGAGATCCTGACTTTATGGAATTAAGTCTGAGTTAATGTGAATTGGACCAACTTAGTGAAGAAGACCAACCAACATTCAGTCCACATTCTCCTTCAATAATGAATGATATTTTGAAAACAAGAATGATAGATATGTTCTCACTTTTGTCTATTTTTCCCTTCAGACATCCCAAAATATTTCGGCTTGAATTTTACAATGTGCAATTCGTAACTAATCATGGAAACTTGGGAGATTTTGTGTTTCCAATAGGAGCTATAGACAGGGTGTGGAGAGAGAAGTCACCTGCTTATTGAGTGTCTTCCAGAACTACAGAAATCTGGAAAACATTGAACACAAGGATCTTTTTATGTTTATAAATAGTAAGGACTCATGTTTTAAATTTATAAAATTCTGTAAATATATCTATGATTTTCTCTCTTGGTTAAAAAAACTGTAATTGCCAAACTTGGTATATTTGTTTGTGTTTGTTTCATTTGTTGGTTGTTAATTCAAGCATGATTTTAGTGTCCTTTGAATATTGAATTGAATATAGCATTTTTATTGGCAATATTTCTACAAGCTGAATGTTTGTTTTCAATTGTTATCCCTAGTACAAGTGGTACAGTTAGTAGTCGTCACCATGGTCTATGATAATCATGATGGGTTGGCGACTACCTTTACTGTAGGTGCACCACATGTCTACATATGTATATAAAGTACAGTTTGACTTTTGTACTTTCATGTGTAACAGAGTCCCATTTGGTTACTTTCACTCACTGGTGGACTTTTGCAAGAATCGAGGTCCACTGGAGCGATGCAAGTGAAATGTTTACTTCAGAAACCTTTGTTAACATCCACCTCCATATATAAGTACAATGTATTTTACTCACTGGTGGACTTTTGCAAGAATCGAGGTCCACTGGAATGATACAAGGGAAATGTTTACTTCAGAAACCTTTGTTAACAAACACCTCCATATATAAGTACAATGTATTTAACTCACCATCTGTTATAAGATATGATGAGCGGAATATCTGACGCTATTGTCTGATATCCATGAGCCTCTTTCTTTCTCAGGGAGTTCACAAAAATAACACATCCTGCTATAAAAAGATATATAGTTTGCGTGTATCCTGCACGCACTGGGGTTAAAAAAGGAAGGACATAAACTCTGGTTAAATTTACATTATATATTTATTTATCTCTTTTGACCAAAAGAAAAACACAAAGATAAGGAAAAAAATAAATAAATATGCAATGACGATTGAGTGGGAAAGTTTACATATATATATACCTGTTTAAAAAAAATCATTATAAAAAGAAAATACTTAACTTTAGTGCTTTTTTTTTTGTTGGAAGGCTGGAAACCCCTCCCCAAAAACTTTTAGAACTACATTTTAACGAGCTTCCCTCTACTATCTTATCTAAGCCTGACCAGCTCCACCCCAAAAACTTGCTTGCCACTAACTTTTTCCTCCCAGGGTGACCAAACAAAAATTTAAAAAAAATAAAAAAATAAATCTTTATCTATTCACCCTCTGTGATAAGAAAGAAATTTAAAAATAAAAATATAAAATTATAATAAAAAATTATCTTTCGAAATATTAATTTTAAAATATTAATTAAAAAGAAAACCCAAAATAACTGCTTATTTAAAATAAAAGGAAAATTTATTATAGTACTATGTTATTTAAAAAAAAAACTAGAAATAAAAAAGGAGGTGAAGAGATGGGCTGGTTTTTTACAGAGAAGAATTCTCGAAGTCCGCTTCATTGTCCACCGGCTTTTCCTTGATTCTGTGGGTGACTTTGTGGAGGCCCCAGAAGTGGCCTCTACAATCCTTCCCCGCCAAGACCACGGGATTTGGGCTTGCGAGGGAGCAGGACTATCTCCGGGGTCAAACGTGGAGGTCATGGATGCTCTGGCTTGCGAGGGAGCAAGGCAAATCTCCGGGGTCAAAAGTGGAGGTCATGGATGCTCTGGCTTGCGAGGGAGCAAGGCAAATCTCCGGGGTCAAAAAAATGGAGGTCAGGGATGCTCTGGCTTGTGAGGGAGCAAGGCAAATCTCCGGGGTCAAAAGTGGAGGTCGGGGAATGCTCTGGATTAGCGGAAACAATAGCACTGTCTAAAATAAGAAAAAAAATGTCAAAACAAAGGGCGCCATGCATTCTATTTATTCGCCAGTTGAATGCAAGACTGGCTTTTTTTTTTTTTTTTTTAATTCCACTCTGTGACACGGATAGTATTGTGATAGGTATATCCGGAGTCTTAGGGTGCCTGGAACACAAGGGTT
This sequence comes from Cordylochernes scorpioides, assembly GCA_030710605.1. Taxonomy (NCBI): domain Eukaryota; kingdom Metazoa; phylum Arthropoda; class Arachnida; order Pseudoscorpiones; family Chernetidae; genus Cordylochernes; species Cordylochernes scorpioides. Next base: position 100,400,156 of record CP092869.1, on the reverse strand, counting down.
ATAAACACATATATACATCTATTTATATGTAAGATTTGACACATTTGTGGGAAGGTGCATACCTACTAGTTAAAAAAAATAATGCTTAGTGACTAAAATAAAAGTAAAAGAGCCAATAATGAATCCAAAACTAAAATAAATAAATAAAAGGCCAATAATCAATTCAAACAAAATTGAATAAATAAAAGGCCAATAATGAATTCAAACAAAAATTAAATAAATAAGAAAGCCAATAATGAATTCAAACCTGAACTATAATGGATTCAAACAAAAATAATAATAATACAAGAGCCAATAATGAATTCAAAACTAAAATAAATAAATAAAAAGGCCAATAATGAATTCAAACAAAATTAAATAAATGAGAAAACCAATAATGAATTCAAACCGAAAAAAATAAAGTAAAAGAGCCAATAATGAATTCTAACCTGAACAATAATGAATTCAAACTGGAAAAATAAGAATAATAATAAAAGAACCAATAATGAGAAAAAAAAAAAACTGGTGACTTCACATCGACTTGACACGGTGCCTGTCAGTCAAAATTTATCTCTATCAGTTCCATGCCTTTTTCGTTGAAACATGTCCAATTCTATATGGGTTTGCTACTAACTAATTTAAACTAACATGATCAAGCTCTAAACTTGTTTAATACCTAATAAAAAATAAAATAAATAGTGTTTTATCAATGTACTACCATAGTACGTCTGGTAGGGAGTCCTTTATAAAGACTGACTGGGCTGAGTTGGTTCTTCAGGATGAACACATCATCCAACTCATCATGAGTAAATACGACATTCAGCACAAAGCCCGAAATGCCAAAGACCTCACGTCCAGCACAAAGCCCGTGGCGTGATTAACTGGCCTATTCTGCCCTTATTGATACCCTCGCCGAAGAGTCCTCGTGTCAGTCATCTGAAGACACTACGAAACCTCGCGCGTCCCTATTAATGGTATCAGACCCAACAAATGGGTCAGTGCATAGAACCGATCAAGTCCCTGACTTGCAAAACCCACCCTAACTCAGTCCTTTACCACTAACGTTATCCGTATGGAAGGAAGCATACCTATAGCGCACACTTCCCCTACTGGAGTTTGAAACCAGATACCACCCAGTTATCAAACCCTACATTGATTTAATTGAATTGTATGTAGCCATCTGGTGCGCCGGTGAAACCCGCTAAGTCCACCAAAGTTTCACACATATCAAAGGTTAAAAAAAAAAAAAACTCATATTCCCGAAGGAAGCCTAACAAAAAGGAGCGATTATTTTCTAATTTGAGAATTGCATTGTCCTGAGAGGCTTATATCCCTAACAAATTTGAAATCAAAATAAAATCGATCCTCTCTCTCTCTCTATTAAAATTCCCTAACACTATTCTAAATTCGTAGTTTGGTCTAACAATATAATTGACTGCTGCTTTCTCACATTCATTCCGCATTCCCATTCACACAATTCATTCATAGCGGGCAATCATACTAAAGCTAGGTTCTATTATATAAGCCAAAATACTATATAATCATCATCAATATACCCTAATAAAAGTAATACTAAAATTGTCAGGACTTAATGTGAAATCAAATAACTAAATAAAAAAATGAAATTTGGGAACTAAAAGCCCTTCAATATAGATTAACCTATGCCTCATACAATCTCTTACTGACCTTTTATATTCAATGACTGATATCAATCTCAACTGTAAGCTAACCTAACCTTAAAAGAATTGTAAATATCAAAGTCCCTAAATTGTCTTTGCCTCAACACCTAGTACCACTGCAAAGATAATTTAATAGGACAATTTACTAATTAGAGCGACAAAGAATAGAACATTCAACTCATGAAGGCGACAGACAATTGGAAACGCTTCCTCTACTGATAAGATCCTGTTGACCGACCTTCCCTCCTCAAACACGCTCCAGTCACAGCAACCACTCTACACCACTAGTGCAACAACTTTATTCTACCTGTTGACTGTAGGCAACACGCAATAGTTCTAATGTGGAAACCTACACTCTGCTGCACCACTGCTCTAAACTACCTGGCTTCTGATTGTCTATGTCTACTTAATCTCAATTCAAGGGATTATTGAGCGTCATACGATGGCTCCCGTATACTCCACCTTGGACGTCACTAAGAACACAAACAGCTCGCCGCCAAACATTACTCCGACCTCGGCTGTACATCTTTTCCTGGAGTTGTTGTGTGGCTCTGGAGTAAACTTGATGTCGCCCAGCTATACCTATACATCTATTTAGCTGCTTGCGCCACCGATCCTACTGTAAACTATGCACCATACTGAAGTACTAACTCGTTGTTCATAACTGGAAAGTTATCACCTAATAGCCACTCAAAAGCGTTCTGGTTTTCCAGTCGCTTCTTGGTCAAATAATATCTTATTCTATTTAAATCTAATCTTTATACAAAATTACTCTAGACTTGAATATTTGTGCCAAATTGGTTACACCTAATTGCCAAATATTAACAAGACTGATTGTCTATACTTACAATATATATTGAGAGAGAAATTTAAAAATTTTAACATGGAATTTCAAAACTTAAGGTTTCATAAAAAAAAATTCTATAAGAGAAAAAAAATTCTGTTTAAATCTGTCCCACTTGATACATATTAAAGTTTTACGAACTTACGCTTTCTATACATGCACTCTCTTCACACTACATCACGTCAGTGACTATGGCCACCGCTCTCATCACAAAGTCTACACTGAATTGCTAATATTAAACAAGACTGATTGTCTACACTTACAATATGCACACTACACTTAAAAATTCAAAATTTAAAGTTTCATGAAAAAAAAAATTCTATAAAAAGAAAATTCTGCTTAATTTGGTCTCTCAAATCTGATCTTTAATAAAAAAAATTACCCTAAACTTGAATATTTGTGCTAAATTGGTTACACCTAATTGCTAATATTAAACAAGACTGATTGTCTACTCTTACAATATGCATACTACACTTTAAAAATTCAAAATTTAAAGTTACGTAAAAAAAAAATTCTATAAAAGAAAATTCTGCTCAATTTTGTCTCTCAAATCTGATCTTTAATAAAAAAATTTACCCTAAACTTGAATATTTGTGCTAAATTGGTTACACTTAATTGCTAATATTAAACAAGACTGATTGTCTACTCTTACAATATGCATACTACACTTAAAAAAATTCAAAATTTAAAGTTACGTAAAAAAAAAAATTCTATAAAAGAAAATTCTGCTCAATTTTGTTCTCTCCTGATACATATTAAAGTTTTACGAACTTACATGCACTCTCTTCACACTACATCATGTCAGTGACTATGGCCACCGCTCACATCACAAAGTCTACACCTTGTCGGCTTCCTCTCATGTGTAGAGCGTCGTATAGCTGACGAATTCTGACCATTATCTGAACTTTGAACTGGTGCTGTTTGGTTACTGCTAGGTGGTACAGCTGATTTGCTCAGAGGGTAAAAGAAATTCACAAATCCTGGATTTGTGCTACAGAATTCCTCATCCTCTTCGCTTTCCTGTTCCTGGTCATTTGTTGAATTTAGCGGGTAGGTCCTAATAGGCTCGTAGTAGGCCTTCATACGATCTACATGGAACTTATCCCTCTTACCACTTTTGGTATCTTCGAGCAGGTAGACTGTTTCTCCGGTGCGCTCCAGTACTAAGAACGGGCCCTCGTATCGTGGTTCTAGCTTATGATGTCCTTTCGTCTCATGCATTCTTTCTACTAAAACCAGCTGTCCTTCGGGAAATACCCGCAGTTTGCTTTCGGCAAATTTGGCTCCAGCTTCGTCCTGACCTTTTAGATAAGTCTGTCGTACTTTCTCTCTCGCCGTCTCCATTTTTTCAGCTATCTGGTGCTTGTAAGCCGTCGCATAATGGTTAATAGAATCATTAATTATAGGGTATCCTCTTAGTTCTTCGAAAGGTTGTGGCTGTCTCAGCTCATATCCGTAAAGGAGTTTTGCTGGTGTATATCCTGTTGAGGCATGTTCGGTGGATCTAATGGCAAACGCTACCATGGGCAGAATGTTATCCCAGTTGGACCCACATGCACAACGCCTCAATGATTCTATTACCGTTCGGTTTTGACGTTCAACTGCTCCATTGCTTTGCGGCCTCCAGGCAGTGGTATTTACCGCCGATATTCCTAGCGCTTTGCAGACCCCTTTAAAAACTTGGCTTATGAATGCTGAACCACGATCTGACAACACCGTCTTGGGTACTCCATGATGCGTAATCACCCTATCCACAAGGGCCTTCACTACAGTTCCTGCCGTCTGATCCCTTGTCGGTACCAATATTGGGTATTTAGTGAATAAGTCCATGATTGATAATATGCTGTTGTGGCCTCGTGGAGTAGTCTCCAATGGACCAATGAAGTCTATAGCGATATGTTCGAATGGCTGCATTGGCCTGAAGTGTGGGGCATTCGCCGCCTTGGATGCGCCTTGGTTTGAAAATTGACAATTCTCGCACCTGCGTATATAATTTTGGACTTCCGTCCTCATTCTAGGCCAGAAATATTCAGATCTCAGCCGGCGCAGCGTCTTCCGAACTCCGAAGTGTCCTGCGGAGGCGATGTTGTGGTGATAGCCCATGACTCGATTGATCAACGATCTCGGGATCACCTTCACCCAGTTACCCTGGTCGTTATACACATATAGGCATCCATCTTTCCTCATGTATTCCTTATGTTTATGTGGGATTATGCCTGTCCCTACCCTAGTCTCTATCCTGGTGATTAATGGTGACCACTTAGGATCACGCTTCAGCTCCGACCAAACCTCATCGTTAGACAATAAAGGGGACCCTTGTTCAATAGTGACTGCGGCCACAACCCTATTATCTTCTAAAGTGCTGAGATCATTGCTGCAAGGAAACCTGCTTAGGAAATCTGCTACTTTGTTGTCTTTCCCTGGTACATAGGCAAAGGTAACTCTAAATTCCTGGATAATTTCTGCCCACCTGGATAACTGTGTGTTTTTGTAATCCGACCCTTTATTATACGTTATAGGTTTATGGTCGGTAAGGACTTCTATACTGCTACCAGCTATAAGGTGTTTAAAATGCTGTAGCGCTAGTACTACCGCGTATGCCTCTTTCTCTATGGTGGAGTAGCGGGTCTCGGGTCCAGAAAGTCGTTTGCTATAATAAGCTACGGGTTTTACGACTCCTTGTACCTCCTGCTGTAGGCAGGCTCCGACTGCTATCCCACTGGCGTCAGTGTTTAATATAAAGGGCTTACTTGGCACTGGATGGACCAGTACTGGCTCACTCGTAAGTACCTTCTTTATGATTTCAAAGGCCGCTTGTTCTGCGGTGCCCCAGAAGAATTTGTGCCCTTTCTTCAATAGATTGCTCAGAGGAGCGAGGACTTCTCCTGCATTGGGCACGAAACGCCTATAGTAATTTACCATGCCTAGTAGACTTCTCACAGCCCTGATGTTCTTAGGCCGTGGCATATCTCTTAATGCTGCGACGTTGTCGTAAAGGGGTTTAATTCCTTCTTGGTCGATGGTATGACCCAAGTATTCTACCGAATCTCGGAAGAAGTAGCTCTTAGCACGTTTGGCTCGCAGGCGGAATTTATTCAAGCGTTCGAGTACAGCAGCAAGGTCTGCTACATGTTGCTCGAAAGAGCTACTGTAGACAATTACGTCGTCGATGTACAATCGTACGCACTTAAATAACAAATCTCCCAGTACTATATTCATAGCCCATTGGAAGATTTGTGCTGAATTCTTTGCACCTTGTGCCAAACGTGCAAATCGGTACCTCCCCCAAGGTAAGGAAAAGGCGAAATAGTCGCGATCACACTCTGGGATGTGAATTTGAAAGAACCCGGAGGTTAAGTCTAGAGTGCTGAAGACTTTGGCGCCCGCAAAGGCTCGCAAGTTGTCTTCAACTCTGGGTATGGGAAAAGGGAAGAATTCCGTCGCATCATTAATTAGGCGGAGGTCCAGTGTAATCCTGACACTACCGTCAGATTTCGCAACAGGGAATAGAGGGGAGTTCCATAAAGATGTACATTCCTCCACTATCCCAACTTCCTCCAGTTCTTTTACCAAGGCCTTTACCTTTGGGACTGTTATCGCTGGTATAGGGTACTGACGTTTATGTATTGGTTTTGCCGACAACATTCTCAGTTCAGGGGCTGTTATTGTCGAACCCTCTCCCATATCGCTAATTCCGTCGCAAAAAACAGTGAGGGAATGCTCTGACCACGTCTTCTCCTGTCCTTATTTGGTCTATGGGTAATCTGGGCGGTAGCGCCTCTAGTTCTTTCGCTATGATTGGTGATTTAAAAGCTGATGAACACGGATCACCCTTCTTCTCGTATTCGGATGTTATTGTCCCATCGTGGCTCATAGTGAGTCGTAGTGCCCTAATTCCTGGCATGCCTAAAATGCCGTCATAGTCTGCAAAGCCTAAGTCACAGAATTCGAAAGTGGTCCTGACATTCCTGATTGCCTTCCCATTGATCTCTGCTCCTATCTCTACTAGACTACTCCCTTCTGATGGAACCCTGAATCCCCCTAGCCCCTTTAACATTATTGGCTTGTTCAGCTCGAATAGGTCCTTATTTACAAGTTTTAGGTTAAATATGTTGGCTTCAGAGCCCGTGTCTATTATAAGCTTATGCATTAATGGTACAGAATCTTTATTATTATATACAGCTACGAAATGGCAGGTAGTAGTCCTGCAGATTTGCCCCCTGCCCTAAGACAAGCAGGACCTAGTTTTTTCCTCGTGGGCAGCGGGCGGCGAAATGTCCTGGCTCTCCACAAGTGAAACATTTGCGCTTATTTACTGATGGGTAGCCGCGTCCGTTCTCTTCCTTTCCATTCCTGTGACCGTTGTTCGACCTTGGTCCATTATTATGTTGGGGGCTTCCACTATGGTTCTGGGTTGTGCTGTTGCCCGCGCTTTGGTCATTCCTTCACTGGTCTCTATTGTAGGTGCCCCTGTTGTAGTGCTGGCGATATTCCCTGTTGTTTTCTTGCTTCTTTGTTGTATCCTGCGCCCTCCTTAGTTCTCTAATCTCCTCATACATCTCGGTCATCCTTTTTGTAAGCTTCTCTAGTTCCCTTTGGTGTCCCTCCTCCTTTGTTAAGGAGAATTCCCGCTCGTTGTCCTCAACTCCTTGTGCTCTATCCACGAGTGTATCCCAATCTTCCTGGTGGTGGTCGAACATGCGGGAACGGATTGCAGGGTGTAGCCCAGCTACGAACACTCTCTTCCTTTCTTTCCTGCCGATCGTGAGGTCTTCTGACTCTATCTGGTGAGCCAAGCTCACTACTCTATCAGCAAAGTCAGTTACTGACTCCCCCAACATTTGTCTTGCTCCGAAGAAGTTCTTACGGGACTCTGCGGCTGGAACATGGACACGGAACTTCTTCGACAGCCGCCTCTTTAGTTCTTCATAATCCAGATGGTCGTTCTGCGGGAGCTGAGCGAAGTCTTTGGCTGCTCCGCGAAGGTGGTTGTTTAGCAAGATTACCCTGTTTGTATCACTCAGAAGGTGCATGCTATATACGCTCTCTAAGTTCTTTACAAATGAATCAAATTTACTTGATGTGTTTCCCGTGAATTTCTCCAACTGCAGCAGTGCAGCGGGCAGGTACAGTTGGTCTGGGCTAGTTGAGGTATTATTACCGTCGGGCCCATTCGCGGTATTCATTTTTTTTTTTTTTGATGCTCTCGTTTCAAGGCTTACTGACAGGATCTGCAATGACTTCTATTAGAGAAATAAATAATCTCAACAAGTAGATTTAGAGGGTTGGAAAGATTATGGAAGATATAGAGAGAAATGTTTCTTTCTTATGGCAGAATTTCTTCTTCTAATAATAGGATACGCGTTAGTGCATATGCTAACAACAACAAACTGGACAATTGGACATCTTGTTCGACAGGTATACTTCTCACAGTAGTGCACCAGCCTGCATAATGATGCATCGCCAGTTATGGTAAAACACTATATATAAACATAAAGAATCTACCTAGAGTGCCTATCTATGGGAAGGGTTTGTTTTACACGCATTTTATTTTACTTATATCAGGGTCTACTATGTTGTTCTTTTCTTTAGTCCAGCCTGGACCTCCTTTTAACTAAATAAAATAGATTAGACATCATTATATTAGATTGACCTATTTGTTCTGCTAGGGACTACGTTTGCTCACTACGCGGTAGTTTAAAATTTTACTATCAATTGCAGGCTAATTTCTCTTACACTTTTGATGGTATTATGTGTATTTTGACTTGACCTGGTTTGATACAGCACACTTTCCCATTGAGGTCTCACTAAATTGCGGAATTGCATGCTAAAATATATATATTGTTATGGTACTAAAGGTTTATTTCGTTAAAACATGGCTCTCGCAGTGGTTTCCCGTGGTATGACAGAGGTGAACCGAGCCTAGACACATCTGAACAGGTGCGAGCTTGGCATAACTACATCTTGCGTAGGTTAACTTGGCATGCCGGTTAATCAATCTTGAAAATTCTGAGCGAAATTGATGCATCAGCCTGCAGGTGGATAGTCTATATTTTATAAATGATGCATATATTTCAGATATTCTCTCCACATCCTACCACAGTGACCCATCTTCAACTGGTTCATGCCACGTGGTTTTGCCCGCGGTGGCGTCCATCGGGATATTGTTTTATGTCGTTATTCACTCACGTCCACCTTCGTAAGTATCTTTAAATCCTATTACATAATATACAAATTTGTAGGCAGAATTACATTCTCCAACATCCATAGTTTAAGACTACGCAAGATACCCTCCTAAATCTTCAAGGCCTATTCCCGACCTCCCAGAAATGTAGTCTTTGCTGCTGGTTACCAATGTCTAATGTCACATTTCATAAAACTACGAAAGCTGATGCCGAAACGAGTTTTTATATCTGCTATGATGCTATAAATTTCTTTTTGTTATTGGCTTCTGCTGCCAAGCAGCCTGAAGATAAGGTTTTTTTTTTTTGGAAAGGCTTATCAAAACCAGTCAAGTGCAAACATACACGAGGTGTAAAATTTTTATCTCTGTTTATCTAAGGTTATCAAAAACCAAATATCTGGTAAACTGCTAAGTTCGTATTCCGAAATAGAGTCACTAATTTCCAAAGGACACAGGTTATATATAAAATTAATTTGATCTTTGGCTGGAGCTAAAGAAAAGAAACAACAATTTCACTACTTTCATTATTTTTCTGTCAATAAACGCTATACTGTTGTCACGCATTTCCCTCCATGAAGAGTTACAAATAAGAATATAACATTCTACTGGATCATAAAACACTATCTTGCGTACTCGCTACTATGCTTGTCAATAAAAGAAAAATTACAATACCAGTTTAAGATTCCCATGCATTAAAATAAAATAACAAGTCCAGTTTAAGAGATCATCTACACTGTTAAAAATAAAAAATTGGAACACGTTTTTTTAAATCTAAAACTATAATTGAACAAACGTCTTGTTTGCATGAACTGAAGTAACTTAAAAAAATATATATAAAAAAAAGTAAATTAAAGTAAATGATGAAGAAAAATAAATTATTATACATAACTGTAATCTAAATGGTAATAAAACATTTATTTTAAACAAGGATTTGCGCTCCGATAAACTAAACATACTGGAATCCAACAAAGTATCTTGTCATAATGACATTAACAAAAATTGTTTTTTAAATATATTTGGCATATTATTAGAATATTATACTAAATTAAAATGAATAGATAAATAAAAAAAATGGAAGAAATATGTGGCAGGCATAGTGCCAAGCCTAAAGGCTAAGCCTTTAAAAAAAAACGTACCTTTCCCACCAAACGCTTGGTCTAGACTGTCTTTGTTAAAAATTTCCTTGTAGGCAGGAAAAGCGGTTCTCTTGAAACCCTTAGTGTCTCGCCGACTTGTCAATCAAACTTGCGGGGGAGGAAGTCTAGAATTTGACATTGATTGATATCTTTATTTGCTTTCCCATGGTTTCTCAGATTCTTTGCATTTTCCCGCTAAAAATTTTCCTTGTAATTTTCTATCTACCAGCTAGTATAACGGAATTTTTAAGATTGTTAACTAATAAACACAAAAAAAATGAGATTTCAAATACTCTAAACTGGTGTACCTTGCTAAAAAAAATTACTGGTGTTGACAATATATGATTTAAAAGATAGATTACAAAATGATGCAGTGTTTTAAGTTATAACCCAACTTCTATAACGTTCAAAATTTTTATACTGGACACATGGTGACTTCGACACATATTTGTTTAGAATTGGCAAAATTGGTTCACTTGCATGCACTTGTGGAAACTAACAACAAACCCCTGAACACCTTTTGATAAAATGTCCATTAACTTCTGATCCAAGGGAAGAAAACCAACTTTACCTGACCGATACAAATAAGCTGCTTGCAATAAAGACCAATACATCAAGTTTAATAGATTCTGCAGGATGTACATTTAGAGGCGAAAGTGCTGACTGTACATATTTTTAAGCCACTACTTATAATTGCTATATGTAAAATTTGACGTCGAACGCCTAATCCCAATGATTTCCAATGTTCAATTGTATTAATTTTAAAAAATATAATATGATGCTACACAATAGGCTAAAAACGACGTTCTATTTTTATGCGAAAATCTTTTTACACATAGTACAAATAGTTTTAAATATAAATTTGGCATTACTGTAAATTTTAAAACTAAAATGTAAGTGGACAACTGCGGCCTTCTAGCATATTATTTGGCTTAATTAAAAAAATATGGCTCGTTTATCTAATATTAAAAAAAAAAGGCACCACCACAAATGTATCAAATCTTACCTTAAAAAAGAAAATGGCGGGATCCGTTCTCCACGTGGTTGGCCGCCTCGTGGACTTTCCCATTCTTTACTGGATTTTCCGTAGCCTCCAACTTGCACACATTTATCTATTAGTTTTATGCTTTAGACAGGATTTTACATGTTACATGTTTCAAGCAGCAGGGCGCTATTTTACCGTGAACCTTTCGTGGCCATAATGGAACTGATCGGCCCCACGTTGGGCGCCATTGATGAGCGGAATATCTGACGCTATTGTCTGATATCCATGAGCCTCTTTCTTTCTCAGGGAGTTCACAAAAATAACACATCCTGCTATAAAAAGATATATAGTTTGCGTGTATCCTGCACGCACTGGGGTTAAAAAAGGAAGGACATAAACTCTGGTTAAATTTACATTATATATTTATAATGTAATATATAAGTACAATGTATTTAACTCACCATCTGTTATAAGATACACCTCCATATATAAGTACAATGTATTTAACTCACCATCTGTTATAAGATACACCTCCATATATAAGTACAATGTATTTAACTCACCATCTGTTATAACATACACCTCCATATATAAGTACAATGTATTTAACTCACCATCTGTTATAAGATACACCTCCATATATAAGTACAATGTATTTAACTCACCATCTGTTATAAGATACACCTCCATATATAAGTACAATGTATTTAACTCACCATCTGTTATAAGATACACCTCCATATATAAGTACAATGTATTTAACTCACCATCTGTTATAAGATACACCTCCATATATAAGTACAATGTATTTAACTCCCCATCTGTTATAAGCTACAATTTATGACATTAAATTTGTTATATTTAAAAGTATCATAAATACCCTCGTGGACAAAACTTAAGGAAGTTTCATATTTTAAGAATAAATCACTCCTTATTTGCTTATATAACGGTGGATTTCCCATACATGTAAATTTGAACGTGCTCCTTTAAAAAATAATAATATATAATCATAAAATATATATACAGTCAAACTTGCTAAAATGAACCTGGGATATAGCGAACCTTCCCTTATAACAAACCTGAAATAAAAATACAGTCTACTATGTCTATAATGAACCATGGCTATAGTGAACCATAGATTCAGTCCCATTTCTATAGAGGGGTTTAGCTGTATACAGTCAAACTTGCTAAATGAACCTGGGATATAGCAAACCTTCCCTTATAACAAACCTGAAATAATAATTCAGTCTACTATGTCTATAATGAACCATGGCTATAGTGAACCATAGATTCAGTCCCATTTCTATAGAGGGGTTTAGCTGTATACAGTCAAACTTGCTAAATGAACCTGGGATATAGCAAACCTTCCCTTATAACAAACCTGAAATAATAATTCAGTCTACTATGTCTATAATGAACCATGGCTATAGTGAACCATAGATTCAGTCCCATTTCTATAGAGGGGTTTGCTGTATACAGTCAAACTTGCTAAAACCAACCTGGGATATAGCAAACCTTCCCTTATAACAAACCTGAAATAATAATACAGTCTACTATGTCTATAATGAACCATGGCTATAGTGAACCATAGATTCAGTCCCATTTCTATAGAGGGGTTTTGCTGTATATACATGATAAAAGGTAAAACTTCAATGATAAAGTACACTTTAGATTTTAGATTAGAAATAAAAGGTAATAAGACCAAATAAATAGTGTGCGACACTGTTACCAAAAGCTCACACACTATTTAAATACAGCCAAGCCCTCCCAATATTTTTTCATCGCAGTAAGGACAGTAGAAATTTAATTTATTTGTCAAAAGAAACATCTTGAAGTCTTCATTCTTTATAAATAGTTGTATACACATTATTTATTTATTTAGATTTGTTACCTTTAGGTACAACTTCCTTTGTCCATGAATGTAGTTCAAATTTGATAAGGCACAATTTGGAATATAGATTATAAACACAAGGTAATAAGACTAAATAAATAAATAGTGTGTGATGTTTGGGTAACAGCGTTGTTACCGAAATGTCACACACTATTTATTTATTTAGATTTGTTACCTTCAGGTACAACTTCCTTTGTCCATGAATGTAGTTCAAATTTGATAAGGCACAATTTGGAATATAGATTATAAACACAAGGTAATAAGACTAAATAAATAAATAGTGTGTGACATTTCAGTAACAGTGTTGTTACTGAAACGTCACACACTATTTATTTATTTGGTCTTATTACCCTGTGTTTCTTACACTCCTACATGTACTTCATGGAAAAGAAGCAGTGTTGCTGAGATACAGTCGTTGCAGAGTCAGAATGTCCCTTAGAGAGAGAGGAATCTTCTTACCAAAGAGAGCAGCTATTCTATAAGTTTTTAAATCTGTGATGTGTCTCTAGGGGATATTTCTGTGTTCAGCTTGTCAGAATTGCCCCATATATTAAAGGGAGAGGTACATTAATTTGAACATCATCTTCCTGAACAACAAAAATTTATTTCTTCCTCATGTATCCTTTTTTATAATGCAGCAGAATCTAATAGGATTATATATAGATAAGAAAGAAGAAGAGGATTTTAGCTGGAATATAATAGCAACTTGGTTATATGGTATCATAAATCTAAAGTCCCAATTACTATAACAATGGATTTTTTAGATTATCTCATTGTATAATTATACAAGGTCATGGAGCCTATATCCTGTCTTGAGGCTCCCATACATTCCAAGAGGTGGTCTGGTGAGGCCTGCAGATGGTACATTGTGGGAAGACACCATCCTGGAGTGGTCTTGTATGGCCAGTGGGGGGCAAAGTCTGACTGTCACCTCCATGTGGATAGCCAACCTACGACAGAAGCTCTTTTTACCTATCATGGAGGTTTATGGACTAAATAACCATGGTTAAAGCACTAGAATGTTGTATAACCAAATTGCTGTTATCATAGAGGCTGTAATAGAGAGGTTCCACCATATATATAGTAGTCTTCTTCCTTATCTACAACCATCATGACTGGGTGAATGCCTTTGTCATCAAGACTGAGAGCACTACTCAGTGGCAGGCTACTGACTTAGCTCCAAAATAAATTGCCACCTCTGACATGAGGAACAGATGCCATGTGCAGCAGCTCCTAACATGGAGTACAAACTCATCCTGTATCCCTGGATCAGGCGCCCTTACAGGGTACAAACAGCTGGGCCAGCTGAGCCCAGGTTTTTTAGTGAGCTTGTTACTGCTTCTCTTCCTCATTTTTCATCCGGGCTTGGGACGGCAAAAGCAGATTTATACATAATAGTGATGGGCAAAATCATTCTTTTAAAGGACCAGATCAGAATGGCTGACCCACTGAAATTTCTAGCTCACTGATGTTATAAACAATATTGTTACACTGAAACTTCCTTCTCTCTCTCTATTGTATAGTGTCTCATGGACAACATTTAAGAAAGTCTTTGATGTTATTAAAGAGCCAGGCAATTTTTTCCCACTTTGTTATCTCATGTGTCTACAATAAAGGTCACTGTAATATCTTTCAGAGTTATTATCTGAATCCCGATATACATGCTAAAAGGTACAACTTCCTTAAATTCTTTTAATGAGTTGCACAGGGTACGGCAGCTATTTGAGAACACACAATATAGGTGCCACTGTGTGTTATAGTAACATAATATTCAACAGATAGACATGGCAGATCCTACTCTTACACAAGAAATGAAGAGACATTGTCTCCTTGGCTGCAGGACACACCGATTCCGAAACTGTAACATTTTTGAAAGTTGCCCCATCATTTGTTTTCAAAGCTCGGAGAGAATTGGGAACTACAAAGGGTGATGTGGCGGAAGTTTCCCAAAGGAAACGCCATTGTCGACATTCTGACAGTATCAGAACGACAGACTTTATGAGCCGTGTCCAAACTGCCATCGATGAAAACCCTGGGAAGTCAATGAGGGCACTGAGGGCTGCAGGTTGATGAGGCTACCATCTGACGTGTGGTTCATGAGGATCTCCATTACAAATCATACATGATGGGGAGAAGACAGTTCATGTCTGAAAGAATCAAGGTAAACTGCTTGACCAGAGCAAAGCACTTTCTGAATAAGTTCAAACATCCCGTGAGCCAGGAATGATCTGGTTTTTCTCAGCCGAGAAGAACTTGGTTTAGGACCAGAAGATAAACAACAAAAATGATCGGTAGCTTGTAAAACCCCTGATGAGGTACCTATGGTCATGTATACCAAATTTCCAGCATCATTGATGGTTCTTGTAGTTGTCAGTAGTGAAGGTGATGTCTCCACATATTTTACTCCAGGTTCCAGAGTCAATGTCCTTGCTTACACCGAGGTGTTAGCCACAGTTGTCAAGCCTTGGATCACTGCTGTAGCACGTGGGAGGCCGTATGTAATTCAACAAGACTCAGCACCATCTCATACACCAGATCAACCCAAGAATGGATGGCTGAGAATCTTCACGACTATGTCACAGCTAACATTTGGCCACCAGCTCACCATATGTCAATCTACTGGACTATTAGGTGTGGGGCCTAGTTGACTCCAATAGTCATTCCCACAACACAGAGCTGCTATAGTGGATACAAACATTCCCAAGACCCATCTCATTACTGCCTGCAGTCGACAGCGTATAGAAGCTGTTATTGATGGTGGGTTAATTAATTGATGTCATCCTTTATGTGTATGTGTTCATCGATATAAAACTTTGATATGTAATTTATTAGTGTGTGACATTTCGGCAACAGCATTGTCACCATCATCAGACAAAAGTATAAAATTGAATCCAAATTGTGCTTTATCATTTTTGAAATGTAATATATGCTCTTTTGTCTATACATTCTTCCTATGGACATCATTTTGTTTTCAAATAGATGCTGCACCCTGTAAATTATATTAAAAAATGATTAGGCACTATTTGAATCATAGATTCGAATCACAAGGTAATAAGACTAAATCTAAATAGATAGTGAGTGAAATTTCGGGAACAGCGTTGGTACCAAAACATCACTCACTATTTATATGCATTTGGTCTTATTACCTTGTAAATATGATAAAGCAAAATTTGGATTATAGCTAAAAGAAAATATGACTAATCCAAATAAATTGATAGTGTGTGACATTTTGGTAAACATTGTGTTACCATCATCAGATAAAAAATAAATTATTAAAAAGGCATCTCCTTATCATGCAACTGAAAGTTGCTGATGGCTTGCGCCATCTATCAGAATAAATATCAACTATTCTCGCAAGCCATCAGCAACTTTCAGTTGCACGATAAGGAGTTACCTTTTTCATAATTTATGCACCTTATCCCAGTACAATATCACATTTGTACTATTTTTTCAAAAGAATAAATGTTTCTAAAACATATATTCTTTTGACAGATGATGGTAACAATGCTGTTTATAGAAATGTCTATTAATTTATTTGGATTAGGTTTTCTTGTACCATGTAAATATATATATACATATGAAGATTCGGGAAACTTTCCTCTGAAATTACAAATACAACTTGTAAAATATCCTGCGCGCACTGGGGTTAATAATTATTGACTCAAAGTTGAGATTCAGAACAAGTTATTACATTTATTTATCTATTGAAATGGCCACAGACAGATAAGAAAGAAAGAAAAATAAATAAAACGGGGGCAATAAGAATAAATTGGGAAAATATGCATAAATTTAACCTGTAAAAAAAATATTATGTAAAGTTACTTATCTTATTTAGTGCTTCCTTGGAGGGTTGTAAAATTCCTTCCACTAAAATCTTTAAAGATTTGGACTAATTTCTCAGGAGCTCTGTTTGAACTCCCAACAGCTATTGCTGCCTAGCCTCTATCTTCCTTATTTTTTTCTCGCCTTCCTCAAAGATTGTGCCAAAAATTTTTTAACAGAGTAAAAAAATTAAAATTTCTATAATATTCCAAATTTTAAAATAAAAAATTATAATTAAAAGTTATTATTCTAAATATTTTAATTAACGAATATTATATGAAAATATTAAAACAAAAATAGCTGATTATTTATTTTAAAAAAAGGAAATTTATTATAGTAAATTATATACATAAAAATTAAGTAGTAAAAGAAGATGGGCTGGTTTGACAATGAAGAATTCTTGAAGTCGCTTCGTTCTTGTCGAGGCAGCTTCACAATTGTCCCCCAGCTTTCTATTAGGCACTGTGGGTGAGCTTTGTGGAGGCAGAGGCAGACTCCACACATATTTAGTATTGAAAAATATAAGATAAAGCCAAAATGTATTTTTAAAATATTCAGTGAACACAACTTTAGAAATTAGTTTCTGCTCTGAATTATATCTGCTATAAACACTCAGTTAAAAATGAGATACTATAAATAGTTTCAAAATTAATTGATAGATGGCAGTACTAATCCACGTTTCTCTTCCTGTCTAGATAACTTTCTGTTTTTGTGCTATTGTGAAATTTGGCGTAACAAGTAAGTTTATTTTATTTTTCTTTAGATTTATTTTTATGAAATTATTTTAAAATATTTCTTTATTAGGTGTTTTCTAAACACATGTTAAATTTTCAAAAATATTTTTCAAATCAATATGTTAGAAGTTATAAAAAAAAAATATATATATATATTATAAATTCTGTGGGTAAAAATATGCCAAAATATTATTCACTAGTTTTAAAATTTGTTCAATATAACATGTTTTTGCCATAAATTCCAGCCATAGAATATGATTTTTAATTAAATACACAAATGTTTCTGAAAAAATTAAATGATAATTTTTATTAAACTTCAATGAAATATTAAATTTTAGAATAATTAGAACAAATTCAAACAAGTTGAGGAACACAACCGACTTTCACCAAAGAAATACAAGATAATAAATAGTTACAAAATGTGATGATAGATGGCGATAGGTGTCTGCGTGCTGCGGAAACTACGTTGTAATTATTTTACTTTTGGTTTTGCTGACAACTATATTCAGGTAAGATGTTAGCGTTACACATATATTGCCCTTCAAGTTTTTTAATTATTAGCCTTTTTAAAATTGATAATTAATATTTTTACCAATAAAATTTACAAGCATATTTTAAATCTAAATTTCATGATTTTATAAACAAACCTTAGTGAGTAACTAAATCAATTTTATCATAGAAAGTTTGACGATAAATTTTTAACATTAGAAAATTAAAAGGGGCAGTTATGGAATGTCATATATTTATTAAATTTATCCAATTATAAATACATAGTGTGATCAATAATTTTCAGGAATGCTAAATATTTAAAGAAATACAAAAGTATAACGAAGTTTTATTTAAAATTTCTCAAAATAATCACCGTCACTATACACTTGTTCCATCTTTTTTTTTCAGATATCAAAACACCTCTGAAAATTCTCATCTTTCAGGTTTTTCAAAATATTCTTCGTATTCTCCTTTATTTCAGCTATTGAGTCAAATCGACACCCTTTTAAGACATTTTTAATTTAGGATAATGGAAAAAGTCGTAGTAAAGCAATTCCAGGTTTAGCCAAATAGAGTTGTACAGTGACGGCCGTATGTGGCCATTGTGTTATCATGATGCAAGAGCAATTTTTCTGATGCCATTTTTCAGCTCGTTTCTGATACACAGCCTACCTTAAACGTCGCAATATATCAAGATAGTAATATTGATTGCCTCTTAGTCTCGTGATCATATCCGTACCCCCATGTTTCATCTCCCATGATAACATTTTTGAGCCGATGGGGATTAGAATTAAACATTTCGACCAAGTTTTTGCACCTACTTTGTGATGCTCTTTCTGCTCATTCTTTAGAAGATGTGGGACAAATATAGCTGGGGATCGTTTCTTATCGGTAAAGATCTGCCAGTGTGTAGATCATCCTTGATCCCTGTTCGACCAGCTTTAAATCGTGCAAACAATTCAAATGTCCTCGATTGTGATAGGGCATCTTATTTAAAAGCCTGCTTCGACCTTTGAAATGAATCGGACGCTGTTTTCCCTAATTTAAAGCAAAACTCTATGCAGACTCGCTGTTTTTCAATACAGTCCCTACTAAAGTTAGAAAAGGTTCTGATATACTCGAGCTTATAAATTCGAAAAACATCAGCACCTGTGTCTGTGTGATCAGTTATTTTTTCTACGTGTTGATAAATGTTTTCTCTATAAGGTCCTTATTTCATTATTTTCATAATTTTACGTGATCCAGTCTCATTCCTGGAAATTATTGATCACACGTTGTATTATAAGCTCAATAAAGTATTTTAAAACTAAATAAATGAGCTAATATAGAGCCTATTGTACTTTTTTTTGCCTATCCCTAGTACACGTGGTACAGGCCATGGTAATCATGGTGTGTAGAAGTAGGTGACTGCTTTTACTGTAAGTGCACCACATGTCTACACATGTGAAAAGCAGTTCGACTTTGCACTTACAAATGTTCCAGAACCCCGTTTGGTTACTTGCACTCGCTGGTGGGGTTGGAATTTTGCAAGAATCGGGGGCCATTGGAGCATTTTTTTTTTCCCATTATACTTAAATATAGAAACATTTAATTAACAGAAAATAAATTTGACCTCTTTGAGAGTGTGGCTTACCTTGGGCTGTTTTCTTACAATGTCCTTTTATTTTGTCATTTAACATAGTGGATAAAAGTGCATTAGTAAATTTTGGAAAAAGTGCTTAAATATAGGATACTTTCCTGATGAATGGAAAAGTGTAGAGGCATTAATTATTACAAAACCAGGTAAATCTGATATGAACAACTTTAAGAGCTATAGACCATTTTGTTTAAACTCTAACATTTCTAAAATATTCGAAAAGGGTATTAGTAACAAAATCATTGAATTTTATGAAAATTCTAATCTACTCATCAACCGTCAACATGGATTCACAAAATCACAACTACCACGGCATTAACTGAAATAGTGAAAATAGCTCTCGAACATAAAATTAAAGAATACACAGCCATAATTACAGTTGATATAAGTGAAGCTTTTGACAATGCCTGGTGGCCAAAAGTGATAAAGAGACTGGATGTTCACCCTTTGATTATTATACTAATACAATTTGTGAATTTCAAATATTCTTCCTCTATAAAAATTAATAAAAAAACTAACAAAAGAATGTCCACAAGGAGGACCACTATCTCCCACATTATGGAACATACTGATTGAAGAATTGTTAAACACTAATCTAGATGATAACAGTGAAACAGTTGGCTATGCTGACGATATAACTATAGTATGCTGGAACAAAGCCATGATGAACTAAAGACAACACTTAACAATGTACAGTATAAGCTCAAAGCGCCTGCACACTTTTGGTTTCTGTTAGTTTAAGTTTCACTTTGCAGTGCCGTTGCGCAATGTCACAAGTGTTGTTTATTTTTTAATGCGGGAATTTAGGAATCGCACGCTAATTAATAATATTTTCTTTTTAATTTTCAGCATTGAAATATTTTAGTTATTTTAAAATTTACAGATAATTTCCTTTTAAATAAATAAATCTTCATAAAACGTAGCCACAATGATTATGATAACATTTTATTTCAATATTCCATTTCCATGTTAATATAAAAGATTTAAAAACAAAATCAATAACACCTGCAGCAGCAGTGGAAGTCTTTAATACAATAAAAACTTTGTCATTTAAACACATTCCAGAGGAAGAAAGACATGCATGTTTTTTTTTTAAATAGACCATCTGGAATACATCCTAATCAGGATTTCAGTTCAAAAACAGACATCTTTAAAGGAATTTTTTAAAAGATCTTCATGATTATTTTTAAATATTATTTTTAAATTTTCTTTTTATTTTCCATATTTATTTCCTTTCAACTGCTATATTTTTCAATTAGAATAAGATATTATTTGGAATTATTTATGTTTCAAAAAAATGTATTATTGCCATTTTGTCCCTGATACTAAAGCTAACCATGAAAATAAAAAAAATAATTACAAAAAAAGTACACACACAATGGTTTTAATTAATGTGATCAATTTATATTACAAAGCTTTTAAAAATATATATTATATAGGCAAATTAGATGATTAGCTAATCATCTGAATAACTTTAATTCAACCGAAAGCTCTTACCCCTTGGGGTGTTGAATTAAAGAGGTTCAACTGTATTTGGCTATTGGGATTAGATTGGTAAATTAAGTGACCAGCTTATATAATTCTCTATATGGATATTTTTTACTTCTAAGTAAACATGTCACAGGCCATGATAATCATGGAATGTAGTTAACTCAAGTTAGGAAGGATAGGTTACTTTTAGTATTTGGCTATTGGGATTAGATTGGTAAATTAAGTGACCAGCTTATATAATTCTCTATATGGATATTTTTTACTTCTAAGTAAACATGTCACAGGCCATGATAATCATGGAATGTAGTTAACTCAAGTTAGGAAGGATAGGTTACTTTTAGTATTTGGCTATTAGGATTAGATTGGTAAATTAAGTGACCAGCTTATATAATTGTCTATATGGATATTTTTTATTTCTAAGTAAACATGTCACAGGCCATGATAATCATGGTGTGTAGTTACCTTCAAGTTACAAAGATACATCCCCCTAATTATTAGAATGGCAACCGATCAGTCCTTGCAGCTGGACTATGTAAGAATAAGAAAATCAGTACTCTACTCTCACTATAAATACTTTCATTCATCACCTACAATGGAATGCTATCTGAATGACAATATCCCCCTAACCATAAAAAGAATCATTGTACAAGTAAGAAGCCTTTTTGTAGTACAGAGAATTAATCATGTTTCACTATTGAAAACTAAGACCATAAAATGCACCTTATGCAACGGTGAATTTAGTCTCGATTTTCCACACTACATGTTCTACTGTACGGCAATGGAAGAAGAAAGAGAAATTCTTCGTCAAGGGACCGGCTATAATAGCAATTCGCCTTATGTTTTAATGGCAAAAGTCGTAAAATCCAGACCCTTTGCATTCGCTTTTTATAAATACTGGAAATCAGCTCAATCAAAATATTTAGCACAGGCACCGGATCCAACTCGATAATTGGTCGAGGTCAATACCCAATATTTGTATATAACTACGATGCTAATTTGTTATTTATTTATTTTGTCCTACAGAGAGAATCCTGTATGGCACGTGTGCCCAATAAAGGCTATTGCTGTTGTTGCCTTCAGGTTAGGAAGGATAGGTTACTTTCAGTATTTGACTATTGGGATTAGATTAGTAAATTAAGTGACCAGCTCATATAATTGTCTATATGGATATTTTTTACTTCTAAGTAAACATGTCACAGGCCATGATAATCATGGTATGTAGTTAACTTCAAGTTAGTGGTACACTAAAGAGAGTCCATGTGGCACAACCATATTTTATTCAAACAACCATACAAGTGATTAGAAATAAATCCCATTTAATCAAACATACTGGTCTAGAACAATAGGATATTTTATAATGCCATGATGATAGTTTTATATAAAAGTGGGTTATTTATAAAAATAATGGAAATAACAGAATATTTAACATAAAGAGATACCTAATTTCTATATTTTGCTACAACATATCTCTCTGTTCTTTGATGTAAAGAGGGTTTATTTGTGGGGATACAAATGAATTACTTCCTGACCTTTGTCTTTCCCAATATGTCAGACAATTTATTGTTATAAGGAATAAATTTAACAATTAGAAATGTTGTGTTTGTTACAATGTATGTTGGGAGAATAAGGTCAGTTGATGGTAAATTATATGTGGAGATATAAAATGACTGTGTTTAAAACTCTATTGTTGACATAGTGATCCTATTTGTGGTAACTGATGGTAATAATGGTATTTCTCTTTCTAGAAATTATATCACTGTGGTTTACACAAAGCTATATATGCACGAATATAATCGGATTCACTAAAATATTTTTCCAACTTCTCTGTGTCTATCATGTAGCGGCAGGTTTGACCAACCAAAACAGAGTTGATAATTACTCCACCAGTGAACCTAGAATCCACAACCAAAATAAAATATTTATATTGGGCCAGGGTGTTGACACCTCCACCTCTCTGATGGAATGAGTACTCAACTTCAGTCTTCTCTCCTCCAACTCTCCACTTGTTCCTAACATTGTACTCAGTGCCATCTATATTCTCAATTATCTCCTCTGATCTATCTTGGGAGAATTTAGTCCAATTATAAAAACTAAATAACCCTAAGTATTTCAATTTATCTCTGTGATCTCCATCTCTATACAAATATTTCTTAAGGTCATTCACCCAGTTATTATATGTCCCATCAGGATGCCAGTTCTGGACACCAAGTGTAAGGTCAAGCCACACAACTGCCATTTTCACAGGATTCTCCAACTCTTGACATTTGACATCACAGCAGGTGGTGGTAGTAGTTTGGAGCTCTGTTCTCACAGTGGCCAGTTCTTCCTTAGTACCTTGTTGTTCTGTTTTGACACTTTCTAGTTCTTCCTTAGTACCTTGTAGTTCTGTTTTTATACTTTCTAGTTCTTCCTTAGTACCTTGTTGTTCTGTTTTTACACTTTCCAGTTCTTCCTTTATATCTTGTAGATCTTTCTTCAAAGAATCAATTTTTTTGTCTTTACAATTTACTCCTTTTTTAACAATTTCTATTTCTTCCTTTTTATGAATTGATTCTATTTGCATAGCTTTCAGTTCATTTTTGTTAACATGTAATTCAGAATTCACAGCATTCAGTTCTCCTTTAGTGTTTTGTAATTCTGTCTTCATTGTGCTCAGTTCATTTATAGCAACTTGATATCCTGCCTTCACAGTTTCCAGTTCTTCCTTTGTGTTTTTCATATCTCTCTCCAATCCTTGTAGATCTTCACCAAGTGAGGTTGTATTTAGGCCAGTGGGCAATTCTGACCTCACACCCTCTAGTTCAGTCCTGATGAATCCGAGGTCAGCAAGATGTTGGTTCGATATATCCTCAATCTTATTGGACAACATGGCAGTCAAGTTCTGGACTCCTGCTAGAGATGACCCAGTGGACCTCTGGTTGATCAATATTTGGCTGAGGGAAGCCTGAGAAGTTTCTAGCTGCCGGGTCATAACTCCCAGGAGGGCTGACATCTCCCTCTGCCAGGCTTTAAGATCTTCCTTCTCTCCAGATTGAGCCTTCATACTGGAACTGATTTCTTGAAGGAGCTGAATGATAGGAGATTCCAGGACTCTCTCCCCTGAACTCATTCCTGACTTTGATCTGGTCCAGGTTTTCTTTCAGCAGGTTTTTGCACTGTGACATTTCCAGTGAAAGGTCCCTCAATGAATCACATATAAGCGGGAGGTAAACATTCAGTAATTTCTCATCTTTTTCTTTTAAACAAACATCTGCCTCATTTTTACATCCCTGGTCCAGCAGACTACATGACTGAGGATTCTTACTGTCAAAGTGGACACTCTCCCCAGGGTTGACACCAATTTGTCCACACAGAGCCTCATGTTGCTGGAGAGAATCCCGAGTTAGTAATGCCCCACAAAACTGACAACATCCAAATTGACGTTTGCAGGCTACGGTCATGTGAGATGCCAGATCTTTTCTCAATATTTTTGTTCCACAGGACTGTGGGCAGTCCACCATACAAAATTGGCACAAGGAACTGTGCAGCATGGCTTCCAAGGTATTTCTGTAAGTCTGAGAACATCCCTGGAATGGGCAGGTGTTCTCCATGTTCTGGAACATGATCCATACAGTATGAGAACATTTCTAAGTTAAAAGTTGAACAAGTATAAACAGAAAATTTGGTAGCAAAGAGATAAAGTATTTTATTATTTTTGTGAGAGAAAAAAGAGAGTCCAAATGTGGTGACATTACTAAAGTAGAATCTGCATGAAAGGTCAGTCTCACTAGAAGACTGTTGTATTTGTATATATATTAATTAATTGTTACCACAGAGTGTGTGTAAGCTCACAGGTAAATAGGTGTTAACCGAAACAGAAAAAAGTTACTTTGTTCAATATTAGTTTCCCTTTTATATTTTGTTCTCTCTCTTGTAAATCAAAAATATAATGTTTAATTAATAATTATTCGAATCAGTTTCATTAATAATTCTGAGGAAAGTCAACAATTGGTAGCAGAGCGTGGTTATTTGATATAAAGCTCAAAAGCGAAAATATTTAATCTGAAGATTAAGCAAGAAGTTTATTCTGATCAGTAAACTGAAGCACTTCTAAGAAGATTGAAGGTATTTATATAGATTATGTTAAATTATATCTATATATTGCATGTTTAAAAGCTACCCAATATTTAAATAAATTTAAAATATAAATTTGTTTTAAATTATATTGGTTTTTTTGTTTATATTAGCTCAAAAGGCGAAAATGGCTGAATTTTTTATCCTAAACAAAAATTGAACCACTAACAGGAACTAATTATCAAATATGGGCGTTGAAAATCGCCGCAGTTCTAAGAGGAAGAAAATTATTTAAATGTGTAATTTCCGATCCAGAACCTGATATGGAAGACAAAAGTTCTTGGGAGATTTGGAGTGATAAAAATGATGAAGCTTTTGGGATAATCATCACAACATTGACTAATGAACAAGCTGGAATGTTCATAGGTGAAACAAATGCTAAGAAAAAGTATGGGACTCACTGAGAAAAACATACACAGGCAATTTGGAAGATAAAATTATTGATATAGGCTTAGAATTAAAGAACATTAAAATGAAAGATAATGAAACTGTAGATGAATATATAACAAGGGCAAAAAATATTGCTGCTAGAAGTTCATCATTAGGGCATCAATTTCCCTCAAGAGAACTTTCATTTCATATTGTCAGAGGCATACATCCAAGGTATGAAAATATTGCTATTGTCTTACGATCAAAGAGAGAGGCAACAATTGAAGAGATTCAACAAACTCTAAGAGAAGAGGAGTCAAGAAGAAATATGAGATTAAATCAATCAGTTGAGAATGGGCATGAACAAGCCTACCAAATTAAAAATAGAAAAGTTAAACAATTTCAGCAAAAAAGATGTTTTGTTTATAATAAAAAGGGACATCTAGCTAATGATTGCTGGTTTCGAGATAAACAGAAACAAGGATATCAAAAGAAATGGACTCCTGATTATATAAATAACAAATACAGTAGGGAACATTCAAATAACCTAGTGGATACTACGAAAAGTGGAATTAATGAGCAAGCATTTGAAACATATGTAAAAGAATTTGAAGATTCACCAGATGAGAGAAATGATAGGTAAATATGGCGTATAGATTCAGGATGCACCGCACATTTAACCACAAACCTAACTTTGATGGAAAATGTGAGAGAGTACAAAAGTGAAATCAACCTAGCTGAGAAGGGCAAAACTACACAAGCCACAGCCAAAGGAGATATGAGACTTACTACATGCACAAGTGAAGGCCAAGAAAATATTTGCATCAAAGATATCTTACATGTACCAAATTTAAGGAATAATTTCTTGTCAGTATACGAATTAGTAAACAAGGGAAATTCGGTTATTTTCAATAAGGATGGAGCAAAAATTTATAATGAAGGGAATGATTTAGTTGCTGAAGCATATATTAAAGATAGAATGTTTATGATGGAAACAAAACTAAGAAATGTACCAATAGAAAAATATGAAAATGTCATGGTTATAAATACACATTTATCAAATAAAAATAGCAATATAAGTTTATGGCATAAAAGACTAAACCATATAAATGAAGAATACATGAAAAAAATGATTCAAGGACACATTGTAAGAGGATTGGATCTAAAATTCGAAAGGTTACCAGAGTGCGAAGCATGCATAATGGGAAAACGGGTTCAGAAGCCATATAATATTACAGAAAATTATACACACAAGGTAATAAGACCAAATCCAAATAAAAAAATAGTGTGTGACGTTTCGGTAACAGCGTTGTTACCATCTTCAGACAAAAGTACTGAATGTATTATCATACAGTACTTTTGTCTCCATTCAGTACTTTTGTCTGAAGATGGTAACAACGCTGTTACCGAAACGTCACACACTATTTTTTTTATTTGGATTTGGTCTTATTACCTTGTGTTTATAATCTATAATCCAAATTGTGCCTTATCAAGAAAATTATACAGTTAAGCCCTTGCATTTGATTCATATGGATTTATGTGGACCAATGCCATGTCAATCTTTAGGAGGAAATAAGTATTTTCTTATTATAGTAGATGATTACAGTAGAAGAATCTTTGTATATTTGTACCTTTCTACGGGTATTCGACCGGACATATCCTTCAACGTCAGAAATTTATCTCAGTATAGTAATGATCCAAGAGAAATACACTTAACTGGAGTTAAAAGGATTTATAGATATCTGAAGGATACAAGAAATAAAATGTTGGCATATAAGTCAAAAGACAACAATATCACAATAAGTACTGATGCGAGCTGGTGCACAACCCGAGACGCAAAATCCTATTCAGGCTATACAGTCAAACTTGGCAACAACTTAATAAACTGGAGAAGTAGAAAGCAAAATTTAGTAGCCTTGTCTACATGTGAAGCAGAACTTATTTCAATATGTGAAGGCATTTCAGAAGTATTATGGTTAAATGGATTACTAGAAGAACTTTGTGAAAATTTAACTTTCCCAATTACCTTGAAAAGTGACAGCCAGGCTGCAATAAACTGGATACAATCTGACAAAATTACTTAACAAACAAAGCATATGAACCGAAAGTATTATTTTGTGAAAGAGGAAATTCAAAATGGAATCAAGATGAAATACACTAAAAGTGAAGACATGGAGGCGGATATACTAACGAAGAGTCTACCTAAGGACAAACTACGGAAATGTGCAGATAGCCTTGCACTTGCTGATTAGGGCTTACACACAGGGGAGCGTATGTTGTATATATATTAATAAATTGTTACCACAGAGTGTGTGTAAGATCACAGGTAAATAGGCGCTAACCGAAACGGAAAAAAGTTCCTTTGTTTAATATTAGTTTCCCTTTTATATTTTGTTCTCTCTCTTGTAAATCAATAAATATAATGTTTAATTAATAATTATTGGTATCAGTTTCATTAATAATTCTAAGCAAAGTCAACAAAGACTCCTCTCTACAAATGGCAGTTTTATTAAACAATTACCATTTATACTAATTACCAACCTTCCAATAAGAGGAGCCTTTTTCTAATGGTTACTATGGTTCTGAATGGACGAGAGAAAAAAATTCCTTTCAAACTAACAAAAAAAGACACAGTCTTTGGCAAATTGAGTGGCTGGAGTTCATTAAATATGGTCTGGGTTTTTGTGAATGGACCAATTTCTATAATCTTTAAAAATTTTGTGATTAATTTTCAATATACTTCCAAACCATGTGGAGGTCAAAATTTTTAAAAAAAAAGTAAACAACACAAATGTACTAAATATCAGACTTCTATATGGCAGCTATGGTCTGGAATATAATTAAAAGTAGAAAATAGCCACAATCATTTGTGGTGTAATGAGCCTTCCATACTAATAAATCAGTAGTAGGAACTAAATAATGGTAAGAACATTGTTAGAAATACAGTATAACCTTATTGATTCAACACATGATAATTTGACACTTGCATTTATTCTACCATATTCTCATGTCCACAACTCAAGCCTGTCAAATACTAAACATTAATTTGACCAAACAACAATTTGACACCATCAATAAGTTGACAAACTTTCATGGACAATTCTTGTTTAAAAAAATAATTTATTACTAAAAACACAACAGGTTGACTCTCAGAACACCATAGCTGTAATTAGCTAATGTGCACCATTCATAAAAGTTACAATGAGACGCAAATTTCGGCACCAACTTTCTTCAATTTTTGTCCATCCTGGACCCAATTTAAACCTAACTGCTAGTTACTGGAATAAACAAAGAGTTGTTTTATAAAGTAACATTTTGTTATTTGAAATAAAATACAGGAAAGACATGAATGGCTAAGAAGATTGAGCAGCTAGAATGTTAACTAAATAGGGTGCTAGCTGGAAGGTAAACAAACAATAAATTTTACCTTTAAAAGATGATATTTTAAATAAATTTTCTGCCTTTTTTTTTTATTCTAAAACTTTGTTCACTTTCTCCCTGTTTAATTTATTCACCTATTTCAGGGGATAAGCAAAAAAAACCTATTTCAAAATAGTATTTGTAATTTTCCTTTGTTCCAAAATTTACTAAGGCACATTTATCTACTATGTTAAATGGCAAAATAAAAGGACATTGTAAGAAAACAACCCAAAGTATGCCACACTCTCAAAGAGGTTAAAATTATTTTCTGTTAATTAAATGTTTCTATAATTAACCCTTTAAGCGCCGAGGTAACGATCCATCGTTACCCTATAACGTCACCAGGAGCGCCGGGGGTACCGATCTATCGTTACTTCCTTGTAGGGCCCCTCGTGGGGGAGGGGGTGGTGGCTGGCTATTTTTATCACCTCCCTTCTCACTTCTGGGCTTGTCTCTACACGTTAGCTGTGTTTTTATCTCCTTTGTCTTGCGATTTCCTTTTTTTATTTTTTATTTTTTAAAAATGGCTTCCGGTTCAGAATGCTCTGCATTTTCTGAGGACACTGAAGTTTATTCTTTGTCTTCTGAGTTTGAAGAAAGTGTTGTAGACACTTTTGATGATGAATTTTCTGATGAAGAAGTGGATGAAAACCAGCCAAGTCCTTGGGTAAGAGTTTATACTCCATTTTCCACATCCAAAACATTGACTTTTGGAGAAGTTTGTGGCCCACAGCACCTTCCCCCCTCTATTATCCGGCCTATTGAATACTTTTTGTTATTCATAACAATGAATTTGATGAAGGAAATTGTGGCTTTTACCAATAAATGTGCCCAAACTTTATTGGCAAGCAATAGGGACAAATTGCCTCCATTTTCTAGGAAGCTGGCCTGGAAGGACACTACCTTGGATGAGATGATGGCCTTTATTGGAGTCATCTTCAATATGGGCAATGTGAAGAAGAACCAAATCAGGGACTATTGGAGCAAGAATGAACTTTTAGAGACGCCCTGGTTTGGTAAAGTTATGTCTAGAGGGAGATTTGAGTTGCTCTACAGCTGCTTTTCTCTGATTGATGACTCCAACCTGGTTCCAAGTTCTCATCCTGATTACAACCCAACTGCAAGATTTGAGAAGCTCATAGAGCATGTGAACAACAAGTTTATATATTATTATAAGCCTACTCAAAATCTTACAGTTGATGAGAGCTTGGTGTGCCTAAAAAACCGAATTCGTCTTAGACAATATATGCCCCAAAAGCACCATGGTCGATTTGGAGTCAAACTGTGGATGCTTTGTGAATCTAAAACTGGCTATTGTCTGAGAATGAAGCCATATAAAGGGAAATTATCTCCAATTATCAAGTCCCTTTCCTATGATGTTCCAATGAATCTGCTCCAGGAATCCAGTCTACTTGGAAAAGGTTATCATTTGATAACTGATAACTTTTTCACCAGCATCAACCTAGCCAAGGACTTACTGGACAGTCATACTTATTTGACTGGTACTATAAGAACTAATAGGAAGGGACTTCCTAAAACCTTAACAAGTGCAAAATTAGGTGTGGATGAATCCCTTTATATGGTAAATAATAATCTACTGGCCCTGGCTTACAAAGAAAAGAAGAGCAAACCTCCAGTTAAGTTTCTCTCAACATTTTGTGATGCTTCTTCTGGCAAAAAGAAGGTGTCAGACCAAAGAGACTATCCACAGATGAAAATCTGCTATGATAGCTACATGGGAGGGGTAGATCTCAATGATCAAATGTTGTATACATATATGGATGAAAGAAAAGGAAGAAAATTTTATAGAAAGGTGATCCTCAACATCTTCCACAGGGCTCTCCTAAACTCCTTCATCCTATATGAACAGCATACCAAAGACAACCCCAAGCTTTCTAGAAGGGCTTTTAACTATTCAGTAATAAATGAATTAGTTAAAATCACTTGAAACCTCCAGTTCTGCCTTCAACAAGCCAGGATGTACTCGAAAAACTTCCAGAAAAGAGAGAGAGTAGATGTGTGGAGTGTACAAAAGAAGGCCTGAAGCGGAGGTCTAGAACCATATGTTCAAAGTGCAAGAGAGGCTTGCATCCAGTCTGTGCTTTTAAACACAAGTGTTAGCTTTGTAAATAGCCTTGTATATATCTAAAATTCCTTTTTATATTTGTGAAACCTTATTTTGAAAAATTCAAGTTGATTATTCAATTAATTATAATTAACCCCCAATTAAAAAAATAAATACTCATTTCAGTATAATAAAATCAGAGTGTTGTGTTCAGAGAGGAGTCTGGATTATATTGCACTTTACAGAACACTTCTATCTATCATATTTATTTATTTATAACATTTTTTACTTAACAACTACTTGATCATCAGTTTAGGCTTAATTAGTGTGGTCCTGATAGTGATAGTTAGCATTCGGGCCCTAGAGCTTAAAGGGTTAAGTACAAAGATATAAACACATTAATTTATTTTATATTGTTTAAAATAATTTATTACACTTATTCTATTTATAATTAGCTGAAAATATCACAAATATATAAAATGCTCTTTTTAATTTTGTAAAGTTAAAAATTTATTGTCAAAATTTCTATGATAAAATCGTTTTAGTTACTCGCCATAGGGTTTGTTTATAAAAATGAAAATTTGATTCAAAATGTACACGTAATTTTTATAGTTAAAATCTTGAAACAAAAATTCAATTTTAAAAAGGCTAAAATTATAAAACGGGGAAAATATATATAAATATAAACACTAATATCTTACCTAAATGTACTTGATGGCAAACCAAAAGTAAAATAATTACAACGTAGGTTCCGCAGCACGCGAACACCTATCACCATCTATCATCACATTTTGTAACTATTTATAAATAATTGTTTATCTTACTTTGTTTAAAGTCGGTAGTGTTTCTCAATTTGTTGCACAATTTTATATTGAAATTTAATATTTCATTAAAGCTTAATAATATATCCAATTTAATGTTCAAAATTTGTTAGAAAACTTTGTGTATTTAACTAGAAATAATATGGTTGGAATTTATGGTAGCAAAAAAAAGGTTCAATGTTATATCAAGCAATCTTCAAAACTAGTGAATAATTATTTTGCAAACTTCACGCATAAAATTTAAAATTTTATAATATTAAAATAATAAATAAATAGACTTTCTTTAGGTTTTAGCATGTTTAGAAAACACCTAATCAAGATTTAAAGAAAAATTTCGAAGAATTTTATGCAATAATTTTGGGAATAAAAAAAAGAAAGAAAACGTTTTTAAATACTAAATCAATGATCTTGAAATACTTTGGACTGACAACACTGTAATATAAAAACGAAAACAATGAGTGTTTTTTATTTACATGATTAGTAATTTGAAAATAATAAATTTAAAATACTTTCCTAAAAGGTAAAATCGCCTAATTCTTTAAAACCATTCAGCTGTAAGTAAACTTGTTATTTGTTGTTCCATTGTCTGAACCATTAAAGATTCCCAACATGGTAGCAGAGCGTGGTTTTTATATCGCGGTAAAATATATATAAAATATTGGATAAAATATAAATAAAACAAAAATGGTTTCAGCGAAAATATCACAAATATTGAGAGACTTAAAAGTCCTGGAAATTTTGATTTATGGAATTATCAGATAACAATTATTTTAGAAGCAAATGGCCTTCTAGATATTGGAAATGGAAAATCATTGTTTGAAGACTTGAAAGATGAAACTGGAAAAGATAAATGGAGCCTAAAGGACGCCAAAGCACAAAAATAAATAATGTTAACCATTGAAAATAATGTTTTAACACATATTCTAAATTGCAAAACTTCCAAAAGAAATGTATGAAAAACTAGTAGCCATTTATCAAAGAGAAGATGAGCAATTAAAATGCAAATTACTACAAGAATTTCATGGATTTAAATTTGATAAAAATACAGATATGGCAGCAAATATAAGCAGAATGCAAAATTTAGTATTCAAAATTAATAATGTAAAACAAGAAATTGAGGAAAGCTTTGTAATTTCTAAAATATTGAGCATTTTGCCAGACTACTTTAATTACTTCAGCACAGCATGGGACTCGATACCAAAAAGTGAGAAAACGTTAACAAACTTAATATCAAGACTATCACTTGAAGAAACTAAACAAAAAGTAAAGCCTGAAGAAGGAATAGCCATTAGTGCTACTAAAGTAAAGCAGTGCTTTGACTGCAAAAAGAGCGGGGCACTTAGCAAAATACTGTAGACTAAATAAAAAATGGTGTACCATCTGTAAAAAGACAAATCATACTCAAGACCAATGCTTCTTTAAGAAATCTCAAAATAAATTCTAGGAAAATAATCCTTGCCGAATTTGTAAAAAGAAAAATCATAAAGAAAAGGATTGCTTTTTCAGAAACAAAAATGAAGAAAAATTGTCCTTTTTTGCAGGAGAGACTTTAAAATGTAAAAATGAGGAATTGCTAGAATTCATTGTAGACAGTGGCTCAACAAGCCATATGATAAATAGTAAAAAGTTTTTACTAGATGAAGTAGATTGCAACTCAAAAATATCAATAGCAAAAAAGGAAGAAACTCTAATAGCAAAATCAGTCGGAAAAATTCAAGGGAATAAATGTGATCTCAAGGAGGTGATGTTTGTACCAAACTTGACAAATAATTTACAATCTGTAAGTGCCATTACCAGAAATAGAGGCAAAGTCATCTTTGAAGATGAAAAGGTATTTGTCGTAAAAAATGGAATAAAAGTTTCAGAAGGAGAAAAATGGGAAAATGGACTCTATACAATAAATATAGAAACAGAAAATCCCGAAATTAATGAATCTCACCTAACAGCTACCCAAAATGAAGAAATGCTCAAATGGCACAGAAAAATGGGTCACATAAGTTTTTCAAGCTTAAAACAATTAAAATCTATGGTTAATGGAATAAACAGAAAAAATAAATCAAAATGAAATTTGTGAACATGCATTAAAGCTCAACAGGTAAGAAATCCATTCAATTCCATTTGAACAAAATCAAAAAGACCTTTAGAAATAATCCATACAGATGTATGTGGACCTTTAGATCCCACTACCCATGACAACAAAAACTATTTTTTCACATTTCTTGATGACTACACACATTTTTGTCATGTGTATTTGTTACAAAATAAATATGAAGTCAAAGGATATCTAAAATAATTTATTACAGAAGCAGAAAACCAAATGAATCTAAAAATTTCAAAATAAGATATTACAATGGCGGAGAATATGTAAATGAAGATATGAAATCCTGGTGCAAAGCTAAAGGAATCATTATGGATCTCACCATACCTCACTCACCTCAGCTAAACGGCAAAGCCGAAAGATTAAATAGAACCCTGATGGAGAAAACTAGAGCTCTTTTGATTGATTCTGGTGTAGAAAAATACATGTGGGGAGAAGCTGTAAGGGTTTCAGCCTATTTGCTGAACCGAAGCCCTACTCAAGAATTAAAGAAAACCCCTGCAGAACTTTGGTTCAACAAAAGACCAAATTTGTCAAACTTACAACTTTTTGGTTGTGAAGCTTATGTCAAAACCCTAAAACACTTGAAGAAATTGGAAGACAGAAGTAAAAAATATACCTTTATAGGTTATGCACCTAATGGTTATCGCTTTTGGGATGAACAAAGCAAACAAATCTTTACAGCTAAAGATGGAATTTTTTAGATAAAGGATGCATGAATAAAGAAGAAAAAATACCTATTGTCGAACCAGAAGAAGAATCTGAAGATCAACTAGAATTAAATGAAGAACCAAGTCTACCAGAAGTCTCTGAAGACAAAGAAGATATTCCTTAAAAACCAAGTACTTCAAAATATAATCTTAGACCAAGAAGTAGTTTACAAACACCATCAAGATATGAAGACTTCTATTTAGAGCGGGATGTAACAACAGAATCAGCTCTTCTAACTTACTCGGAAGCTATATCTGGTCCAAATCAAGAAAAATGGAAAAAGGCAATAAAAGAAGAAAAAGAGTCTCTTGACAAAAATGAAGTTTGGGAAATAGTAAAAGAAAATGAAGCGTCAAACAAGAAGATTCTGACCTCTAAATGGCTCTTTAAAGTGAAAGAAGATGGCCTCTACAAAGCAAGACTAGTTGTAAGAGGCTTTGAACAAGAAGCAGGCATTGGTTATGCTGAGACATTCAGTCCAGTTATAAGCACTGTCTCTTTAAGGATATACTTTGCTCTAATGGCTGTAACGTCCTCGTGTTTGTTTGTTGACGTTAATCAGCAAGAAGTATTTGGAAGTTAAAAAAAGAAAGTCTTTATTTCTTTTAGGCTAACATCAGACATAACATAAATTCTATCAGACATAAGTTTACCTGTGATATATTACAATAAGTCAAAAGGCAACTGCACAGAGTACCATCAGTGATAAATATGTGCTCACTGATAATTTACTATATAGGCATGCCAGCTGCCGTTACATCTCCCCCTTTGAAGAAATTCATTCGTCAAATCCTTTGGGTGGCTTGATGATCCGCCCGGACCTTGTTGTAATGGGCAGGGTGCCGTTCTTGTGCTCCGAGTTCTGGTGATCACTCCTGGGTTCCTGGCCTGTGAATGGTCTTGGAGAAGTATTGAGTTCTTCAGGAACTTGAGCCTGTTCCTTATCACCGCTCGGGCCAGGTCCTTCCGGTAGAGTTGACTTGGGGATCTCCGGGATTCTCCTTCGCTGTTGCTTTGGACTCTCCAGATTCGTATGTCGCATGAAGGAGCTGTTGCGGCGGTACTCACCAGTAGGTGTTTGCACTTTATATGATCTTGGAGCTACTTCTTGGGTAACTCTGGCAGGGATCCATTCATGGTGATGCTGTTTCAGCATTATCTTTTCACCTTCCTTGAAGCTTCGCATTGTCTTAGCTGTCTTATCATGGTGTGTTTTCTGCTTCTCCCGCTTATTACTTAGGTTTTGTGTATGTCCCTTTTGGATTTCTGGTTCCAACTGATGAGTGCTAGTGGGAAGGAGGGTTCTGGTCCTGCTACTGAACAGACACTGAGCCGGTGAAGGAAGACCATATCTAGGAGTGTTGTAAAAGTTCAAAAGTGCTAGTTCCACTTCTTGTCCTGAATCCAAACACTTCCTGATGAGGTTCTTGGCTGTCTGTACCGCTCTCTCTGCTAATCTGTTTGATTTAGGATATAGAGGACTAACTGAGGACTCTGGTGGTCGAACAACCACTTCTTTTGAAAGTCTTTAAAGTCCCTGGACGTAAAGTTTGGCCCATTATCAGTTTCCAGGAGTCTGGGAATTCCATGTACACTAAACCATTTTTTAAGAGATTCAATAGTTTCTGCAGAGTTCATTGTCTTCATTTCTTTGAAATCAATGAATCCAGAGTAGTTATCTGTAATTAACAGGTAATTTTTTCCTTTTATTGAGAAAATGTCAGCTGCGACATCTCCCAAGGAAGACTCGGTATCTCTTTTATGATCATAGGTTCTTTTGTCTTGTTCCTCTGATTTGCTTGGCAAGTCCTACAATTTTCTACTGTGTTGATGATATCTTGGGACATGCCATGCCAATATATTGAGTCTCGGGCCCTTCTCAAGCAGCTGTTTGTTCCTTGGTGTCCTTCGTGGATTAACTTGAGTGTCTTTGCTTTCCACCTTAGGGGAATGAAGACTCTGCTACCTTTGAAGATTAGGTCTTCGTTTGTCGAGAGTTCATCTCTATATGGCCAGTATTTCTTGCAGCTTTCAGGTACTGCTGATTTGTAGTTTGGCCAGCCATATAAGATTAGGTTTTTTAGTTCTTGTAGTTCTTGGTCCTCTTTTGTAAGAGCTTGAAGTTCCTCATAGCTTGACTTATTTGTCGGGGTGGTCATTAGTACTTCAAAGTTCTCTTCCAAGTAGGTGTCTTCATAATGAGCCATCTCTACTTAGTAGATCAGCTGTTGGCAGTTCTTTTCCTTTCTTGTATTTGTAGAAAAATTCCTGGAGAGAGAGCCTCGGGGGTGCTTTGCTTAATGGCTTCTTGAATATGGTTTCTAAAGGACGGTGGTCCGTCTCGACGTCAACAGTTTTGCCATAAATGAGTTGATGGAATTTTTCACATCCAAATTTGATGGCAAGTGCTTCCTTTTCCATCTGAGCGTAGTTCTGCTGAGTGGAGTTGAGAGCTGATGAAGCGTAGGCTATGGGCTTTCCGTTTTGTAACAGAACCGCTTCAAGGGCATATGAACTGGTGTCTACTGAAAGTGTCAGATTTCCGTTGGGATTAAAGAATTTCAGAGTTGGTGTGGTTCTGAGCGAGATCACAATCGAGAGATTCGTCCCATAGCCAAGGTGTATCCTTTTTCAAAAGCAACCTCATGTTTGTGGTTTTCTCTGCAAGGTTAGGGATGAACTTGCTCAGGTATTGTATCATTCCTAAGAGACGTTGTAGTTCTTGCTTGTTGCTCGGTGACTTAATTTCTCCTATTGCACGCACTTTCTCAGGGTCAATTTTAATGCCTTCTGTCGTGACAATATGAGCTAAAAATTGGACTTCTTGAAGTTGAAATTTGCATTTATCTCTATTCAGTTTGATTCCATTTTCTTTAAGCCTCTGTAGTACAGCTCTTGTCCTTATTTCCAGGGTCTGTGGATCCGGAGCATGGATCAGGATATCGTCCATTGAATTTTCCGTACCCTCAAGGTCTTGGAGTAAGTCTGCCATGATTTTCTGGAATATTTCAGGAGCAGTTTTGATTCCAGAGGGAACTCTCAAGAACATATACCTTTCCACGGAGTGCTGAAGGTAAAGTAGCGTTGTAAGTTGGGGGCTACTTTGATCTGCCAGCATCCTTTCTTCAGATCCAACTTTGTGAAGTATTTTGAACCATGCAGGTTTACTGCAATCTGATCAAAAGTCCGTAATGGGAAATGGCTTCTTAGAATTACTTTATTGATATCCGATGGGTCAATGCATATACGTATTTT
Source organism: Cordylochernes scorpioides (assembly GCA_030710605.1). Lineage (NCBI taxonomy): Eukaryota > Metazoa > Arthropoda > Arachnida > Pseudoscorpiones > Chernetidae > Cordylochernes > Cordylochernes scorpioides. Next base: position 100,362,434 of record CP092869.1, on the reverse strand, counting down.
TCCTTTCTGTTTTGCAATAACCATCTAACTGGAGATGGGGGAAGGGTAATTTACTTTCTTTATAATCCCATTGTCTTCCATTTCCTCAAGTTCTTTCTTTACTCAATCTTCAATAGATAGAGAAATAGGTCTGGGTGGTCTTACTTACATGTTCATGTCCGAAGTCTGAAACTTTGCCTCGTATTCATATCCTTTCAAACATCCTATCCCTTCGAATACTTCTTGGTATTCCTGTGTAATTGTTTGACAGGTGTTTACTCACTTGACAAGACCTAAATTGGAACAGGTTTGTCTGCCTAGGATGGGACATGTGTTATCTCTGGATATGATGAAAATATAAAGATTGCTTGATATAACATTGACCCATTTTTTGCTACCATAAATTCCAGCCATATTATTTCTAGTTAAATACACAAAGATTACTAACAAATTTTGAACATTAAATTGGATATATTATTAAGCTTTATTCAACTTTATTCAACTGTAAATACAAAGCGCGATGTCCCGCCAAGGACACTGGCGCCCAAAGGAAAGCAATACAAGAGAGAGAGAGAGAGAGGGAGAATCTATTTACATATATAAAAAAAAAAAAACATATGCTCAAGGCATTTACATATTTTGAAATTGATTTCAAACAAGCATTCTATATACATAGGTAATTTAATTTAAACATACCTCAAGATAAAGGAAAAAGGAAAAAAAAAAAGAATCATATATACAGCACATAGTTAATTATACCTAACACTTGAGATTAATTAAAAACTTTGATATAAATTTACAAAATCTATTGAAACAATGTATGAATCCCTGCTGGATATCAGTTCTCTTGGATCGGTACAGAGGATACAGTTATTGAGTCTGTAGTCTTGAAATGCTGGGCACTTAAGTAAAAGGTGAGTGGAATCTTGAATGCGGCATCCACAAAAACAGCCCGGATCCTCCGATGCGCGTATTCTTTCCAGAAAACTTCCGAAATTACCATGGTTGGTTACAAATTGTGTGTTGTGGAAATTAGGGCGAAAATAATTAGGAATACCCCGGTTGAAAAAACTTGTAAATGTCTCGTTTGTATTATTCAGTAAGAGCAACATTCTTTCGTCTATATAGGATTTAATTATAAAGGGAATATCGATGTTGTATTTTTGCTTGTCCTCGAACGATAAGTTATTTAAGTCATATTTCATATTTTTTGCTTCAATGTAATCTGCAATCAATGGAGTCTTAGCCAAACTGTGAACACAGTTGTACGAAGTTGTCTTGTAAGCTTGAATGCTCCATAATAATATCTGATATTGCATTGAGTTTAATTTTTGTATCGATTTTTATTTAAAAATTTGAACCATATTTCTGATCCATATGTTAAAGTTGATCTGAATAAAGATTTGTACAATGTATTTCTTTTATGGGAGCTCAAACCCCATGATTTGCTGCACAGAGAGAATAGAAAATTTTTTATTCTTAGAGTTCTGCTCACTATTTCCTCTATATGAAAAGCAAAATTTAATTTGTTTTTTCTTCTATGATTTGCAATTGTTATTCCTAAAATTTTTATTTTTTGTACTGGTGAAATTAATCCACTCTTAAATTTAACTGGGATCTTCTCTTTATTATGCAAATATAAAATGTTTGTTTTT
>CP092869.1:100346190-100360700 GCA_030710605.1 Cordylochernes scorpioides | reverse complement strand
CAGGCGGCTTTGATTTTATAACATTTGCTGTCATTTATGAAATTTATAAAATTATTTTTAATATACACTTTCTTTAAAATTGAGATTAATTTCTGATTTCTCACAGGATGTCTTAGCTAATGAAGGTTGACAGGATAAAGAAAGGGGATCACACCGAGATATATGTGGCTGGAAGATAACCCACATCTCCCTCTAGCGGCGCAGCGTGCCAATACCTTCTTTATTTTCTTTTAGTTGTTTACCAAGGTGTGTAGCCTTCACGTGTTGCCTTCAATTTTAAATCTGATTTTAATATTCTTCAGAAAAGTATCCTTTTTTTTATGTGATCTCAGGTCGTGGATGTCAATAGCTTGTACCATTCCTCTATCAATCCCCAAGTGATAAATTTAAGGTATTCTATATAAACTGTCCATTCTTATCTCCATAGTTTACTTAAATACCACAACCCTTCAGTATCACATACAGTCGAACCTCTTTAATTCAACACCCCAAGGGATCAGAGCTTTCGGTTGAATTAAAGAAAGTGTTGAATTAAGGTTAGATGATTGCTAATCATCTAACTCACACACGAAAATAATATTTTTAAAAATTGCTTTGTAATATAAATTAATGATATTAATATAAACCATTGTATGTATACTTTTTTGTATTTATTTTTTATTTTCATGATTAACTTTTAGTATCGGGGACAAAATGGCAATAATACATATTTTTGTGAAACAAATAATTACAATTAAAATTTATTCTAATTGAAGAATATAGCAGTTGTTTGCGCCTAGTTATGTAAATAACTTGCTAGGCTGCATTGATTTATATTCATGTAGATTTTTCTTTCTTTCTTTTAATTATGTAAATATATATGTATATAAAATGAGTGAAAGATTCAATAAAGTCAGTCAGTTAGCTAAAACGAGTGAGGCGTCCTTCCTCTATTCAAACAGCCTTCTACATCGCAGTCTTGCGAAAGGAAAACATTCTCGGTAGTCAATTCGCTGGTCTGGTCTCGTAAATACAGTCATCAACAAGCTCTGCCACATATCGTCATCTCCTGAGACCAGACTAGAGGCTGAAGGAGCTAATGAAGTCCTGGCTAACATTGTCAGGAACCAAGCTCCGACAGCAGTTGAAAGGAAATAAATATGGAAAATAAAAAGAAAATTCAAAAATAATATTTAAAAATAATCATGAATATCTTTTTAAAAATTCCTTTATAGATGTCTGCTTTTTCACCGAAATCCTATTCAAAACGTATTACAAATGGTGTATTTAAAAAAAAAAGCATGCATGTCTTTCTCCCTCTGGAATGTGTTTTAAATAACAAAGAGCTTTTATTGTATTAAAGGCATCTACTGCTGCTGCAAGTGTTATTGATTTTGTGTTTAATTTTTTTTATAATAACATGGAAATGGAATTTTGAAATAATATGTTATCATAATAATTGTGGCTACATTTTATGAAGATATATTTATTTAAAAAGAAATTATTTGTGTATTTTAAAATAACTAAAATATTTCAATGCTGAAAATTAAAAAGTAAATAATATTATTAATTAGGTCACAAAGCCTAAATTCCCGCGTAAAAAAACAAGCAAAACAATAACCCTCGCGATATTGCGCAACAGCACTGCAAAGTGAAACTTAAACAAACAGAAACCAAGAGTGCGCAGGCGTGATCCTATCGGCGCCCGCCGATGCCGATCGTCGCCGCCGTAAAACCGTTTAGCGGTAAAGTTGTATGTAAAAAAAAACATTCAACTGTCGAAATTCGAATTTTTAAATGGTCGAACTATCGGAACTGTCGTATTATCGATACTGTCGAATTACGGTTTGTTATTTGATAGGCCGGAGGTCGGGACATCAGTATATGGTCGAATTAAGGTAGAGTGTCGAATTAACGAGGTTATACTGTATATAAGTAGTATCGTCCAATACAGTACGACATAAGATGTAAACAGCTGCTTGGACTGACCCACCTCAACCCTACATCTATGGCCAGACTCAGCATGGAACTTCCTGGTCGATTAGTTCAGCTCAGGACGCGATTAAAATCACTTAGTACTAGTCCATTACTTTACTTTATGGGCAGCTCAGGTAGTTGGTGTTCTGGGCTGCTTTTGACATGAGATGCACTTACAATAAAATCAGGCACAACCTCTAACCACAAAGATTATCATGACCTGTACCACGTGTACTAGGGATAAGCAATAAAAAAAGAGATCATATTAAATATACGAGGTGTGTTCAAAAAGTATTGCGACTTTTGTGTTTTTCAAAAATTATTTATTTATTCATGAATACCTGTTTTGTCCCCTTCAAAGTAATACCCATGAGATATTATACACTTGTGCCAACTCAAGAAAGAGAGGATTCCATTTGGTTATTAACTAATATATGCATGTATTTAAGGAGCGACCCGCTCCAACACAATAGTTACAAAAACGATAATGCGAGTGGGGGGGGGGGGGGCAAAGGTGGCGTGATCGTAGCCGACCAATAGGAGGGCGCCATTCCAAAAAAAAAGGCAAACCGTGACAGAGGCGCCGGGGTTTACCCGATTAAATGCTTTTATTGAAATACTATTTGTTACAATTATAAATTGGCGCCGTGGATGTCATTCTTGTATAATATATAAATGAGTTTTAAAAATTGTAAAAAAAAAAAAAATGCATCGGCCGGGAATCGAACCCTGGGCGCCCGCCACTATAATATATAAATGAGTTTTAAAAATTGTAAAAAAAAAATGCATCGGCCGGGAATCGAACCGGGGGCGCCCGCGTGGCAGGCGAGCATTCTACCACTGAACTAAAAGCAAACGGTGACAGAAGTTTCTCGCGCATTGGCGGCACCAAATGATGGGGGGGGGGGGGGGAGGGGCAAAGGTGGCGTGATCGTAGCCGACCAATAGGAGGGCGCCATTCCAAAAAAAAAGCAAACCGTGACAGAGGCGACGAAGAATGACGCTCGTAACTGTATATATTATATTCATTGGAAATGAGAGATTCTAAGAGTAACCGTTGAAATTTGTTCTTAATGTTTTTGTAGTGACATTTCGTTTGTGTTATGTTAAATTGGTGACCGGTCTGTGCAATATGTTGATAAATCATTGAACATTGGTCTTTTGTTTGTTGGGGCACGTTTTTTGTAACCATACCCCAACAGAAGGCGTATGTATAATCAAATCAAATGGATACATGGCTTCCCTCCCACATAGACTTACAGACCATCTTTTTGCCCAGAAACCCAGACAATTGATGACACCAGACTTCCGTGCCGATGCCTGGTGAAGGAAACACCAGTGACATCCAGGGACATCCACGCTGGAAGCTGTTGTTCCATATGTACATATATTCCCCTCACCAAAAGTTTAGGTAAAGGTGACCAGAAAAAAAAATGGAAAAGGAAGATCTCTAAAGGACTGAACCTTATAAAATATCCTTCCCGAGAAAGGAAAGCGTTATATTACAGTTCAAGTGAAAAGGGGCCTGTGTCGATTTATAGCTAAGACGGAGTGGGGGCGATATATATATATCGTCCCGAGAAAAAGGGAGGATGGTATTTCAATCCATGTGGAGGGAAGGGGCCTGGCGTCTGAAATTTTACACTATCGCCGTAGTTGTTGCTCTCTTTAGATTTTTTGTTTTGGTAATACTATATGTTCTATTTTGATGGAAGAGGCCTGGCGTCTGAAATCTTACACTAGTGCCGGGGTTGTTTCTCTCTTTAGATTTTTTTTTGTTTTGGTAATACTATATGTTCTATTTTGATGAGGCCTGGGGCGTCTATGAAATTGATACTGGAGCCGTTGGCCATTTTGATTGGTGTTTCTTTCGGCGAATGAAAATGGAGAGAGAGATGATATAAAAGAAGGTTCTCTGCCAAAAGGCAGGATTCGATCGGAGTCGCTCAGTGAGAAGGACGATTTTTAGACGGGCCTGAGACGTAGAGGAGACCAGACCTTGCCGCCGCTTTCGAGAGAAGGTAAGCCCCTCGCCATTATGGTTTAGCCCCCCCCCCTTTTTTATTTTTCGAACAGAAGCTAATCTATTTAGATTCTGAATGGGCCCTAAAGGGCTTTAAGTGACTTAAAAAGGAGTGTTAGGGTTCGTATATTTTGTCCCGCTAGAATAGATGGAGATCTAGGTTTCCCCCCCCCTTTTGTGTAGTAGCCAACCTAGATTTCGCATGGGCCTTAAAGGGCTATAAAGTAACTTCAGGTCACCTCTATCTAAATTTTACTATGTAAATAGCATATCTCGTCAGTATAGACATGTTCCCAAATTTTAAGATATTTTAAATAAATATCTAGAGAAATTTTCTTGTTTCCTCTGTTACCTATTTCATACATAATTTGCCTTATGGTGCTATTCCCACTGTTTAAATGAAATGCTGTATGTTTCTTACCTATTTGAAGGGAATGTTACTAATAATCAAGTCTCCCATAAATTACCGGCCACATACATTGCCGCGAGTGTCTGTGTTTCAGTGTTTTATAGATTGCCCAATTTAATAACGATTTCATGGGTTGTCTGATGAAATTGTATAATAGTGTCGCGGCTGTTTCCATCTTTAGACCATTGTTCTGACAATATTATATGCTCGATCCTTGCTTTAGCTCAACTCTTAATCAATTACAGAGTTTTTCCCCCCTTTTCTTTTTTTTCTATTTATTTTATTTATCCTGTTTGCACGAATTGCATTACATGTGATGATGTAAAGACATATGCCGATAGTGCATCACTGACAGCTGTGCTGCTATTATACAACATTAAGGTCTTGCTGCGGGTTATATACATGGGGTTGTTGGCCTAAATTGCTATATATATATACTTAAGTAAGGAAACTTTAATAAGTCACATCGTGTATTCTCCCTTTTCAACTATCCAAACCGGTAACCCAAAAATGGCGCCCAACGTGGGGCTCGAATTTAGTATATGTTTCTTCCCCTATACTTTAGAAATATATACCTAATGAAAAGCCATACTATTTTTAAGTATTGGTGAAGTAGTCCACGCATCCTGAGATTAACAGTCTATTATAAATCGTGAATTTTAATTTATGCTTTCCGTTTCACTGGCATTTTATCAGGCAATGAAAATTATGTTGAGGCGGTGTATACCGCATCTCTCGCCGCTGTCTTTTACGATTCACATTGTTTGTGGCAAAACCTTAATATTATCATTGATTTCTGATATCAAAGTAAAACGTCTATGGGGCTATTTTCTATTAATGCTATTGTGTTTTCTGAATAATAGAAAATCAATTATAAGCCTTTGATATTTGCTGTTTATGTTATTGTAATGTATTCTAGGTTCTCCTAATGCGAAAGTGTGACATGTTCCTTTGCAGTATTGGAAAATTAGAGACCTATTGTCTTGATTAATAACGTTGCGTCTATGTTCATATATTCTATTGCTGACTCTCCTTCCTGTCTCCCCTGCGTATTTGGCTTGGCAGCTGTATACACTCTGACAAGGGAAGGTTATCTTAAATTGATAAATGTGCAATTTTTTTTTGCCTTAAGTAGAGATTTCCAAGATTCTATTTCTGAAACATTTTTTTTGGATGAGGACAAATAAAACCATCTTGATAGTATTAAATCTGCAGTATACATTTGCCAGCAGAAGGAATGATGAGATTACATGAAATTTAAACCAGTTATATGTTTAGTATGTTCCTTCAGTTGTAATTTGACACCGTCTTGAAATAATGAAATCGGACGGTGCGCTATATCTTGATGCTGGATATTTCTGTGTCAGAAAGGTGTAGTTATTCTGTTTAATGAGAATTCCAATAATTATCGAAATTTAGCAGATTATCATTGGGAATTTGAACAACTGTCTTGAAAATTTTTGAACAGCCTGAGTAGATAAAGGAATCCTGGAGTTAGAGTGGAGAATTAGTAGTACAGACTGACCACTCGACGCAGATAACTCTAGGGAACAATTATTGTGTTAATCCGCCGTAGACAAGAACATTGATTCTCAGGATACTCGATAGGCAGAATTTTGAGAATTGATAAGGTCATGGTTAAAGTTTACACAGGCATGTGGGAGTAAAGACAGTGATTTAAAGAGGCAGCCTTGTGTCTTAAATACTTTCAGTGGAAGCAGATGCCACTGCAAATATCCAGGTCTAATAATTTCCAAATTTGAAGTCATGCATAACGGGTTAGCACGGGATTGACGCCTGGACGGGCTTTCACTGGGATTAATCGAGCTTGCGAAAGAACTAGAAGAAGTGTCACATGTCACGCCACTGTACTAAGATAATAATTGAGAAGATTTATGTTGAGCCAACTGAAATTAGTAAAGAATTAAGGGATTAAGGTCTTATTCTTTGAGTTTTACATTAATTTCAATTACGCGATATGGACGGCGTTATAAGTTGGGTGGAAATGGTTCGGCCGCAATGGGATGGTCTCCTGGAGATGGTACGATCAAATAATACTTATTGAATGCCGGGCGGGATCGCATAAAGCATTAAACGATATCAAGAAATGCTTAAAGAAACACCCTAGAAGATTGGGGATCGACAAAATGACGACATGGAAAATGCTCAACATTGTACATTGGCAGCAAAATGATATCTTGCTATTGTATGGACGACCACTCCTTCCTGAAATGTGCAGCGGATGTTAGTCCCAGAATTAGGTCCTTTGAGGCGACACTTTCCTTTGCAGATGACATAAAGACGCATGACAAAACAGCACATGAGCATTTAAACTAGCTTCAATTCCTGCCATTTATTAATTTAGTTGACCAATAGCTATAGAACCACTGGAGACCTCCATACCTGTGTGAATATTTTAGTGAGAAATGAGCGATTCAATTCTATGAGCCATGAGGTATCCTGTAAGATCGGAGTTGTACCCCATTCAATTTTTTTTAATAGTAGCCAGTGCGAGATATTTCCAGGATTTTTTTTTCTAACTGTCATATAATTCGAAAACTAGAAAACTACACCATCTTAATACAGTTTACGTTTAGCACCCATGTGGACTCAATATGACCATTGAATGAAAAAAAATCGAAGACTAATGAGCGAGCCAACCTAAAGAGAACGAGTTTGATAGGCTTACAATCAATAGTTGAAGCAAACTATTCGCACAAATTTGTTATGTTCTCTCTCTAAATGATCTATGACATTATAGGTTTTCTTAACAAGGTAACTACCCCGCCGAGTGTATATGGAGTTATAAAGCTTAAGGGTCATAGGCTGTTGGAATAGAGTAGTTCAAAATTAAGAGTGATAATAGATCGGGATCCAGATCCCGATGACGGGTTTCGAGGAAACACCAGAGGGATGAAAAGGCAGTGAAATGTGTAGAAAATGATGGAAGAGAGATGAGAGAGAGGTGATGAAAGAGGTGTTGAAAGTGATAAAAAGAGTGAGAAAGCGTTGAATGTTGATGAGAAAGAGATAGAGAGATGCAGAAAGATGTTGAAAGAGAAAGAATTGGAAAGGGTTGGATAAAGAGTTTTGTAAATAGTAGATAAAGGTTGATAGAAGAAAGTACATTTAATGTATAAAGCGTAGCTGTCGACCGCAATATCGCCTCGATAGAACTATTTCTTTTAAAATAAGACATATTATGCACTGGGGGTTTGTGTAAGCTGATTTACATAAGTTTCAGCGATTGTATATACTATTTAATATAGATAGGTCTTTATTAATTACAATATTAGGTTATATATTAAATAGCAAATAGGTCTTAGTGTTATGGTGAACTTTAAACAGTTTGCAGTTTTTTTTTTTAAACATGTGTTCTAGTGCTAAGTGTTGAAAGGAGCTTTAACACCATGTTTCAGGGTTTGTGTATTATTTGTCTCAACCTTGTCTTTGTGCAGAATACCGTCTCACAACCTTACTGTAGTGTTTGGTGCCACCTTTAAAGATCTTCACAATTTGTTTTAATATTAGTGTGTCATTTAGAGAAAATTGTCACAACCTTATCCTTGTATAGAACACCATTTTACACCGTTTTATTTAATAAGTTATATGAGAGATTTTAGATATAGTATAAGAGTTACTATTTACATGAGCCAAATCGACCCAACAGTTAGAGCAAGAGGGGGGAACTCAGATATTTCCTCCTTTCACGTGACGCGACTGTTCACCCCGACCGGTCGTGCCAGATAAGAGGGAATACCAGGAAACTCTGTCCTACTGACATCGCTCCCTCAACACGAGAAACGGCATCCCGCTGCTTACTAGTCGGTCACAAGACCTTAGGCAGTCTGTCCTTGTACTTCGGGGTTGTGATAGGGCCCCATGCTCGCTGCAAGAACGACATCTTGGGTTTTCGTGTTCTCCTAGTGTAGAATTGGCTCAGCCTCATTTTTAGTATAGTATATAATTAAGAGTCGTCTCACAAGCTTGTTTTAATATGACACACCGTTTTGAAGAGCTTGTACAACCTGTCAGGATATGATTTAGGAAAATTTTAGTTTCTTTTTATTGTTATGTTACAATTTTATCCAACAATAGAACCAGAGCGAACTCAGAAGTAATGAGACGAGAGGAAGTTGACAGAGTTAGTGTGAACAGTTTAACTTTACACAGGTCTACAAGGGTGAAAAGGCCCACACAGTGCAAATTCTGCTTAGACTGTCGCCTCTGACTAGGATTTTGGAGTGTGTACGGAGAATCAGCTCGATAGAATGAGAAGTTTAGAGATTTCAACCTTTTTTTTTTAAACCTTTTTTTTTTTAAGTAGAACTTCATTAGGATTCCTTTTTTTTTTTAATACAAACTATTTCTTGTTAAAACCCGAGTTTCAAAGACCAATGAGAATAATGTATACCACTGTGAATTAACTATTTAGTGTAAATCTGAAATTTTAGTTATTATCAGGAGTAATAGGTGAAGGAAGGTGTAGGAAATCACAACTTAGAGGGGGGCTATGTCTAAAACAACAAACCTAATAGGCATCCTATGGCTTGTGTTGGGTAATTCAGAAACCCTATAATCCCTGGCCTTCAGGTAGTAGCTTTGAAATAGGTTTCTAATGAGGACATGAAAGGTCAATCTTTCAGAGTAAAGTTGTGAAGTGTAGGGACCCTAAGCCAGGGGTAGAAGTTAAGTAGGCCCAGACCGTAGTCGATCCTTGGAAAGCACTTGAGAATGTTAGTGTTGGGTAGTGAATCATAAACCCTATAAATCCATCTTTCAATAGAGTGTTGAGGTCGGACTACTGCAAAGGGGACAGACGCACGATGAAGTAAGAAGATAGTGACTTCACCCACGGTGGCTAGGGGAGTGACTCAATTCCGCTTTTATGAGGTGTCACGTTTAATGGTCCTTTATTCGCCATTGTAATTTGTGTGTGTCTTTAAAGAATTGTCGTGAATAGTCACTTAGTGTCAAAGCAAGGGCAGTTTTTGAAATTACATTTTTTTAGGTAGGTTAGCTTTCAGATTATTTAGAATTGTTAACCATTTTATTAACAATCATTCATCAAGTATAAAGTATTAGTATATATAGAGTTTGTATGAGGCATTAATTTAAGTTAATAGGGCATTAGTCCCCACTTTGTTTTAATTAGAAACTTTATTTGATTTCACATTTGTCCTGAAAATTTTGTTATTATTAGGATATATCAATGATGATAATTATAGTACTTTGGCTTGTGTAGCAGCTTTTAACTTTAGTTTGTATGCAAACCGTGAATGATGGGGGGGGGGGGATGTATGAATGGATTGGTTTAATGAATGTGTAAGAAGGTTAAAAACAATTATACTGTAAAGACCAAAGGTACTTTAGCATAGAATAGGGAACCAATAGGTTCAATTTTAAATTTGATTTCTTTATTTGTTAGGAACGATAGCCTCACAGGGCTGTACAACTCTATTGTTAGGAAAGGTATTCGCTCCATTTTGTTAGGTCTCCCCTTTCGGGAGTATAAAATTTTAATTTCTATTACTAGGGTAATCAAGTACTCTTTGTTATTTATATCAACTTGAATTTTAAGAGTCGTAGATAATGATCATATCTCGATTCTCAGACTGGAAGGTTGTGGGAGGTTATGATCAGACCAGAAACCCCACCAAACTTCCCCTCATTAGAGGGAACGAAGAGGTATAGATTGAATTTTATGCAGGATGGGGGATTTGTTTTAGCCATGCCGTATAGCCTGGGGTATAACGGCGCGACCTTGGGTAACCGATCTGACACCGTAGTTTCGACGCTTTTAGCGTGGCTGGAGCGAGGGTGTTCTAGACGGGAGGTCCTGTAAGATTGGCATGTAGGCAGAGATTGCCCAGTTATTCTAGACGAAGTGTTTCCGTCTATTGAATTTTTTTTGGTACCAGTTTGATTCCCCATAGCTAGCGGAAGTTTCTTCTAATAAAGGATTCGCCCTGCCATACGTTTTGTTGGAATGAATTCGAGTATAAGACCGATTCGAGAGGCAAAATAAGTAATTATTAGGACCTTCAACGAGTTTAAACTCGTTTCATGATAGGATAAGATTTTAAAGTATTAGTTAACTATAAGGACCGCGAACGAGACGCCAGAACGAGCCAATGAGTCAAAGTTTTAGAAGTGTTGTATTGAGGACAGTAGAATTAAGAGCAGTTATACAGGGAGTAGAATTCTGAAGGAATTTGTAAAAGAACCAAAATTTCAGATTGATAAAATTCAAATTTATAAGATGTAGATTTGTAGGATTCAGGTCAATGAATAGAGGGTATATTAGTAGATGAAAGTAATATGAATTTCTTGGAAGGGGGAGGTAGCTGAACTGTACACACCCCAGAGACAAGGTAAACGGAGTCACAAACAAAATAGTAGAAATTGATTAGTCGCTCTGCCAAAACAGAAAAATTCTCTTCATACGGTTGTCACCCTAGATTTAAATGGACTGTGTAGTTTAATAGAGGTCTGGGCTATGCTCCATTTGACCAAGATTCTAAATGACGTTCCCATCTGGGTTGAGAGAGTATTGTAATTAGAGGAATCTAACACATAAGAGAAAACACACCCTCCAGTAGGATCGGGATAGACGAATATTACCCAGTGACCAACTCGTGATTCCAGACTGGATAAGATTGAAACTTAACTGAGATACTAAACCTTGAACCTTCAGCGCACAAATATATATTATGTTTACATTTTCTTTTTCAATATGTTATTATTTTTATATCATATATATTATATTATAGTCATATACTATTCATTTCAACAATTTTATTTTGACATTCATGATATTAATATTTATATTAAATATTTAATTATATATATTTTGTCACCATATATAATCTTGTAGTAGTTTTCTTTTGTCATCTATCATGGGATGATTTTTATCACTTATATCTTAACATATTTAATCACTATCTACATGATATGTTTTACTTCAATATATATGTTATACTCATCATATAACATGGAAGGATTCATTTTATCATTACATATTTCGTGCCTTATTTAATGATTACTTACATAATTTGTTTTCTGTAATTTTTTATTTAGCAAAAGTCATCATGTCATAGGCTAATCATTATATACCAAGATATTTCTTTCAGCTAACTATAATTATCCTTTCCTTTGATTGTATATGTATAACCATACCACACGAATGTCTTGATTGGTACTTAAATAAAGATGCTGGCATGTTTTAGGAGTTGGACTAGTCAGTTATTTCTAAACGACTTCTTGGCGCCCAAATTTTTTTATATAATATGTAATAGGGAAATGCTCTAACTGTATTGTTAGCAGAAAGAAGGTAGCAATTAATCCAGCACCACAAGAGGCAAGGATGGGGTTGAGAGGACTTACCACAAGGAGGGCCTACTCCTCAAGGCCAAAGAAGAAAGTGGAAGGGTGGTATATATACCCATGAATGGTAAGACAGATGACCTTGCTTACTTCCATACATATGATATGACTGTCCCCCATAACCTATGTTGATAACAGTGTGCTGACAGAATAATAATACATAAAAACCCCTTTGCCAGGATGCACAATGCCCACTAATGTTCGGAATAATAAACATCTAGAATAGCATACCATCATTTTGATTAGCCTTATCTTCCCTATAGGTTTCGGTACACCTGGCTTCACCTAGTAATGGAAAATGCATTTTGCTAGAAATGGGCCTGCTTTCATAGTAACTGATGAAAGGCAGATGAATAATGAATAGCACAAACGCATTTGTCCATTACTTGGCAGGGGGAGGATTGTTGGGGCACGTTTTTTGTAACCATACCCCAACAGAAGGCGTATGTATAATCAAATCAAATGGATACATGGCTTCCCTCCCACATAGACTTACAGACCATCTTTTTGCCCAGAAACCCAGACAATTGATGACACCAGACTTCCGTGCCGATGCCTGGTGAAGGAAACACCAGTGACATCCAGGGACATCCGCGCTGGAAGCTGTTGTTCCATATGTACATATATTCCCCTCACCAAAAGTTTAGGTAAAGGTGACCAGAAAAAAAAAAATGGAGAAGGAAGATCTCTAAAGGACTGAACCTTATAAAATATCCTTCCCGAGAAAGGAAAGCGTTATATTACAGTTCAAGTGAAAAGGGGCCTGTGTCGATTTATAGCTAAGACGGAGTGGGGGCGATATATATATATCGTCCCGAGAAAAAGGGAGGATGGTATTTCAATCCATGTGGAGGGAAGGGGCCTGGCGTCTGAAATTTTACACTATCGCCGTAGTTGTTGCTCTCTTTAGATTTTTTGTTTTGGTAATACTATATGTTCTATTTTGATGGAAGAGGCCTGGCGTCTGAAATCTTACACTAGTGCCGGGGTTGTTTCTCTCTTTAGATTTTTTTTTTGTTTTGGTAATACTATATGTTCTATTTTGATGAGGCCTGGGGCGTCTATGAAATTGATACTGGAGCCGTTGGCCATTTTGATTGGTGTTTCTTTCGGCGAATGAAAATGGAGAGAGAGATGATATAAAAGAAGGTTCTCTGCCAAAAGGCAGGATTCGATCGGAGTCGCTCAGTGAGAAGGACGATTTTTAGACGGGCCTGAGACGTAGAGGAGACCAGACCTTGCCGCCGCTTTCGAGAGAAGGTAAGCCCCTCGCCATTATGGTTTAGCCCCCCCCCCCTTTTTTATTTTTCGAACAGAAGCTAATCTATTTAGATTCTGAATGGGCCCTAAAGGGCTTTAAGTGACTTAAAAAGGAGTGTTAGGGTTCGTATATTTTGTCCCGCTAGAATAGATGGAGATCTAGGTTTCCCCCCCCTTTTGTGTAGTAGCCAACCTAGATTTCGCATGGGCCTTAAAGGGCTATAAAGTAACTTCAGGTCACCTCTATCTAAATTTTACTATGTAAATAGCATATCTCGTCAGTATAGACATGTTCCCAAATTTTAAGATATTTTAAATAAATATCTAGAGAAATTTTCTTGTTTCCTCTGTTACCTATTTCATACATAATTTGCCTTATGGTGCTATTCCCACTGTTTAAATGAAATGTTGTATGTTTCTTACCTATTTGAAGGGAATGTTACTAATAATCAAGTCTCCCATAAATTACCGGCCACATACATTGCCGCGAGTGTCTGTGTTTCAGTGTTTTATAGATTGCCCAATTTAATAACGATTTCATGGGTTGTCTGATGAAATTGTATAATAGTGTCGCGGCTGTTTCCATCTTTAGACCATTGTTCTGACAATATTATATGCTCGATCCTTGCTTTAGCTCAACTCTTAATCAATTACAGAGTTTTTCCCCCCTTTTCTTTTTTTTCTATTTATTTTATTTATCCTGTTTGCACGAATTGCATTACATGTGATGATGTAAAGACATATGCCGATAGTGCATCACTGACAGCTGTGCTGCTATTATACAACATTAAGGTCTTGCTGCGGGTTATATACATGGGGTTGTTGGCCTAAATTGCTATACATATATATACTTAAGTAAGGAAACTTTAATAAGTCACATCGTGTATTCTCCCTTTTCAACTATCCAAACCGGGAACCCATCATGTTCTGATATTTCTGTTATGTTCGTTAAGTCTAACTTGTATCGATCTTCCTGTCTCACCTATGTAGGTAGCATTGCAGGCTTGGCATTGAAAAAAAAAACCAATGCAATATACTCAATCCAATGCCAAGACTGCAATGCTACCTACATAGGTGAGACAGGAAGATCAATACAAGTTAGACTTAACGAACATAACAGAAATATCAGAACAAAAGACCAACGTTCAATGATCTATCAACATATTGCACAGACCGGTTACCAATTTAACATAACAGAAACGAAATGTCACTACAAAAACATTAAGAACAAATTTAAACGGTCACTCTTAGAATCTCTCATTTCCAATGAATATAACAGCATAAACAGGAAGATACCATCACAATACCTTAGATATCTCAGAATAAATCAATAGATCAATTTTATAGGTTCTGGATGCCCTAAAAATAAAAATAGACATATTCCATAAAATTGGTAAATTTCAAACCAATTTAAAATTTTTCAGTTATAAATATCCACGCTGCGCGTGTTTGTTTTTGTAAATATTTCTGGTGGGA
>CP092869.1:100226021-100346090 GCA_030710605.1 Cordylochernes scorpioides | reverse complement strand
GGAAGCATTAAATACTATCGAATTGTGGTGTATTAAGAACAAGTTAGAAATCAGTTCCGAAAAAACAAACATTTTATATTTGCATAATAAAGAGAAGATCCCAGTTAAATTTAAGAGTGGATTAATTTCACCAGTACAAAAAATAAAAATTTTAGGAATAACAATTGCAAATCATAGAAGAAAAAACAAATTAAATTTTGCTTTTCATATAGAGGAAATAGTGAGCAGAACTCTAAGAATAAAAAATTTTCTATTCTCTCTGTGCAGCAAATCATGGGGTTTGAGCTCCCATAAAAGAAATACATTGTACAAATCTTTATTCAGATCAACTTTAACATATGGATCAGAAATATGGTTCAAATTTTTAAATAAAAATCGATACAAAAATTAAACTCAATGCAATATCAGATATTATTATGGAGCATTCAAGCTTACAAGACAACTTCGTACAACTGTGTTCACAGTTTGGCTAAGACTCCATTGATTGCAGATTACATTGAAGCAAAAAATATGAAATATGACTTAAATAACTTATCGTTCGAGGACAAGCAAAAATACAACATCGATATTCCCTTTATAATTAAATCCTATATAGACGAAAGAATGTTGCTCTTACTGAATAATACAAACGAGACATTTACAAGTTTTTTCAACCGGGGTATTCCTAATTATTTTCGCCCTAATTTCCACAACACACAATTTGTAACCAACCATGGTAATTTCGGAAGTTTTCTGGAAAGAATACGCGCATCGGAGGATCCGGGCTGTTTTTGTGGATGCCGCATTCAAGATTCCACTCACCTTTTACTTAAGTGCCCAGCATTTCAAGACTACAGACTCAATAACTGTATCCTCTGTACCGATCCAAGAGAACTGATATCCAGCAGGGATTCATACATTGTTTCAATAGATTTTGTAAATTTATATCAAAGTTTTTAATTAATCTCAAGTGTTAGGTATAATTAACTATGTGCTGTATATATGATTCTTTTTTTTTTTCCTTTTTCCTTTATCTTGAGGTATGTTTAAATTAAATTACCTATGTATATAGAATGCTTGTTTGAAATCAATTTCAAAAATATGTAAATGCCTTGAGCATATGTTTTTTTTTTTTTATATATGTAAATAGATTCTCCCTCTCTCTCTCTCTCTTGTATTGCTTTCCTTTGGGCGCCAGTGTCCTTGGCGGGACATCGCGCTTTGTATTTACAGTTGAATAAAGTTGAATAAAGCTTAATAATATATCCAATTTAATGTTCAAAATTTGTTAGTAATCTTTGTGTATTTAACTAGAAATAATATGGCTGGAATTTATGGTAGCAAAAAATGGGTCAATGTTATATCAAGCAATCTTTATATTTTCATCATATCCAGAGATAACACATGTCCCATCCTAGGCAGACAAACCTGTTCCAATTTAGGTCTTGTCAAGTGAGTAAACACCTGTCAAACAATTACACAGGAATACCAAGAAGTATTCGAAGGGATAGGATGTTTGAAAGGATATGAATACGAGGCAAAGTTTCAGACTTCGGACATGAACATGTAAGTAAGACCACCCAGACCTATTTCTCTATCTATTGAAGATTGAGTAAAGAAAGAACTTGAGGAAATGGAAGACAATGGGATTATAAAGAAAGTAAATTACCCTTCCCCCATCTCCAGTTAGATGGTTATTGCAAAACAGAAAGGAAAAATACGTATATGCATTGACCCATCGGATATCAATAAAGTAATTCTAAGAAGCCATTTCCCATTACGGACTTTTGATCAGATTGCAGTAAACCTGCATGGTTCAAAATACTTCACAAAGTTGGATCTGAAGAAAGGATGCTGGCAGATCAAAGTAGCCCCCAACTTACAACGCTACTTTACCTTCAGCACTCCGTGGGAAAGGTATATGTTCTTGAGAGTTCCCTCTGGAATCAAAACTGCTCCTGAAATATTCCAGAAAATCATGGCAGACTTACTCCAAGACCTTGAGGGTACGGAAAATTCAATGGACGATATCCTGATCCATGCTCCGGATCCACAGACCCTGGAAATAAGGACAAGAGCTGTACTACAGAGGCTTAAAGAAAATGGAATCAAACTGAATAGAGATAAATGCAAATTTCAACTTCAAGAAGTCCAATTTTTAGCTCATATTGTCACGACAGAAGGCATTAAAATTGACCCTGAGAAAGTGCGTGCAATAGGAGAAATTAAGTCACCGAGCAACAAGCAAGAACTACAACGTCTCTTAGGAATGATACAATACCTGAGCAAGTTCATCCCTAACCTTGCAGAGAAAACCACAAACATGAGGTTGCTTTTGAAAAAGGATACACCTTGGCTATGGGACGAATCCCTCGATTGTGATCTCGCTCAGAACCACACCAACTCTGAAATTCTTTAATCCCAACGGAAAATCTGACACTTTCAGTAGACACCAGTTCATATGCCCTTGAAGCGGTTCTGTTACAAAACGGAAAGCCCATAGCCTACGCTTCATCAGCTCTCAACTCCACTCAGCAGAACTACGCTCAGATGGAAAAGGAAGCACTTGCCATCAAATTTGGATGTGAAAAATTCCATCAACTCATTTATGGCAAAACTGTTGACGTCGAGACGGACCACCGTCCTTTAGAAACCATATTCAAGAAGCCATTAAGCAAAGCACCCCCGAGGCTCTCTCTCCAGGGAATTTTTCTACAAATACAAGAAAGGAAAAGAACTGCCAACAGCTGATCTACTAAGTAGAGATGGCTCATTATGAAGACACCTACTTGGAAGAGAACTTTGAAGTACTAATGACCACCCCGACAAATAAGTCAAGCTATGAGGAACTTCAAGCTCTTACAAAAGAGGACCAAGAACTACAAGAACTAAAAAACCTAATCTTATATGGCTGGCCAAACTACAAATCAGCAGTACCTGAAAGCTGCAAGAAATACTGGCCATATAGAGATGAACTCTCGACAAACGAAGACCTAATCTTCAAAGGTAGCAGAGTCTTCATTCCCCTAAGGTGGAAAGCAAAGACACTCAAGTTAATCCACGAAGGACACCAAGGAACAAACAGCTGCTTGAGAAGGGCCCGAGACTCAATATATTGGCATGGCATGTCCCAAGATATCATCAACACAGTAGAAAATTGTAGGACTTGCCAAGCAAATCAGAGGAACAAGACAAAAGAACCTATGATCATAAAAGAGATACCGAGTCTTCCTTGGGAGATGTCGCAGCTGACATTTTCTCAATAAAAGGAAAAAATTACCTGTTAATTACAGATAACTACTCTGGATTCATTGATTTCAAAGAAATGAAGACAATGAACTCTGCAGAAACTATTGAATCTCTTAAAAAATGGTTTAGTGTACATGGAATTCCCAGACTCCTGGAAACTGATAATGGGCCAAACTTTACGTCCAGGGACTTTAAAGACTTTCAAAAGAAGTGGTTGTTCGACCACCAGAGTCCTCAGTTAGTCCTCTATATCCTAAATCAAACAGATTAGCAGAGAGAGCGGTACAGACAGCCAAGAACCTCATCAGGAAGTGTTTGGATTCAGGACAAGAAGTGGAACTAGCACTTTTGAACTTTACAACACTCCTAGATATGGTCTTCTTCACCGGCTCAGTGTCTGTTCAGTAGCAGGACCAGAACCCTCCTTCCCACTAGCACTCATCAGTTGGAACCAGAAATCCAAAAGGGACATACACAAAACCTAAGTAATAAGCGGGAGAAGCAGAAAACACACCATGATAAGACAGCTAAGACAATGCGAAGCTTCAAGGAAGGTGAAAAGATAATGCTGAAACAGCATCACCATGAATGGATCCCTGCCAGAGTTACCCAAGAAGTAGCTCCAAGATCATATAAAGTGCAAACACCTACTGGTGAGTACCGCCGCAACAGCTCCTTCATGCGACATACGAATCTGGAGAGTCCAAAGCAACAGCGAAGGAGAATCCCGGAGATCCCCAAGTCAACTCTACCGGAAGGACCTGGCCCGAGCGGTGATAAGGAACAGGCTCAAGTTCCTGAAGAACTCAATACTTCTCCAAGACCATTCACAGGCCAGGAACCCAGGAGTGATCACCAGAACTCGGAGCACAAGAACGGCACCCTGCCCATTACAACAAGGTCCGGGCGGATCATCAAGCCACCCAAAGGATTTGACGAATGAATTTCTTCAAAGGGGGAGATGTAACGGCAGCTGGCATGCCTATATAGTAAATTATCAGTGAGCACATATTTATCACTGATGGTACTCTGTGCAGTTGCCTTTTGACTTATTGTAATATATCACAGGTAAACTTATGTCTGATAGAATTTATGTTATGTCTGATGTTAGCCTAAAAGAAATAAAGACTTTCTTTTTTTAACTTCCAAATACTTCTTGCTGATTAACGTCAACAAACAAACACGAGGACGTTACAGCCATTAGAGCAAAGTATATCCTTAAAGAGACAGTGCTTATAACTGGACTGAATGTCTCAGCATAACCAATGCCTGCTTCTTGTTCAAAGCCTCTTACAACTAGTCTTGCTTTGTAGAGGCCATCTTCTTTCACTTTAAAGAGCCATTTAGAGGTCAGAATCTTCTTGTTTGACGCTTCATTTTCTTTTACTATTTCCCAAACTTCATTTTTGTCAAGAGACTCTTTTTCTTCTTTTATTGCCTTTTTCCATTTTTCTTGATTTGGACCAGATATAGCTTCCGAGTAAGTTAGAAGAGCTGATTCTGTTGTTACATCCCGCTCTAAATAGAAGTCTTCATATCTTGATGGTGTTTGTAAACTACTTCTTGGTCTAAGATTATATTTTGAAGTACTTGGTTTTTAAGGAATATCTTCTTTGTCTTCAGAGACTTCTGGTAGACTTGGTTCTTCATTTAATTCTAGTTGATCTTCAGATTCTTCTTCTGGTTCGACAATAGGTATTTTTTCTTCTTTATTCATGCATCCTTTATCTAAAAAATTCCATCTTTAGCTGTAAAGATTTGTTTGCTTTGTTCATCCCAAAAGCGATAACCATTAGGTGCATAACCTATAAAGGTATATTTTTTACTTCTGTCTTCCAATTTCTTCAAGTGTTTTAGGGTTTTGACATAAGCTTCACAACCAAAAAGTTGTAAGTTTGACAAATTTGGTCTTTTGTTGAACCAAAGTTCTGCAGGGGTTTTCTTTAATTCTTGAGTAGGGCTTCGGTTCAGCAAATAGGCTGAAACCCTTACAGCTTCTCCCCACATGTATTTTTCTACAGCAGAATCAATCAAAAGAGCTCTAGTTTTCCTCCATCAGGGTTCTATTTTATCTTTCGGCTTTGCCGTTTAGCTGAGGTGAGTGAGGTATGGTGAGATCCATAATGATTCCTTTAGCTTTGCACCAGGATTTCATATCTTCATTTACATATTCTCCGCCATTGTAATATCTTATTTTTGAAATTTTTAGATTCATTTGGTTTTCTGCTTCTGTAATAAATTATTTTAGATATCCTTTGACTTCATATTTATTTTGTAACAAATACACATGACAAAAATGTGTGTAGTCATCAAGAAATGTGAAAAAATAGTTTTTGTTGTCATGGGTAGTGGGATCTAAAGGTCCACATACATCTGTATGGATTATTTCTAAAGGTCTTTTTGATTTTGTTCAAATGGAATTGAATGGATTTCTTACCTGTTGAGCTTTAATGCATGTTCACAAATTTCATTTTGATTTATTTTTTCTGTTTATTCCATTAACCATAGATTTTAATTGTTTTAAGCTTGAAAAACTTATGTGACCCATTTTTCTGTGCCATTTGAGCATTTCTTCATTTTGGGTAGCTGTTAGGTGAGATTCATTAATTTCGGGATTTTCTGTTTCTATATTTATTGTATAGAGTCCATTTTCCCATTTTTCTCCTTCTGAAACTTTTATTCCATTTTTTACGACAAATACCTTTTCATCTTCAAAGATGACTTTGCCTCTATTTCTGGTAATGGCACTTACAGATTGTAAATTATTTGTCAAGTTTGGTACAAACATCACCTCCTTGAGATCACATTTATTCCCTTGAATTTTTCCGACTGATTTTGCTATTAGAGTTTCTTCCTTTTTTGCTATTGATATTTTTGAGTTGCAATCTACTTCATCTAGTAAAAACTTTTTACTATTTATCATATGGCTTGTTGAGCCACTGTCTACAATGAATTCTAGCAATTCCTCATTTTTACATTTTAAAGTCTCTCCTGCAAAAAAGGACAATTTTTCTTCATTTTTGTTTCTGAAAAAGCAATCCTTTTCTTTATGATTTTTCTTTTTACAAATTCGGCAAGGATTATTTTCCTAGAATTTATTTTGAGATTTCTTAAAGAAGCATTGGTCTTGAGTATGATTTGTCTTTTTACAGATGGTACACCATTTTTTATTTAGTCTACAGTATTTTGCTAAGTGCCCGCTCTTTTTGCAGTCAAAGCACTGCTTTACTTTAGTAGCACTAATGGCTATTCCTTCTTCAGGCTTTACTTTTTGTTTAGTTTCTTCAAGTGATAGTCTTGATATTAAGTTTGTTAACGTTTTCTCACTTTTTGGTATCGAGTCCCATGCTGTGCTGAAGTAAAGTAGTCTGGCAAAATGCTCAATATTTTAGAAATTACAAAGCTTTCCTCAATTTCTTGTTTTACATTATTAATTTTGAATACTAAATTTTGCATTCTGCTTATATTTGCTGCCATATCTGTATTTTTATCAAATTTAAATCCATGAAATTCTTGTAGTAATTTGCATTTTAATTGCTCATCTTCTCTTTGATAAATGGCTACTAGTTTTTCATACATTTCTTTTGGAAGTTTTGCAATTTAGAATATGTGTTAAAACATTATTTTCAATGGTTAACATTATTTATTTTTGTGCTTTGGCGTCCTTTAGGCTCCATTTATCTTTTCCAGTTTCATCTTTCAAGTCTTCAAACAATGATTTTCCATTTCCAATATCTAGAAGGCCATTTGCTTTTAAAATAATTGTTATCTGATAATTCCATAAATCAAAATTTCCAGGACTTTTAAGTCTCTCAATATTTGTGATATTTTCGCTGAAACCATTTTTGTTTTATTTATATTTTATCCAATATTTTATATATATTTTACCGCGATATAAAAACCACGCTCTGCTACCATGTTGGGAATCTTTAATGGTTCAGACAATGGAACAACAAATAACAAGTTTACTTACAGCTGAATGGTTTTAAAGAATTAGGCGATTTTACCTTTAGGAAAGTATTTTAAATTTATTATTTTCAAATTACTAATCATGTAAATAAAAAACACTCATTGTTTTCGTTTTTATATTACAGTGTTGTCAGTCCAAAGTATTTCAAGATCATTGATTTAGTATTTAAAAACATTTTCTTTCTTTTTTTTTATTCCCAAAATTATTGCATAAAATTCTTCGAAATTTTTCTTTAAATCTTGATTAGGTGTTTTCTAAACATGCTAAAACCTAAAGAAAGTCTATTTATTTATTATTTTAATATTATAAAATTTTAAATTTTATGCGTGAAGTTTGCAAAATAATTATTCACTAGTTTTGAAGATTGCTTGATATAACATTGAACCTTTTTTTTGCTACCATAAATTCCAACCATATTATTTCTAGTTAAATACACAAAGTTTTCTAACAAATTTTGAACATTAAATTGGATATATTATTAAGCTTTAATGAAATATTAAATTTCAATATAAAATTGTGCAACAAATTGAGAAACACTACCGACTTTAAACAAAGTAAGATAAACAATTATTTATAAATAGTTACAAAATGTGATGATAGATGGTGATAGGTGTTCGCGTGCTGCGGAACCTACGTTGTAATTATTTTACTTTTGGTTTGCCATCAAGTACATTTAGGTAAGATATTAGTGTTTATATTTATATATATTTTCCCCGTTTTATAATTTTAGCCTTTTAAAATTGAATTTTTGTTTCAAGATTTTAACTATAAAAATTACGTGTACATTTTGAATCAAATTTTCATTTTATAAACAAACCCTATGGCGAGTAACTAAAACGATTTTATCATAGAAATTTTGACAATAAATTTTTAACTTTACAAAATTAAAAAGAGCATTTTATATATTTGTGATATTTTCAGCTAATTATAAATAGAATAAGTGTAATAAATTATTTAAACAATATAAAATAAATTAATGTGTTTATATCTTTGTACTTAACCCTTTAAGCTCTAGGGCCCGAATGCTAACTATCACTATCAGGACCACACTAATTAAGCCTAAACTGATGATCAAGTAGTTGTTAAGTAAAAAATGTTATAAATAAATAAATATGATAGATAGAAGTGTTCTGTAAAGTGCAATATAATCCAGACTCCCTCTCTGAACACAACACTCTGATTTTATTATACTGAAATGAGTATTTAATTTTTTAAATGGGGGTTAATTATAATTAATTGAATAATCAACTTGAATTTTTCAAAATAAGGTTTCACAAATATAAAAAGGAATTTTAGATATATACAAGGCTATTTACAAAGCTAACACTTGTGTTTAAAAGCACAGACTGGATGCAAGCCTCTCTTGCACTTTGAACATATGGTTCTAGACCTCCGCTTCAGGCCTTCTTTTGTACACTCCACACATCTACTCTCTCTCTTTTCTGGAAGTTTTTCGAGTACATCCTGGCTTGTTGAAGGCAGAACTGGAGGTTTCAAGTGATTTTAACTAATTCATTTATTACTGAATAGTTAAAAGCCCTTCTAGAAAGCTTGGGGTTGTCTTTGGTATGCTGTTCATATAGGATGAAGGAGTTTAGGAGAGCCCTGTGGAAGATGTTGAGGATCACCTTTCTATAAAATTTTCTTCCTTTTCTTTCATCCATATATGTATACAACATTTGATCATTGAGATCTACCCCTCCCATGTAGCTATCATAGCAGATTTTCATCTGTGGATAGTCTCTTTGGTCTGACACCTTCTTTTTGCCAGAAGAAGCATCACAAAATGTTGAGAGAAACTTAACTGGAGGTTTGCTCTTCTTTTCTTTGTAAGCCAGGGCCAGTAGATTATTATTACCATATAAAGGGATTCATCCACACCTAATTTTGCACTTGTTAAGGTTTTAGGAAGTCCCTTCCTATTAGTTCTTATAGTACCAGTCAAATAAGTATGACTGTCCAGTAAGTCCTTGGCTAGGTTGATGCTGGTGAAAAAGTTATCAGTTATCAAATGATAACCTTTTCCAAGTAGACTGGATTCCTGGAGCAGATTCATTGGAACATCATAGGAAAGGGACTTGATAATTGGAGATAATTTCCCTTTATATGGCTTCATTCTCAGACAATAGCCAGTTTTAGATTCACAAAGCATCCACAGTTTGACTCCAAATCGACCATGGTGCTTTTGGGGCATATATTGTCTAAGACGAATTCGGTTTTTTAGGCACACCAAGCTCTCATCAACTGTAAGATTTTGAGTAGGCTTATAATAATATATAAACTTGTTGTTCACATGCTCTATGAGCTTCTCAAATCTTGCAGTTGGGTTGTAATCAGGATGAGAACTTGGAACCAGGTTGGAGTCATCAATCAGAGAAAAGCAGCTGTAGAGCAACTCAAATCTCCCTCTAGACATAACTTTACCAAACCAGGGCGTCTCTAAAAGTTCATTCTTGCTCCAATAGTCCCTGATTTGGTTCTTCTTCACATTGCCCATATTGAAGATGACTCCAATAAAGGCCATTGCAACATCTTCGTACACATTTATTTTTAGCAAATCTTTATTGTCTTAGTAAAGTCTGATACAGCCTTTTATTGTTTATTTTCGAAACGCCAAAAAAGTGGCAAAAACAAATCAAAAAGGGATGATGATAACCTGCGTCTTGCAGATTAACATTTTCATAGAAACATATATATATATATATATATACATATTTATTGCTAGCTATATATCACCATCTTCTCTCTTCAAACACGAAATCTCACAGGCGGTCTCCTCGCTCGAGGTGGGTTCCGCCTTAGGACAGGACCCTCCTCTTTCAAGGCCTCGGGGTCCAGCGAGCGAAGAGGCTCCAATGACTTTCCAATGTCTGTATCACTCTGAACCTCTGAATCTTGATCCGACCGCTGGCTAGTTAGTCCTGGCGACAGCGACTCCATATAACCTCTGTCTCGTACAACCTCCGAGATTATGGCACTGGGACCTGCTCCTCTTGAGTGCTTGGGTTGACGCTCTCCATCTCCACTCTCATCTTCCTCACCATTCCTCCACCTTTTTCTAATTTGATCCCTGTGATAGGCCTTTACCTGTCCGTGGATCAAAATGGTGTAGACTCTAGTTCCCTTCTTGCCCACAATTTTTCCTGGGATCCATTTATCACCACCTCTAAAGTTTTTACACCACACTAAATCATCTATCTGGAATTCTTCCAAATGGGTTCGCCGATCATACTTCATTTGCCTGGCTTGCTGGTCCCTAACTCTAGATGCCAAGCTGGGATGTATCAACGACACTCTGGTTCGAAGCGCACGCCCAATAAAGAGCTCTGATGGAGTCTTTCCCGTTGTCACATGCGGGGTGCTTCGATATGCCAGAAGAACTTTTGATAAGGTGTCTTGAATGGTATCCCCAATTTTCCTTTTGTTTTTATCCAGGGCAGTCTTAATTGTTCTAACCGCTCTTTCAGCCAAGCCATTACTTTGCGGGTGGTACGCCGGGATCAATGTTTGTTTAATTCCATTTCCTTCCCATCAAAGCCCTCTTTTCTCCTTTCACCACCAACGCTCTAAGTTTGTAAGTAATATCTTGACACTCCACTTTGACATTGATTTTACCCAGAATGGGTACCACGGTACCATCATAAGTTCTTACAATAATACTCGCTTTTTCCAATTTCAAGTGTTGAAGACTATTTTTAAAATCCTTTTCTGATATCAGTGTTAGACCACTACCCGTATCCATTTCAAATTTAATAAAGTTTCCTTCTACTTTTAACTCCATCAGATAGGGAGGGTCACTTGAGGCAAAATTAATTTTATACTCAGGTATCGTCACGCTTATAATTTTCTGGACATATTCTTCCTCCTCTTCCTGGTCTCCTATCTGATGTATATTTCCCGGCTGATTGTGATGTTGCCTTAGATTTCTTCTACTGCTCCAACATATTGAGGCAATGTGTCCTTTTTTATTACACTTAAAGCATATCGCCTCCTTAAATCTACATAGTTCTTTATGCTGTTTACCACAATGTTTACATTTGCCATTCTGGAAATTTGATTCAACCTTGCGTTCCATCCTCAACTTATCTACACAATCTTCACCCTGCTCCAAGTGAAATAATTTTGTATTTTTCTCGGCCGCTTCCATAGATAATGCTATCTCAATTACTTTAGCTAAAGAAATGTCGCCCTCCGACAAAATTCTATTTTGTATTTTGGCATTATATAATCCACAAACCATTTTATCACGTAAAGAATCCTCCAGAAAATTTCCAAAGTTGCATGAGGAGGCCAAACGCTTAATTTCCACCAAGTAATCCGAGATGCTTTCTTCCTTTAATTGCATTCTTTTAAAAAAAATGAACCTCTCTACTACAATTGAGCGCTTTGGAGAGAAGTGCCTTTTCAAGATATCTATTAGGTTATCAAAAGTTTTATCTTTAGGTAGAATAGGACTGCACAAATTCTTCAAAACACCATATGTTTTACTTCCCATGAGGGTTAGGAGATAAGCCTTTTTCTTCTCATCCCCTGCCTCCTCCAATATGAGAAACTGTTCCAATCGTTCATAAAACGTTTCAAAAGTTTCAGTTTCCTCATTATATTCCTTAAATTGGTAACTAGCCATTTTTTTTCACTCTTTCTTAAATTTGCATCCTAAAACTTTGCAATTTGTGTCTTTTAAAATTTACTTTCAATTATATGCAAAAAATCAAAGATATTTTCTAAAAATATTTACTTCAAAATTCGAGGGTACTTACTCTTATATCCTCGTCGCCAAATGCAACATCTTCGTACACATTTATTTTTAGCAAATCTTTATTGTCTTAGTAAAGTCTGATACAGCCTTTTATTGTTTATTTTCGAAACGCCAAAAAAGTGGCAAAAACAAATCAAAAAGGGATGATGATAACCTGCGTCTTGCAGATTAACATTTTCATAGAAACATATATATATATATACATATTTATTGCTAGCTATATATCAGCCATCATCTCATCCAAGGTAGTGTCCTTCCAGGCCAGCTTCCTAGAAAATGGAGGCAATTTGTCCCTATTGCTTGCCAATAAAGTTGGGCACATTTATTGGTTAAAAGCCACAATTTCCTTCATCAAATTCATTGTTATGAATAACAAAAAGTATTCAATAGGCCGGATAATAGAGGGGGGAAGGTGCTGTGGGCCACAAACTTCTCCAAAAGTCAATGTTTTGGATGTGGAAAATGGAGTATAAACTCTTACCCAAGGACTTGGCTGGTTTTCATCCACTTCTTCATCAGAAAATTCATCATCAAAAGTGTCTACAACACTTTCTTCAAACTCAGAAGACAAAGAATAAACTTCAGTGTCCTCAGAAAATGCAGAGCATTCTGAACCGGAAGCCATTTTTAAAAAATAAAAAATAAAAAAAGGAAATCGCAAGACAAAGGAGATAAAAACACAGCTAACGTGTAGAGACAAGCCCAGAAGTGAGAAGGGAGGTGATAAAAATAGCCAGCCACCACCCCCTCCCCACGAGGGGCCCTACAAGGAAGTAACGATAGATCGGTACCCCGGCGCTCCTGGTGACGTTATAGGGTAACGATGGATCGTTACCTCGGCGCTTAAAGGGTTAATTATAGAAACATTTAATTAACAGAAAATAATTTTAACCTCTTTGAGAGTGTGGCTTACTTTGGGTTGTTTTCTTACAATGTCCTTTTATTTTGCCATTTAACATAGTAGATAAATGTGCCTTAGTAAATTTTGGAACAAAGGAAAAATTACAAATACTATTTTGAAATAGGTTTTTTTTGCTTATCCCCTGAAATAGGTGAATAAATTAAACAGGGAGAAAGTGAACAAAGTTTTAGAATAAAAAAAAAAGGCAGAAAATTTATTTAAAATATCATCTTTTAAAGGTAAAATTTTATTGTTTGTTTACCTTCCAGCTAGCACCCTATTTAGTTAACATTCTAGCTGCTCAATCTTCTTAGCCATTCATGTCTTTCCTGTATTTTATTTCAAATAACAAAATGTTACTTTATAAAACAACTCTTTGTTTATTCCAGTAACTAGCAGTTAGGTTTAAATTGGGTCCAGGATGGACAAAAATTGAAGAAAGTTGGTGCCGAAATTTGCGTCTCATTGTAACTTTTATGAATGGTGCACATTAGCTAATTACAGCTATGGTGTTCTGAGAGTCAACCTGTTGTGTTTTTAGTAATAAATTATTTTTTTAAACAAGAATTGTCCATGAAAGTTTGTCAACTTATTGATGGTGTCAAATTGTTGTTTGGTCAAATTAATGTTTAGTATTTGACAGGCTTGAGTTGTGGACATGAGAATATGGTAGAATAAATGCAAGTGTCAAATTATCATGTGTTGAATCAATAAGGTTATACTGTATTTCTAACAATGTTCTTACCATTATTTAGTTCCTACTACTGATTTATTAGTATGGAAGGCTCATTACACCACAAATGATTGTGGCTATTTTCTACTTTTAATTATATTCCAGACCATAGCTGCCATATAGAAGTCTGATATTTAGTACATTTGTGTTGTTTACTTCTGTTTAAAAAATTTTGACCTCCACATGGTTTGGAAGTATATTGAAAATTAATCACAAAATTTTAAAGATTATAGAAATTGGTCCATTCACAAAAACCCAGACCATATTTAATGAACTCCAGCCACTCAATTTGCCAAAGACTGTGTCTTTTTTTGTTAGTTTGAAAGGAATTTTTTTCTCTCGTCCATTCAGAACCATAGTAACCATTAGAAAAAGGCTCCTCTTATTGGAAGGTTGGTAATTAGTATAAATGGTAATTGTTTAATAAAACTGCCATTTGTAGAGAGGAGTCTTTGTTGACTTTGCTTAGAATTATTAATGAAACTGATACCAATAATTATTAATTAAACATTATATTTATTGATTTACAAGAGAGAGAACAAAATATAAAAGGGAAACTAATATTAAACAAAGGAACTTTTTTCCGTTTCGGTTAGCGCCTATTTACCTGTGATCTTACACACACTCTGTGGTAACAATTTATTAATATATATACAACATACGCTCCCCTGTGTGTAAGCCCTAATCAGCAAGTGCAAGGCTATCTGCACATTTCCGTAGTTTGTCCTTAGGTAGACTCTTCGTTAGTATATCCGCCTCCATGTCTTCACTTTTAGTGTATTTCATCTTGATTCCATTTTGAATTTCCTCTTTCACAAAATAATACTTTCGGTTCATATGCTTTGTTTGTAAGTAATTTTGTCAGATTGTATCCAGTTTATTGCAGCCTGGCTGTCACTTTTCAAGGTAATTGGGAAAGTTAAATTTTCACAAAGTTCTTCTAGTAATCCATTTAACCATAATACTTCTGAAATGCCTTCACATATTGAAATAAGTTCTGCTTCACATGTAGACAAGGCTACTAAATTTTGCTTTCTACTTCTCCAGTTTATTAAGTTGTTGCCAAGTTTGACTGTATAGCCTGAATAGGATTTTGCGTCTCGGGTTGTGCACCAGCTCGCATCAGTACTTATTGTGATATTGTTGTCTTTTGACTTATATGCCAACATTTTATTTCTTGTATCCTTCAGATATCTATAAATCCTTTTAACTCCAGTTAAGTGTATTTCTCTTGGATCATTACTATACTGAGATAAATTTCTGACGTTGAAGGATATGTCCGGTCGAATACCCGTAGAAAGGTACAAATATACAAAGATTCTTCTACTGTAATCATCTACTATAATAAGAAAATACTTATTTCCTCCTAAAGATTGACATGGCATTGGTCCACATAAATCCATATGAATCAAATGCAGGGGCTTAACTGTATAATTTTCTTGATAAGGCACAATTTGGATTATAGATTATAAACACAAGGTAATAAGACCAAATCCAAATAAAAAAAATAGTGTGTGACGTTTCGGTAACAGCGTTGTTACCATCTTCAGACAAAAGTACTGAATGGAGACAAAAGTACTGTATGATAATACATTCAGTACTTTTGTCTGAAGATGGTAACAACGCTGTTACCGAAACGTCACACACTATTTTTTTATTTGGATTTGGTCTTATTACCTTGTGTGTATAATTTTCTGTAATATTATATGGCTTCTGAACCCGTTTTCCCATTATGCATGCTTCGCACTCTGGTAACCTTTCGAATTTTAGATCCAATCCTCTTACAATGTGTCCTTGAATCATTTTTTTCATGTATTCTTCATTATATGGTTTAGTCTTTTATGCCATAAACTTATATTGCTATTTTTATTTGATAAATGTGTATTTATAACCATGACATTTTCATATTTTTCTATTGGTACATTTCTTAGTTTTGTTTCCATCATAAACATTCTATCTTTAATATATGCTTCAGCAACTAAATCATTCCCTTCATTATAAATTTTTGCTCCATCCTTATTGAAAATAACCGAATTTCCCTTGTTGACTAATTCGTATACTGACAAGAAATTATTCCTTAAATTGGTACATGTAAGATATCTTTGATGCAAATATTTTCTTGGCCTTCACTTGTGCATGTAGTAAGTCTCATATCTCCTTTGGCTGTGGCTTGTGTAGTTTTGCCCTTCTCAGCTAGGTTGATTTCACTTTTGTACTCTCTCACATTTTCCATCAAAGTTAGGTTTGTGGTTAAATGTGCGGTGCATCCTGAATCTATACGCCATATTTACCTATCATTTCTCTCATCTGGTGAATCTTCAAATTCTTTTACATATGTTTCAAATGCTTGCTCATTAATTCCACTTTTCGTAGTATCCACTAGGTTATTTGAATGTTCCCTACTGTATTTGTTATTTATATAATCAGGAGTCCATTTCTTTTGATATCCTTGTTTCTGTTTATCTCGAAACCAGCAATCATTAGCTAGATGTCCCTTTTTATTATAAACAAAACATCTTTTTTGCTGAAATTGTTTAACTTTTCTATTTTTAATTTGGTAGGCTTGTTCATGCCCATTCTCAACTGATTGATTTAATCTCATATTTCTTCTTGACTCCTCTTCTCTTAGATTTTGTTGAATCTCTTCAATTGTTGCCTCTCTCTTTGATCGTAAGACAATAGCAATATTTTCATACCTTGGATGTATGCCTCTGACAATATGAAATGAAAGTTCTCTTGAGGGAAATTGATGCCCTAATGATGAACTTCTAGCAGCAATATTTTTTGCCCTTGTTATATATTCATCTACAGTTTCATTATCTTTCATTTTAATGTTCTTTAATTCTAAGCCTATATCAATAATTTTATCTTCCAAATTGCCTGTGTATGTTTTTCTCAGTGAGTCCCATACTTTTTCTTAGCATTTGTTTCACCTATGAACATTCCAGCTTGTTCATTAGTCAATGTTGTGATGATTATCCCAAAAGCTTCATCATTTTTATCACTCCAAATCTCCCAAGAACTTTTGTCTTCCATATCAGGTTCTGGATCGGAAATTACACATTTAAATAATTTTCTTCCTCTTAGAACTGCGGCGATTTTCAACGCCCATATTTGATAATTAGTTCCTGTTAGTGGTTCAATTTTGTTTAGGATAAAAAATTCAGCCATTTTCGCCTTTTGAGCTAATATAAACAAAAAAAACCAATATAATTTAAAACAAATTTATATTTTAAATTTATTTAAATATTGGTAGCTTTTAAACATGCAATATATAGATATAATTTAACATAATCTATATAAATACCTTCAATCTTCTTAGAAGTGCTTCAGTTTACTGATCAGAATAAACTTCTTGCTTAATCTTCAGATTAAATATTTTCGCTTTTGAGCTTTATATCAAATAACCACGCTCTGCTACCAATTGTTGACTTTCCTCAGAATTATTAATGAAACTGATTCGAATAATTATTAATTAAACATTATATTTTTGATTTACAAGAGAGAGAACAAAATATAAAAGGGAAACTAATATTGAACAAAGTAACTTTTTTCTGTTTCGGTTAACACCTATTTACCTGTGAGCTTACACACACTCTGTGGTAACAATTAATTAATATATATACAAATACAAGTCTTCTAGTGAGACTGACCTTTCATGCAGATTCTACTTTAGTAATGTCACCACATTTGGACTCTCTTTTTCTCTCACAAAAATAATAAAATACTTTATCTCTTTGCTACCAAATTTTCTGTTTTATACTTGTTCAACTTTTAACTTAGAAATGTTCTCATACTGTATGGATCATGTTCCAGAACATGGAGAACACCTGCCCATTCCAGGGATGTTCTCAGACTTACAGAAATACCTTGGAAGCCATGCTGCACAGTTCCTTGTGCCAATTTTTGTATGGTGGACTGCCCACAGTCCTGTGGAACAAAAATATTGAGAAAAGATCTGGCATCTCACATGACCGTAGCCTGCAAACGTCAATTTGGATGTTGTCAGTTTTGTGGGGCATTACTAACTCGGGATTCTCTCCAGCAACATGAGGCTCTGTGTGGACAAATTGGTGTCAACCCTGGGGAGAGTGTCCACTTTGACAGTAAGAATCCTCAGTCATGTAGTCTGCTGGACCAGGGATGTAAAAATGAGGCAGATGTTTGTTTAAAAGAAAAAGATGAGAAATTACTGAATGTTTACCTCCCGCTTATATGTGATTCATTGAGGGACCTTTCACTGGAAATGTCACAGTGCAAAAACCTGCTGAAAGAAAACCTGGACCAGATCAAAGTCAGGAATGAGTTCAGGGGAGAGAGTCTGGAATCTCCTATCATTCAGCTCCTTCAAGAAATCAGTTCCAGTATGAAGGCTCAATCTGGAGAGAAGGAAGATCTTAAAGCCTGGCAGAGGGAGATGACAGCCCTCCTGGGAGTTATGACCCGGCAGCTAGAAACTTCTCAGGCTTCCCTCAGCCAAATATTGATCAACCAGAGGTCCACTGGGTCATCTCTAGCAGGAGTCCAGAACTTGACTGCCATGTTGCCCAATAAGATTGAGGATATATCGAACCAACATCTTGTTGACCTCGGATTCATCAGGACTGAACTAGAGGGTGTGAGGTCAGAATTGCCCACTGGCCTAAATACAACCTCACTTGGTGAAGATCTACAAGGATTGGAGAGAGATATGAAAAACACAAAGGAAGAACTGGAAACTGTGAAGGCAGGATATCAAGTTGCTATAAATGAACTGAGCACAATGAAGACAGAATTACAAAACACTAAAGGAGAACTGAATGCTGTGAATTCTGAATTACATGTTAACAAAAATGAACTGAAAGCTATGCAAATAGAATCAATTCATAAAAAGGAAGAAATAGAAATTGTTAAAAAAGGAGTAAATTGTAAAGACAAAAAAATTGATTCTTTGAAGAAAGATCTACAAGATATAAAGGAAGAACTGGAAAGTGTAAAAACAGAACAACAAGGTACTAAGGAAGAACTAGAAAGTATAAAAACAGAACTACAAGGTACTAAGGAAGAACTAGAAAGTGTCAAAACAGAACAACAAGGTACTAAGGAAGAACTGGCCACTGTGAGAACAGAGCTCCAAACTACTACCACCACCTGCTGTGATGTCAAATGTCAAGAGTTGGAGAATCCTGTGAAAATGGCAGTTGTGTGGCTTGACCTTACACTTGGTGTCCAGAACTGGCATCCTGATGGGACATATAATAACTGGGTGAATGACCTTAAGAAATATTTGTATAGAGATGGAGATCACAGAGATAAATTGAAATACTTAGGGTTATTTAGTTTTTATAATTGGACTAAATTCTCCCAAGATAGATCAGAGGAGATAATTGAGAATATAGATGGCACTGAGTACAATGTTAGGAACAAGTGGAGAGTTGGAGGAGAGAAGACTGAAGTTGAGTACTCATTCCATCAGAGAGGTGGAGGTGTCAACACCCTTGCCCAATATAAATATTTTATTTTGGTTGTGGATTCTAGGTTCACTGGTGGAGTAATTATCAACTCTGTTTTGGTTGGTCAAACCTGCCGCTACATGATAGACACAGAGAAGTTGGAAAAATATTTTAGTGAATCCGATTATATTCGTGCATATATAGCTTTGTGTAAACCACAGTGATATAATTCTACAAAGAGAAATACCATTATTACCATCAGTTACCACAAATAGAATCACTATGTCAACAATAGACTTTTAAAAACAGTCATTTTATATCTACATATAATTAACCATCAACTGACCTTATTCTCCCAACATACATTGTAATAAACACAACATTTCTAATTGTTAAATTTATTCCTTATAACAATAAATTGTCTGACATATTGGGAAAGACAAAGGTCAGGAAGTAATTCATTTGTATCCCCATAATTAAACCCTCTTTACATCAAAGAACAGAGAGATATTTTGTAGCAAATATAGAAATTAGGTATCTCTTTATGTTAAATATTCTGTTATTTCCTTTATTTTTATAAATAACCCACTTTTACGTAAAACTATCATCATGGCATTATAAAATATCCTATTGTTCTAGACCAGTATGTTTGATTGAATGGGATTTATTTCTAATCATTTGTATGGTTGTTTGAATAAAATATGGTTGTGCCACATGGACTCTCTTTAGTGTACCACTAACTTGAAGTTAAATACATACCATGATTATCATGGCCTGTGACATGTTTACTTAGAAGTAAAAATATCCATATAGACAATTATATAAGCTGGTCACTTAATTTACTAATCTAATCCCAATAGTCAAATACTGAAAGTAACCTATCCTTCCTAACTTGAAGGTAACAATAACAACAACAATAGCCTTTATTGGGCACACGTGCCATACAGGATTCTCTCTGTAGGACAAAATAAATAAATAACAAATTAGCATCGTAGTTATATACAAATATTGGGTATTGACCTCGACCAATTATCGAGTTGGATCCGGTGTCTGTGCTAAATATTTTGATTGAGCTGATTTCCAGTATTTATAAAAAGCGAATGCAAAGGGTCTGGATTTTACGACTTTTGCCATTAAAACATAAGGGAATTGCTATTATAGCCGGTCTCTTGACGAAGAATTTCTCTTTCTTCTTCCATTGCCGTACAGTAGAACATGTAGTGTGGAAAATCGAGACTAAATTCACCGTTGCATAAGGTGCATTTTATGGTCTTAGTTTTCAATAGTGAAACATGATTAATTCTCTGTACTACAAAAAGGCTTCTTACTTGTACAATGATTCATTTTAAGGTTAGGGGGATATTGTCATTCAGATAGCATTCCATTGTAGGTGATGAATGAAAGTATTTATAGTGAGAGTAGAGTACTGATTTTCTTATTCTTACATAGTCCAGCTGCAAGGACTGATCGGTTGCCGTTCTAATAATAAGGGGGATGTATCTTTGTAACTTGAAGGTAACTACACACCATGATTATCATGGCCTGTGACATGTTACTTAGAAATAAAAAAATATCCATATAGACAATTATATAAGCTGGTCACTTAATTTACCAATCTAATCCTAATAGCCAAATACTGAAAGTAACCTATCCTTTATAACTTGAAGGTAACCACACACCATGATTATCATGGCCTGTGACATTTTACTTAGAAATAAAATATATCCATATAGACAATTATATAAGCTGGTCACTTAATTTACCAATCTAATCCTAATAGCCAAATACTGAAAGTAACCTATCCTTTCTAACTTGAAGTTAACTACATACCATGATTATCATGGTCTGTGACATGTTTACTTAGAAGTAAAAAATATTGATATAGACAATTATATAAGCTGGTCACTTAATTTACCAATCTAATCCCAATAGCCAAATACTGAAAGTAACCTATCCTTCCTAACTTGAGTTAACTACATACCATGATTATCATGGTCTGTGACATGTTTACTTAGAAGTAAAAAAAATCCATATAGACAATTATATAAGCTGGTCACTTAATTTACTAATCTAATCCCAATAGCCAAATACTGAAAGTAATCTATTCTTCCTAACTTGAAGTTAACTACATACCATGATTATCATGGCCTGTGACATGTTTACTTAGAAGTAAAAAATATCCATATAGACAATTATAAAAGCTGGTCACTTGAAGGTGTCAACACCCTGGCCCAATATAAATATTTTATTTTGTATTTGGGTTCTATTGACACTGATAGGGTAATTATCAACTCTGTGTTGGTTGGTCAAACCTGACGCTACCTGATAGACACAGAGAAGTTGGAAAAATATTTTGGTAAATCCAATTGGATTTGTGGATCTATATATTTATGTAAACCGCAGTGATATATTTTCTACAAAGAGAAATACCAATATTACCATCAGTTACCACAAATAGGATAACTATGTCAACAATAGAGTTTTAAAAAAAACAGTCATTTCATATCTCCACATATAATTTACCATCAACTGAACTTATTTTCCCAACATACATTGTAACAAATACAACATTTCTAATTGTTAAATTATTCCTTAAAACAATAAATTATAATGTCTGACATTGAAATATTGGGAAAGACAAAGGTCAGGAAGTAATTCATTTGTATAGTTGATAGTCGCCGCAGACTTCGGCCGCGCGGTACCCCTTCTCGCTCTCCTGCCTCCGCCTCTTTGAGGGGTCTGCTGCCCTCCTGTCCTCGTGTGTTCCCCTGCTGAACCTCCACGTTCACCCTGTCCTGCCCCCCTGGAATAATTGGCCAAATTCAGCTGCCGAATTTTTATTCATTTTTATTTCCCCGGTCCTCCCGGCGGCCCCTGCCGCCATCCATCCCGATTTATTTTCTGCGGGTGTCCTATCACAGCGCTGGACCTCTTGAACGGCCGCACGCCGCCACTCGACCTCCTTCCACTGCCTGGAGTGCTTCCAACCTCCGCCGCGCCTGCTCCACCGCCCTCCCCTGCGAGAGGCGGCTATGCCACCTGCCGCCACGCATCTGGCGGCTCGCCCGCCCGCTGCCGCGCGCCCGACAGCAGGCCCTCCCACCAATGCTCCACTAGCGGCGGGTCCGCCCCGGCCTGCGCCCTCTTCCCAGCGCCCTCCTCGGGGTCACCCCCCCCTCTGTCACCTCCCCGACTTCAGGGGACTCTCCGCCTCCTCCCAAGACTCCTCCACCTCCTCCTCCTCCCCCGGCACCTACTCCTCCTGCCAAGACGAACCCCCGAGCATGTTCAACTCCTTGCTCGATCCTACCATCGGCGGGACTCTTGACCTTGGCAGTCGACCAGGGGTGAGTTCCTCCACCCCTCTCCACCCTTCCTCACCCACATATGTGCACACACCACACCATCTCCGCCATCCACCACAACAACACTACACCCTTACTCACCTCCACCCACTTGTAACCTGTTCCCAACCAACAACCCCCACACCTCCTACCTCTAACTTGGGCCTACCACATCCTTGCCCCCTACGCTGACTCTTTTGACCCACCCTTGCCGATGGTTTCCGCAATGCCCTCAACAAACATTTGCACACCTCTCAAACACTACCAGCAGCGCCTCCTCGAGGCCAACCACTCCACAAACCTCCTCACACATCTCCTCAAACAAAATTTGCATTCATCTCTCCTTGCCCACCTGTGCCTCCCCCTGCCACCTCCACCCTCCTCCTCACCCCTCCCCAAATGTTCTTCTTCCCCCCCATCTTTCACCCCACCTCCCCATCTTCCTCCTCCCCACCCCACCACCCATCTCCTCCCCCCATTACCACTCCACTCCTGCCCACTCCTACCTCGTTCGCTGGGTCGCCTCCCGACCGCCCTCCGCTAACCCCCCCGCCCCACCAACCCCCCCCCCCCCACGTCACACAACCCCCAACCCTCCCCGCTGCCCCCCTCCCCATTCCAACCGCAACAACCCCTTCCACATCCTTATCACCCAGGACCCCTCCGCCAGCACTCCCATCGATAACAACCTCAACTCCAGAATTTCCTTCTCCTCCCTTATCTCTCCCTCCACCCCAATCACCAACATCTTTCGAGCCAGAAAACAAAATCATCATCCACACAAACTCCAAAAACAGCATGGACTCCATCTACACAAAACTTAAAAACGCCACCAACGGCACAGGCATCAATGTCAACTTCCCCCCACCTTCAAACCCCGGGTTACCCTCTTTAACCTATCCAACACCATCCCACTCAGCGACCTGCCCTCCCTCCTCAACCATTCATTGGCTCAGACTGTAAGTTAATAAGAACTTTCGCCGGCCGAAACAACACTACACACACGCCATCATTGAAACCAATACTGACACCTGCCACCCACTTACAAACCCACACTCGCCTCTTCATTGGATACAACTCCATTCGGTTCGACAGAACCAGATCCACACACCCCTGCCGTAACCGCGGTGACATCCGTCACCGCAATGACATTTGTAACAAGCCCCCCAGGTGCCTCCACTGCGGCGAAGGCCACATCACCAACAACTGCACCGCCACCACCCTCCCCCCCAAATGTTTCCGCTGCAACGGCAACGGGCCAACACCGGGCAGACTCTCTCTCCTGCCCGGTCATCAAGGCCGCCGAAACCACTTTCCTTAACACCCACAACCTACTTTAAATGATTAAATTTTTACAGCTTTACTGTAACCGATCCCTCTCTGGCTACCTCTCCTTATTACGATTCGCCCAATTCCTCCCATATCGATATCCTTCTCCTTCAAGAACTTCCGTCCGTGACAATGCCCTTCCTCCCCATTTCCCACCCTCTCCTCCTCCCTCCTTCATGCTCCAATCTCCAATAACCGCTGTAACTCCTGTATAGTTGTTCTTAACCAAAGCCTTCCTGTCATCTTCCTTCCGCGACTCTCCACCAGCAACAGCACTCTTGCTATTCTTGACATCCCTGGCTTCCACCTCACGCTTTGCTCGGGTTTACTTCCCCCACCATACTTCTTACTCCCCCATCATCGACTCATTTATCTCTCTCTTTGGCTCCCCTCCCCCCCTCGCCTTCTCTTCGCTGGAGATGTTAATGCTGTTTCCTTGCGATGGAGCTGTCAAAATCCGAACACCAATGGCTATTACATCAACCTCCTCCTCGATGCTCTCGACCTAAGGTTTTGCAACACCCGGGGAGCTATCACCCGCTCCCAGGGCTCCAGCTACTCCTCCTTGACATCTCCAGCGTCTCTTCCTCCCTCCTCTCCTCTGTTTCTGGCTGGACCTCCTACCCCACCGACCACTACGAGATCCGCTTCTTCCCTTTCCCTCCCCCCGACACCATCCCCTCTTCTCCTCCTCCCCCTCCTTCCCCTTTCCCTGACTTCTCTCCCTTCCCCCTTCCAATCCCAGCCTCCCCTGTCCTCTCTTTAACTCACTTCGCCAGGTCCCTCACCAACTCCGGCTCTCTTATCTCACCCTTGACCACTGCACTTCTCCTGACTCTCTCTCGACACTCTACTTCAATCTTTCTACTCTATTCTCTTCCTTAACTGCTCCCATCATCTACGTCCCCGCCCTCCATCCTCCAACTTCCCCCCCCGTCCCCTGGTGGTCTCCCCAACTTCATTCTCTTAAATCACTCTCACGTAGATTACGCCGTTCCGTTGAAAATAGCTCTCCCCCCAATCGCCCTTCTCCCTTCAAAGCCAGGCTCTCCAGGCCAAAAAAAAAAAACTATGTACGCGCCCTTTCAAAGGCCAAAAGGGACCACTTCAGGAAACTGCTCCTCCTTCACTCACGACCCCCTGGGGGTCTATTCACAGGTACATCACCCGAGGCTCCTCCCGCTCCCTCCCCCTTTCCTCAAACTCATTCCAGAAATCCCTCCTCCACTGTTCCATCAATGACCGCCTTCAAACTACTCTTGACTCTTTCTTTGACCCTCCACCACCAGCCCCCTCCTCCCGACCCCCCTTTCACGACAGTCGAACTCTCCATAGCCCTCCGCAACCTCCGCCTCAAGAAGTCCTGCGGACTCGACTTCCTCCCCGGCCCTTTCTCCAAATGGCTCGTTAATTCCTTCCCAATTTTTTTCCTCGGATTCTTCAACTCCTGCTTTTCTGTCGGTCACTTCCCCTCCCTTTGGAAAACAGGCCACCTCCTCCCTCCTCCCTAAACGCTCCACCTCCACTGACTTCAACCACAACTGCCGCCCCATTATCCTCCTCCCCATTCTCAGTAAGCTTCTTGAAAGCCTCATGGCTTTCCGACTCTCGCACCACTTCGAGAGCAACCATCTGCTTCACCCCCTTCAATTCGGCTTCCGCCGGAGGCGCTCTACCACCGACGCCCTCTCCCTTCTCCATAACAAGATCACACTGGCAGTCTCTAAACATCAGTGCTGCCTCCTCATTAGCCTTGACATCAAGTCGGCTTTCGAATCACCTGTGGCATCCCGCCCTCTTCAGTCGACTTGACGCCGCCTCCTGCCCTCCCTCCCTCCTCCAACTCTACCGCTCTTTTCCTCTCAAACCGTTCCATACACTTTTCCTACCGAGGGTTTTCTCGCTCCACCTCCCCCTCGCGGGGTTGCGCCCAAGGTTCCATCAGCGGTCCCCTCCTCTGGAACATCTTCTTCAACCCCCTTCTCTCCCTCCCCTTCCCCCCCCCCCCCCCCCGGCGTCCACGTTCAGGGCCTTCGCCGACGACCTGCAACTCCTTATCTCTGGTCCTCCCAATCGTCTCCCTTCCCTTGCTCAGTCCTCCCTCAACCTCATCCACTCCTGGTGCCTCGATAACAAACTCTCCCTCACCCCCCATAAGTCCCTTGTCTTACCCATTTTTTGTAACCCTCTCCATCTACTTATTGACAATACCCCCCTCTCCTGCCCCGAAACCCTACCAAACCTAGGCGTCACCTTCGTCGATAGTCTCTCCTTCACCCCAATTCTTTACCGAGTCTGCGAAAAGGGCCTCCTCGGTAGGGTCTCCCATTGCTCCAACACCGTCTTCGGGCTCGGCTTCGTAGCCAGAAGACGCTTTATACTGCGGGGTCGTGGAATCCGCCATCACCTATGCAGCCCCCCGTCTGGTGTGATGCAGCCAAACTCCGCGTAGGCAAGGCTAGCCTTCGCTCTACCCAGCGCAAATTCTGCATCCACGCCATTCGGGGGTTCCGCACAGTCCCAACCCTCACCGCTATCGCCCTCCTCCACGTCCTTCCCCTCGACCTCAAGGTCCTCCTCCTCTCTTCCCTCCTTCGCCCCCCAGACCCTCTCCCCTTCACTCCCGAATCCCCCCCTCCCCCTTTTCTCTTCCCCTCGCCTCCTCTTCTCCCTGACCTCTCTTTCTCACTTCTTCCCTCCCTCCGCTCCCGACCTCGAATACTACAACCGATGGCTCCAAGTTGCGGAGCGACATTGGGGCCGGCGTACCCAGGTTCTCTTCTCCTCCTCTCTCCTCTAGCTTTCCTCCCCTTAACCTCTCCATCCCTCTGGCCTCCCACTGCTCCATTTTCCAGGCTGAATGCTTCGCCTTTCGGTCCGCCCTCTCCGATCTCTGCAGCCTCCCCCCTTCCTTCTCCGCAGCCATCTCCTCCGACTGTCTCTCTCTCCTCTCTGCCCTTTCCTCCCCCCACTCCCCTCACCCCCTCATTGCCCAATGCCAAACCCTCCTCTACTCCCTCCTCCCCTCCCGCAACCTCACCATTCACTGGGTCAAAGGCCACTCAGGAAACCTTGGCAACTGCCAAGCCGACACACTTGCTAAAGGCGCCACCATCGCCCCTTCTCTCCCACCACAATATACCCTTGCCCCCAAAACTACGCACCACAAATTCCTCTTCCACCATTTCTGGTCCATTTGGGATGATGAATTTATCTCGGCCAAGCCCAGCTTCTTTCTTAAACTCGGCCTCACTCCCAGCTCCCTCTCCTCCTCCCATAGCTTCCTCCTCCCAAGCTCTGCTATCGCCACCGGTCTCCTCACCGGCCATACTTTCATTTCCGCTTTCCCTTATAGGAAAACCCCTCCCCCCTTCGATCCCACCTGCCCCCACTGCAACCAAGCCCCCGAAACCATTGACCACATTTTCTTTGAATGCCCAAACCTCGACTCCCTTCGCGCCACCTTTTTTAATAAATGCCTCTCTGACCTCGGTCACATCCCTACTTCTTTCCCTCAGCTCTTCTCCTCTTGCTAAGCCTGGGCCCTCACTGTTGACTTCGCCACCCACCATCAAATAGGTTTATCCCATCCAACATCCCACACTCCAGTTCCGACTCTGACACCTCCACTAAACACCCTCTCATCCCTCACACCCCTCACTCACCCTCACCTCCTCCTTACTACTCACCCCTCAACCTATTGGACTGTCGCCATCACATTCAACACTTATCTTTGAACTGTGGACTTTTGCCACTTTTTTTTCTTGTTTGTACATTGCTCTCTTCTTTTGCACACTCTCCTTTCCCCCCCCCCCCTTTTTTTATATTTTGTTTTATTAATTTTTTTTTTCTTTTTTCACATTCCCTTTTACTCTTTGTTTTATACTCTTTTCTCTTCTCATGTAAATACCCTTCTTCCCCTACTTAATTTTGCCCACACTTACCCCTTGTCTTCTCTTTGCCCTTTCCTTACTCCTTTTTTGACCTTTCTTGTTACCCCCTTTTTGCCCTTCCCTTGTTCCTTTTGTACATACCCTTTTTTCCCTTTTCCCTTGTTGCTGTTTGCCTGTGCTCCCTGCGTGCTCCCCTTGTAAATATCTCCCCCTCTCTTTCCCTACCTGCTTATCTCTTTGATCACCTGGATAAAAAAAAAATAAATAAATAAATAAATTAAAAAATAAATAAAGAATAATAATAATAGTAACCCATATACTAATAATTAAAATATTTCTAAATAAATTTAAAAAAAAAATTCCAGGTGCCTCTGAGCCTGAATGTTGTACCTCCCCTGCCCGGTCTTCTTCCAGCCCTCCTCTCAACCTACCCGTTCACGGTCTGACCCTCGCCACTGCAATTTTGCTTTCCAGCAGACTTGCTTGGAGCCTGGCGTTGTACTTGGTGCTTCCTTGGTGCCCTCTCTAACCACGCTCTCGCCCTCTTCTTCCCCGGGGTGCTCACTCGCCCTGCCTGCGCCTCTCCTTGACCCTCCCCCGCAGTGGGCACTTGGTGACACCTAATCATGAGTCCTGCCTTAGAATGCTCCTCCTGAAGCATGTAGAAGGCTTAACAATTGAATATATAATTCATTTGTATCCCCACAATTAAACCCTCTTTACATCAAAGAACAGAGATATGTTTACCTTGTAGCAAAATATAGAAATTGGTATCTCTTTATGTTAAATATTCTGTTATTTCCATTATTTTTATAAATAACCCACTTTTATATAAAACTATCATCATGGCATTATAAAATATCCTATTGTTCTAGACCAGTATGTTTGATTGAATGGGATTTATTTCTAATCACTTGTATGGTTGTTTGAATAAAATATGGTTGTGCCACATGGACTCTCTTTAGTGTACCACTAACTTGTAGTGAACTACATACCATGATTATCATGGCCTGTGACATGTTTACTTAGAAGTAAAAAATATCCATATAGACAATTATATAAGCTGGTCACTTAATTTGCCAATTTAATCCCAATAGCCAAATACTGAAAGTAACCTTATCCTTCCTAACTTGAGTTAA
Source organism: Cordylochernes scorpioides (assembly GCA_030710605.1). Taxonomy (NCBI): domain Eukaryota; kingdom Metazoa; phylum Arthropoda; class Arachnida; order Pseudoscorpiones; family Chernetidae; genus Cordylochernes; species Cordylochernes scorpioides. The sequence goes on along the minus strand of CP092869.1, from coordinate 100,317,362 downwards.
CTACATACCATGATTATCATGGCCTGTGACATGTTTACTTAGAAGTAAAAAATATCCATATAAACAATTATATAAGCTGGTCACTTAATTTGCCAATTTAATCCCAATAGCCAAATACTGAAAGTAACCTATCCTTCCTAACTTGAAGTTAACTACATACCATGACTATCATGGCCTGTGACATGTTTACTTAGAAGTAAAAAATATCCATATAAACAATTATATAAGCTGGTCACTTAATTTACCAATTTAATCCCAATAGCCAAATACTGAAAGTAACCTATCCTTCCTACTTGAGTTAACTACATACCATGATTATCATGGCCTGTGACATGTTTACTTAGAAGTAAAAAATATCAATATAAACAATTATCACAAAGCAATAACGCGCCATCTATATATATAAAATAAAAGGATTTAAAAGCGCGAATGTTTCTTTTATACATAATATAAAACTTCTACTGTCATTACTGCGATGAAAAAATATATATTGGGAGGGCTTGGCTCATCAGTGGTGAACCCTCCCAGCAGTTTCGCCAATTTAATCCACCAGACCGCTTCTCAGAGCTCTAATACTGTATTGGATCATTCTGCTTTTATATGCTACACTGAAGGATGGAATCTTAGAAATGGTTTTCAAGTAAACTATGGACATAAGCTTATAGAACAGTAGCATTACATTTAAATATTTGCATCGAGCAATGCTCTTCCGCAAACTATAAATACAAGGCCAGTTAGGCATAAATTAACACAAAGCAATAATGCGCCATCTATATATATAAAATAAAAGGATTTAAAAGCGCGAATGTTTCTTTTATACATAATATAAAACTTCTACTGTCCTTACTGCGATGAAAAAATATATATTGGGAGGGCTTGGCTCATCAGTGGTGAACCCTCCCAGCGGTTTCGCCAATTTAATCCACCAGACCGCTTCTCAGAGCTCTAATACTGTATTGGATCCATATAGACAATTATATAAGCTGGTCACTTAATTTACCAATCTAATCCCAATAGCCAAATACTGAAAGTACCTATCCTTCCTAACTTGAGTTAACTACATTCCATGATTATCATGGCCTGTGACATGGTTACTTAGAAATAAAAAATATCCATATAGACAATTATATAAGCTGGTCTCTTAATTACCAATCTAATCCCAATAGCCAAATACTGAAAGTAACCTATCCTTCCTAACTTGAGTTAACTACATACCATGATTATCATGGCCTGTGACATGTTTACTTAGAAGTAAAAAATATCCATATAGACAATTATATAAGCTGGTCACTTAATTTACCAATCAAATCCCAATAGCCAAATACTAAAAGTAACCTATCCTTCCTAACTTGAGTTAACTACATCCCATGATTATCATGGCCTGTGACATGTTTACTTAGTAGTAAAAAATATCCATATAGACAATTATATAAGTTGGTCACTTAATTTACCAATCTAATCCCAATAGCCAAATACAGTTGAACCTCTTTAATTCAACACCCCAAGGGATCAGAGCTTTCGGTTGAATTAAAAGAAGTGTTGAATTAAAGTTATTCAGATGATTAGCTAATCATCTAATTTGCCAATATAATATATTTTTTAAAAGCTTTGTAATATAAATTGATCACATTAATTAAAACCATTGTGTGTGTACTTTTTTTGTAATTATTTTTTTTTTATTTTCATGGTTAACTTTAGTATCAGGGACAAAATGGCAATAATACATTTTTTTGAAACATAAATAATTCCAAATAATATTTTATTCTAATTGAAAAATATAGCAGTTGAAAGGAAATAAATATGGAAAATAAAAAGAAAATTTAAAAATAATATTTAAAAATAATCATGAAGATCTTTTAAAAAATTCCTTTAAAGATGTCTGTTTTTGAACTGAAATCCTAATTTGGATGTATTCCAGATGGTCTATTTAAAAAAACATGCATGTCTTTCTTCCTCTGGAATGTGTTTAAATGACAAAGTTTTTATTGTATTAAAGACATCCACTGCTGCTGCAGGTGTTATTGATTTTGTGTTTAAATCTTTTATATTAACATGGAAATGGAATATTGAAATAAAATGTTATCATAATCATTGTGGCTACGTTTTATGAAGATGTATTTATATAAAAGGAAATTATCTTTAAATTTTAAAATAACTAAAATATTTCAATGCTGAAAATTAAAAATAAAATAATATTATTAATTAGCGTGCGAATCCTAAATTCCCCTGTAAAAAAATAAACAACACTTGTGACATGGCGCAACGGCACTGCAAAGTGAAACTTTGCAAACAGAAACCAAAAGTGTGCAGGCGCTTTGAGCTTATACTGTACATTGTTAAGTGTTGTCTTTAGTTCATCATGGCTTTGTTCCAGCATACTATAGTTATATCGTCAGCATAGCAACTGTTTCACTGTTATCATCTAGATTAGTAATGCTAAAGCCTTCCCGCATAAGTTTCTTTTTCTTTTTTGTGAAAATCAATCTTAATTTCAAAGAGAAATATGTACTATTTCTAACTTTTTGGATGACGTATGAAAAGGTTGAATATATGAAGAGTAATGGTCTATATATGATTGGATGACGTATGAAAGGGTGAAAATGTGAAGAGTAATGGCGAACGGAAAAAATAAAAGTGTCCAGGGGCGGGAATCGGACCCACAACCTTCTGCTTACCGGGCAGGTGCCATGTCCACTAGGCTACCCTGGACGTATTCCTTCCGTTCGTAACTAATACTTAAAGTAACATTTTTTAAAGCAACTGCGGTGTATGATTATAAAGTAATGCTAAAGCCTTCCCGCATAAGTTTCTTTTTCTTTTTTGTGAAAATCAATCTTAATTTCAAAGAGAAATATGTACTATTTCTAACTTTTTTGGATGACGTATGAAAAGGTTGAATATATGAAGAGTAATGGTCTATATATGATTGGATGACGTATGAAAGGGTGAAAATGTGAAGAGTAATGGCGAACGGAAAAAATAAAAGTGTCCAGGGGCGGGAATCGAACCAAACAACCTTCTGCTTACAGGGCAGGTGCCATGTCCACTAGGCTACACTGGACGTATTCCTTCCGTTCGTAACTAATACTTAAAGTAACATTTTTTAAAGCAACTGCGGTGTATGATTATAAAGTAATGCTAAAGCCTTCCCGCATAAGTTTCTTTTTTGTGAAAATCAATCTTAATTTCAAAGAGAAATATGTACTATTTCTAACTTTTTTGGATGACGTATGAAAAGGTTGAATATATGAAGAGTAATGGTCTATATATGATTGGATGACGTATGAAAGGGTGAAAATGTGAAGAGTAATGGCGAACGGAAAAAATAAAAGTGTCCAGGGGCGGGAATCGAACCCACAACCTTCTGCTTACCGGGCAGGTGCCATGTCCACTAGGCTACCCTGGACGTATTCCTTCCGTTCGTAACTAATACTTAAAGTAACATTTTTTAAAGCAACTGCGGTGTATGATTATAAAGTAATGCTAAAGCCTTCCCGCATAAGTTTCTTTTTTGTGAAAATCAATCTTAATTTCAAAGAGAAATATGTACTATTTCTAACTTTTTTGGATGACGTATGAAAAGGTTGAATATATGAAGAGTAATGGTCTATATATGATTGGATGACGTATGAAAGGGTGAAAATGTGAAGAGTAATGGCGAACGTAATCATACACCGCAGTTGCTTTAAAAAATGTTACTTTAAGTATTAATTACGAACGGAAGGAATACGTCCAGGGTAGCCTAGTGGACATGGCACCTGCCCGGTAAGCAGAAGGTTGTGGGTTCGATTCCCGCCCCTGGACACTTTTATTTTTTCCGTTCGCCATTACTCTTCACATTTTCACCCTTTCATACGTCATCCAATCATATATAGACCTTTACTCTTCATATATTCAACCTTTTCATACGTCATCCAAAAAAGTTAGAAATAGTACATATTTCTCTTTGAAATTAAGATTGATTTTCACAAAAAAAGAAAAAGAAACTTATGCGGGAAGGCTTTGGCATTACTTTATAATCATACACAGCAGTTGCTTTAAAAAATGTTACTTTAAGTATTAGTTACGAACGGAAGGAATACGTCCAGGGTAGCCTAGTGGACATGGCACCTGCCCGGTAAGCAGAAGGTTGTGGGTTCGATTCCCGCCCCTGGACACTTTCATTTTTTCCGTTCGCCATTACTCTTCACATTTTCACCCTTTCATACGTCATCCAATCATATATAGACCATTACTCTTCATATATTCAACCTTTTCATACGTCATCCAAAAAAGTTAGAAATAGTACATATTTCTCTTTGAAATTAAGATTGATTTTCACAAAAAAGAAACTTATGCGGGAAGGCTTTAGCATTACTTTATAATCATACACCGCAGTTGCTTTAAAAAATCTAGATTAGTTTTTAACAATTCTTCAATCATGGTAAAGACAAAAACATTCAGGAGATAAGTTTCTTCATCAATTTATTATGACATCAAGCTTTCGGGCATAGCGAGGCCCTTCTACAGGATCAAATGTATAAGAAAAATGATACACTATATACACGAAGAAAAAATTTTTGCATATGGATTATAAGAAATTAGTTGTAAAAAATATTTTGAAATAATCGGTGATACTTAGAATTTTTGTTTAAAAAGAACATCGAGACATAAGCAAATTAATAAAATTTGTTAAGATGAGAAATATACGATTATTAAAAGGCCTAAGGTAAAATGCATTAAGACTAAAAGACGCTCCATAATACGACGGAAACCATGATAAAAACCATAAGTATTTACAGGGTAAAACAGTATTAAAAGGATATTAAAATATATTAAAATAAAATGAAATAAACGGGTAACATCAATGGCTATTTATGTAATAAGCTTATATACGGATCAGGTACATCTATATGTCTATTTAAGCTATTATACCTCAGAGATAGCAAGGCCTCGACAACCAATCTTTTGTGTTTATGTGGTATATTAGAATAATGTGATCTTGGATCAGTTGTGTTAAAACTATGCCCTGTCTGTGAAATGTGTAACACAACTGATCCAAGATCACATTATTCTAATATACCACATAAACACAAAAGATTGGTTGTCGAGGCCTTGCTATCTCTGAGGTATAATAGCTTAAATAGACATATAGATGTACCTGATCCGTATATAAGCTTATTACATAAATAGCCATTGATGTTACCCGCTTATTTCATTTTATTTTAATATATTTTAATATCCTTTTAATACTGTTTTACCCTGTAAATACTTATGGTTTTTATCATGGTTTCCGTCGTATTATGGAGCGTCTTTTAGTCTTAATGCATTTTACCTTAGGCCTTTTAATAATCGTATATTTCTCATCTTAACAAATTTTATTAATTTGCTTATGTCTCGATGTTCTTTTTAAACAAAAATTCTAAGTATCACCGATTATTTCAAAATATTTTTTACAACTAATTTCTTATAATCCATATGCAAAAATTTTTTCTTCGTGTATATAGTGTATCATTTTTCTTATACATTTGATCCTGTAGAAGGGCCTCGCTATGCCCGAAAGCTTGATGTCATAATAAATTGATGAAGAAACATCTCCTGAATGTTTTTGTCTTTACCACGAATGTAATTGGGAAGATTTTACCTCTTTTAGAAATTCTTCAATCAGTATGTTCCATAATGTGGGAGATAGTGGTCCTCCTTGTGGACATCCTTCAGTTAGTTTTTTAGTAGTTTTATAGAGGAAGAATATCTGAAATTCACAAAGTGTATTAGTATAATAATCGAAGCGTGGACATCCAGTCTCTTTATCACTTTTGGCCACCAGGCATTGTCAAAAGCTTCGCTTATATCAACTGTAATTATGGCTGTGTATTCTTTAATTTTATGTTCGAGAGCTATTTTCACTATTTCAGTTAATGCCGTGGTAGTTGTGATTTTGTGAATCCATGTTGACGGTTGATGAGTAAATTAGACACGCCCGTTGAAGAACGTTCTGTTCGAAAGCTTGCGGTAATAAAGAAATCTACACAAGAAGCTCCTCTTTTGTTTATTATTGTTTTAAAAATGTTTCTATATTTAAGTATAATGGGGAAAAAAAATGCTCCAATGGCCCCCGATTCTTGCAAAATTCCAACCCCACCAGCGAGTGCAAGTAACCAAACGGGGTTCTGGCACATTTGTAAGTGCAAAGTCGAACTGCTTTTCACATGTGTAGACATGTGGTGCACTTACAGTAAAAGCAGTCATCTACTTCTACCCACCATGATTACCATGGCCTGTACCACGTGTACTAGGGATAAGCAAAAAAAAAAGTACAATAGGCTCTATATTAGCTCATTTATTTAGTTTTAAAATAATTTATTGAGCATATATTACAACGTGTGATCAATAATTTCCAGGAATGAGACTGGATCACGTAAAATATTGAAAATAATGGAATAATTTATAAGGACCTTATAGAGAAAACATTTATCAACACGTAGAAAAATAACTGATCACACAGACACAGGTGCTGATGTTTTTCAAATTTATAAGCTCGAGTATATCAGAACCTTTTCTAACTTTAGTAGGGACTGTATTGAAAAACAACGAGCCTGCATTGAGTTTTGCTTTAAATTAGGGAAAACAGCTTCCGATTCATTTCAAAGGTCGAAGCAGGCTTTTAAATAAGATGCCCTATCACAATCGAGGACATTTGAATGGTTTGCACGATTCAAAGCTGGTCGAACAGGGATCAAAGATGATCTACACACTGGCAGACCTTTACCGATAAGAAACGATCCCCAGCTATATTTGTCCCACATCTTCTAAAGAATGAGCAGAAAGAGCATCACAAAGTAGGTGCAAAAACATGGTCGAAATGTTTTATTCTGATCCCCATCGGCTCCAAAATGTTATCATGGGAGATGAAACATGGGGTACGGATATGATCACGAGACTAAGAGGCAATCAATATTACTATCTTGATATATTGCGATGTTTAAGGTAGGCTGTGTATCAGAAACGAGCTGAAAAATGTAATCAGAAAAATTGCTCTTGCATCATGATAACACATGGCCACATACGGCCGTCACTGTACAACTCTATTTGTCTAAACCTTGAATTGCTTTACTACGACTTCTTCCATTACCCTAAATTAAAAATGTCTTAAAAGGGCGACGATTTGACTCAATACCTGAAATAAAGGAGAATACGAAGAATATTTTGAAAAGCCTGAAAGATGAGAATTTTCAGAGGTGTTTTGATATCTGGAAAAAAAGATGGAACAAGTGTATAGATAGTGACGGTGATTATTTTGAGAAATTTTAAATAAAACTTCGTTATACTTTTGTATTTCTTTAAATATTTAGCATTCCTGGAAATTATTGATCACACTATGTATTTATAATTGGATAAATTTAATAAATATATGACATTCCATAACTGCCCCTTTTAATTTTCTAATGTTAAAAATTTATCGTCAAACTTTCTATGATAAAATCGATTCAGTTACTCACTGTAAGGTTTGTTTATAAAATCATGAAATTTAGATTTAAAATATGCTTGTAAATTTTATTGTTAAAAATATTAAAATTCAATTTTAAAAAGCCTAATAATTGAAAAACTTGAAGGGCAATATATGTGTAACGCTACCATCTCACCTTCTTCTTCTTCTTTCTTATCTCCACTCAATCATTAGGGTATCAAGTTGTGACCCTTGATGGTATTTGACAACCATCATGACTGGGTGAAGTAGAATGCGTCTGCCTTTGTCATTAAGATTGGGAGCACTACTCAGTGGCAGGCCGACTTAGCTCCAAAAGAAATGGCCGCCTCTGACATTAGGGACAGACGCCATGTGCAGCCGCTCCTAACATGGAGTACAAACGCTGCTCATCCTGTATTCCTAGATTAGGAGCCCTTACAGGGTACTATCAGCCGGGCCAGCTGAACCCAGGTTTTTTAGCGAGCTTGTTACTGCTTCCCCTCCTCCTTTTTCATCCGGGCTTGGGACTGGCAAAGGCGGAATTTAACCATCCTACCTGAATATAGTTGTCAGCAAAACCAGAAGTAAAATAATTACAACGTAGTTTCCGCAGCACGCAGACACCTATCGCCATCTATCATCACATTTTGCAACTATTTATTATCTTGTATTTCTATGGTGAAAAGTCGGTTGTGTTCCTCAACTTGTTTAAAATTGTTCTAATTATTCTAAAATTAATATTTCATTGAGTTTAATAAAAATTTTCATTTAATTTTTTCAGAAACATTTGTGTATTTAATTAAAAATCATATTCTATGGCTGGAATTTATGGCAAAAAAAAGGGTCAATGTTATATTGAACAAATTTTGAAACTAGTGAATAATATTGTGGCCTTTTTTTACCCACAGAATTTATAATATTTTTATTAATATTTTTTATAACTTTTAACATATTAATTAAAAAAATATTTTTGAAAAGTTAACATGTGTTTAGAAAACACCTAATAAAGAAATATTTTAAATAATTTCATAAAATAAATCTAAAGAAAAATAAAATAAACTTACTTGTTACACCAAATTTCACAATAGCACAAAAACAGAAAGTTATCTAGACAGGAAGAGAAACGTGGATTAGTACCGCCATCTATCAATTAATTTTGAAACTATTTATAGTATCTCATTTTTACCTGAGTGTTTATAGCAGATATAATTCAGAGCAGAAACTAATTTCTAAAGTTGTGTTTACTGAATATTTTAAAAATACATTTTGCCTCTATCTTATATTTTTCAATACTAAATATGTGTGGAGTCTGCTTCTTGCCTCCACAAAGCTCACCCACAGTACCTAATAGAAAGCTGGTGGACAATGGTGAAGCTGCCTCGACAAGAACGAAGCGACTTCGAGAATTCTTCATTGCCAAACCAGCCCACCTTCTTTTACTACTTAATTTTTATGTATATAATTTACTATAATAAATTTTCTATTTTTAAAATAAATAATCAGCTATTTTTGTTTTAATATTTCATATGATATTCGTTAATTAAAATATTTTGAATAATAACTTTTAATTATAATTTTTTATTTTAAAATTTGGAATATTATAGAAATTTTAATTTTTTTACTCTGTTAAAAAAATTTTGGCGCAAACTTTGAGAAAGGCGAGAAAAAAATAAGGAAGATAGAGGCTAAGCAGCGAAAGCAGTGGGGAGTTCAAACAGAGCTCCTGAGAAATTAGTCGAAATCTTTCAAGATTTTAGCGGAATAAATTTTCCAACCATCCATGGAAGCACTAAATAAGATAAGTAACTTTACATAATATTTTTTAACAGGTTAAATTTATGCACATTTTCCCAATTTATTCTTATTGCCCCCGTTTTATTTATTTTTCTTTCTTTCTTATCTGTCTGTGACCATTTCAATAGATAAATAAATATAATAATTTGTTCTCTAAATCTCAACTTGGAGTCAATAATTATTAACCCCAGTGCGCGCAGGATATTTTACAAGTTGTATTTGTAATTTCAGAGGAAAGTTTCCCGTTTCTTCATATGTATATATATATTTACATGGTACAAGAAAACCTAATCCAAATAAATTAATGGACATTTCTATAAACAGCATTGTTACCATCATCTGTCAAAAGAATATATAATTTATAAACATTTATTCTTTTGAAAAAATAGTACAAATGTGATATTGTACTGGATAAGGTGCATAAATTATGAAAAAGGCATCTCCTTATCATGCAACTGATGGCTTGCGAGAATAGTTGATATTTATTCTGATAGATGGCACAAGCCATCAGCAACTTTCAGTTGCATGATAAGGAGATGCCTTTTTAATAATTTATTTTTTTATCTGATGATGGTAACACGCTCTTTACCAAAATGTCACACACTATTAATTTATATGGATTAGTCTTATTTTCTTGTAGCTATAATCCATTATTCAAATTGTCCATCATATTTACAAGGTAATAAGACAAATCTATATGAATAATGAGTGATGTTTTGGTAACAACACTGTTCCCGAAATGTCACACACTATTAACTTGAGTTTCTAATCTATAATTCAAATGATACCTAATCATTTTTTGAATATAATACATAGGGTGTAGCATCTATTTGTGAACAAAATGATGTCCATGGGAAGAATGTATAGACAAAAGAGCATATATTACATATCAAAAATGATAAAGCACAATTTGGATTCAATTTTATTCTTTTGTCTGATGATGGTGACAATGCTGTTGCCGAAATGTCACACACTAATAAATTACATATCAAAGTTTTATATCGATGAACACATACACATAAAGGATGACATCATTCAATTAACCCACCATCAATAACAGCTTCTATACGCTGTCGACTGCAGGCAGTGATGAGATGGGTCTTGGGAATGTTTGTATCCACAATAGCAGCTCTGTGTTTGTGGGAATGACTATTGGAGTCAACTACGTCCCACACTGAATAGTCCAGCGGATTGACATCTGGTGAGCTGGTGGCCAAACGTTAGGTGTGACATGGTCGTGAAGATTCTCAGCCATCCATTCTTGGGTTGTTCTGGCTGTATGAGATGGTGCTGAGTCTTGTTGAATTACATACGGCCTCCCACGTGCTACAGCAGCGATCCAAGGCTTGATAACTGTGGCTAACACCTCGGTGTAAGCAAGGGCATTGACTCTGGAACCTGGAGTAAAATATGTGGAGACATCACCTTCAATACTGACAACTACAAGAACCATCAATGATGCTGGAAATTTGGTATACATGACCGTAGGTACCTCATCAGGGGTTTTACACAGCTACCAATCATTTTTGTTGTTTATCTTCTGGTCCTAAACCAAGTTCTTCTCGTCTGATAAAAACCAGATCATTCCTGGCTCACAGGATGTTTGAGCTTGTTCAGAAGGCGCTTGGTTCACCTTGGTTCTTTTGTACATGAACTGTCCTCTCCACATCACGTATGATTTGTAACAGAGGTCCTCATGAACCACACCTTAGATGGGTAGCCTCATCAACCTGCACCTCTCTGGTGAGTTCCCTCATCAACTTCCCAGGGTCCTCATCGATGGCAGCTTGGACACGGCTTTTAAAAGTCCTGATACTGTCAGAACGTCGACAATGCTGTTTCCTTTGGGAAAATTTCACCACATCACCCTTTGCAGCTTCTAATTCTCTCCGAACTATGAAAACAAATGATGGGGCAACTTTCAAAAATGTTACAGTTTCTGAATCGGTGTGTCCTGCAGCCAAGGAGACAATAACTGCATGTCTCTTCATTTCTTTTGTAAGAGTAGGTTCTGCCATGTCTACCTGTTGAATATTATGTTACTATAACACACAGTGGCACCTATATTGTGTGTTCTCAAATAGCTGCCGCTCCCTGTGCAACTCATTAAAAGAATTTAAGGAAGTTGTACCTTTTAGCATATATATCGGGATTCAGACAATAACTCTGAAAGATATTAGTGACTTTATTGAAGACACGAGATAACAAAGTGGGAAAAAATTGCCTGTCTCATTAATAACATCAAAGACTTTCTTAAATGTTGTTCATGAGGCACTATACAATAGAGAGAGAGAAGGAAGTTTCAGTGTAACATTTATAACATCAGTGAGCTAGAAATCTCAGTGGGTCAACCTTTCTGATCTGGTCCTTTAAAAGAATGATTTTGCCCAACACTATTATGTATAAATCTGCTTTTGCCGTCCCAAGCCCGGATGTAAAAGGAGGAAGAGGAGCAGTAACAAGCTCACTAAAAAACCTGGGCCCAGCTGATAGTACCCTGTAAGGGCGCCTGATCCAGGGATACTGGATGAGTCTGTACTCCATGTTAGGAGTGGCTGCACATGGCATCTGTTCCTCATGTCAGAGCTGGCCATTTATTTTGGAGCTAAGTCAGTGGCCTGCCACTGAGTAGTGCTCTCAGTCTTAATGACAAAGGCATTCACCCAGTCATGATGGTTATAGATAAGAACTACTATATATATGGTGGAACTTCTCTATTACAGCCTCTATGATAACAGCAATTTGGTTATACAACATTCTAGTGTTTTAATAACCATGGTTATTTAGTCCATAAACCTCCATTATAGATAAAAAAAAGAGCTGCTGTCGTAGGTTGGCTATCCACATGGAGGTGACAGTCAGACTTTGCCCCCCACTGGCCATACAAGACCACTCCAGGATGGTGTCTTCCCACAATGTACCATCTGCAGGCCTCACTAGACCACCTCTTGGAATGTATGGGAGCCTCAAGACAGGATATAGGCTCCATGACCTTGTATAATTATACAATGAGATAATCTAAAAAAAAAAATAAAAATCCATTGTTATAATAATTGGGACTTTAGATTATGATACCATATAACCAAGTTATATTCCAGCTAAAATCCTCTTCTTCTTTCTTATCTATATATAATCCTATTAGATTCCGCTGCATTATAAAAGAGGATACATGAAGAAATACATTTTTGTTGTTCAGGAAGATGATAATCATGTACACATTGATGCACCTCTCCCTTTTAATATATGGGACAATTCTGACAAGCTGAACACAGAAAATTCCCCCAGAGACACATCACAGATTTAAAAACTTATAGAATAGCTGCTCTCTTTGGTAAGATGATTCCTCTCTCTCTAAGGGACATTCTGACTCTGCAACGACTGTATCTCAGCAACACTGCTTCTTTTCCATGAAGTACATGTAGGAGTGTAAGAAACACAAGGTAATAAGACCAAATAAATAAATAGTGTGTGACGTTTCAGTAACAACGCTGTTACTGAAACGTCACAAACTATTTATTTATTCAGTCTTATTACCTTGTGTTTATAATCTATATTCCAAATTGTGCCTTATCAAATTTGAACTACATTCATGGACAAAGGAAGTTGTACCTAAAGGTAACAAATCTAAATAAATAAATAGTGTGTATACAACTATTTATAAAGAATGAAGACATTAAGATGTGAATGTTTCTTTTGACAAATAAATTAAATTTCTACTGTCCTTACTGCGATGAAAAAATATTGGGAGGTCTTGGCTGTATTTAAATAGTGTGTGAACTTTTGGTAACAGTGTCGCACACTATTTATTTGGTCTTATTACCTTTTATTTCTAATCTAAAATCCAAATTGTACTTTATCATTGAAGTTGTACCTTTTATCATGTATATACAGCAAAACCCCTCTATAGAAATGGGACTGAATCTATGGTTCACTATAGCCATGGTTCATTATAGACATAGTAGACTGTATTATTATTTCAGGTTTGTTATAAGGGAAGGTTCGCTATATCCCAGGTTCATTTTAGCAAGTTTGACTGTATATATATTTTATGATTATATATTATAATTTTTTAAAGGAGAACGTTCAAATTTACACGTATGGGAAATCCACCGTTATATAAGCAAATAAGGAGTGATTTATTCTTAAAATATGAAACTTCCTTAAGTTTTTGTCCACGAGGGTATTTATGATACTTTTAAATAGAACAAATTTAATGTCATAAATTGTATCTTATAACAGATGGTGAGTTAAATACATTGTACTTATATATAGAGGTGTATCTTATAACAGATGGTGAGTTAAATACATTGTACTTATATATGGAGGTGTATCTTATAACAGATGGTGAGTTAAATACATTGTACTTATATATGTAGGTGTATCTTATAACAGATGGTGAGTTAAATACATTGTACATATATATGGAGTGTATGTTATAACAGATGGTGAGTTAAATACATTGTACTTATATATGGAGGTGTATCTTATAACAGATGGTGAGTTAAATACATTGTACTTATATATGGAGGTGTATCTTATAACAGATGGTGAGGTTAAATACATTGTACTTATATATGGAGGTGTATCTTATAACAGATGGTGAGTTAAATACATTGTACTTATATATGGAGGTGTATCTTATAACAGATGGTGAGTTAAATACATTGTACTTATATATGGAGGTGTATGTTATAACAGATGGTGAGTTAAATACATTGTACTTATATATGGAGGTGTATGTTATAACAGATGGTGAGTTAAATACATAGTACTTATATATGGAGGTGTATCTTATAACAGATGGTGAGTTAAATACATTGTACGTATATATGGAGGTGTATCTTATAACAGATGGTGAGTTAAATACATTGTACTTATATATGGAGGTGTATCTTATAACAGATGGTGAGTTAAATACATTGTACTTATATATGGAGGTGTATCTTATAACAGATGGTGATTTAAATACATTGTACTTATATATGGAGGTGGATGTTATAACAGATGGTGAGTTAAATACATTGTACTTATTGTAATACGCATAGAATCAAAAAGGATGAGTTTCTTTTATGATCCTTTTTGATTCTATGCGTATTACAATATATTAAAAGGATTAATCGTATTAAACATTGTACTTATATATGGAGGTGTATCTTATAACAGATGGTGAGTTAAATACATTGTACTTATATATGGAGGTGTATCTTATAACAGATGGTGAGTTAAATACATTGTACTTATATATGGAGGTGTATCTTATAACAGATGGTGAGTTAAATACATTGTACTTATATATGGAGGTGTATCTTATAACAGATGGTGAGTTAAATACATTGTACTTATATATGGAGGTGTATCTTATAACAGATGGTGAGTTAAATACATTGTACTTATATATGGAGGTGTATCTTATAACAGATGGTGAGTTAAATACATTGTACTTATATATTGTTGCACCAGGTTGCGGCTTGGCAGACTCTTCCGGCATGATTCTCTCCTGTGCTGGGTCTTGCATCTTACCAGAGCGTGTTTCAACCATCCTACAAAATTTATATAAGGGAATAATGAGATAAGTCTACTTTAAGTAGCCTCCAGAATAATTTATTTATTTCCTCACATCAAAGAGAGCAGTGAAGTCACACGTGTACCTAAATACAAATGATGATAATCTAAAAAATAATCTGTTTTAAATAAATATCATAGAATAAAAAAATAAATAAATATATAAATCAAATTTCAAATATATTAAAAATGATATAAGAAATACGCCATTAATCATGATGTAACACTTCCCCCTCTCCAGAGGTCGTCACGTCCTCGTGAGTTACCTCATCAATTCTCCTCAAAATAGGGTTTGAGTCTTGAGACATGGACAATCAATGGGCCTTGGCCAGGATATCTTTCGGCTCAATTAAGTAATTTACGTTAGACAGCTTCTTTAATATTCGATATGGGCCCAAAATATTTTCTCAATAGTTTTTTCACATTTTCCGATTTTCCTGACTGGTGTCCAAACTGCCACTAAATGTCCTGGTTCATAGATTTTCTCATTGTGTTTTTTGTAATAGTTTCTTTTCATTCTTTCCCTGAGTCTTCTCTGTGTTGTTAATGACTACCTGTCTCGTCCTTGCTATTTTATCTAAGTAGTTTTCTATATATTCGTCGTAATCGTCCATGTTACTGTCCGTTGGGATATTCCTCGTCGTCTAAGAGGGACATGGGTTCCCTTCCAAACAACAGGAAAAATGGAGAGTAGCCTGTGGTTTCTTGAATCGTGGTATTATACGCGTGGGTGATAAAAGGGAGGGATTTCATCCCAGTTCTTTTGGTCTGTGTTCACATACATGCTGATCATATTGATTAAAGTTTCTATTTAGCCGTTCCGTTAGTCCGTTAGTCTGGGGGTGGTAGCTCGTTGTGAAGCAGTGTTTCACTTGCACATTTTCATTACCTCCTTCATCAAATTGCTAGTGAATTGTGAACCTCTATCGCTAATAAGAAATTTGGGGGCCCCGTGACGTAAAATAATATGTTCGATTAAAAATGTAGAGACTTCTTTCACGGTTGCTTCTGATACTGCCTTTGTTTCAGCATACTTGGTATAATAATCAGTCAACACAATTATCCACTTCCTTCTTCTTTTCGTTGATGGCAAGGGGCCAACAAAGTCAATTCCGATTCTTTCAAAAGGGTAGGTTAGCTGGGGGAATAGGTTGTAGAAGTCCAGAAGGCAAGTGATTTGAACCTTTCCGACTTTGGCAAAGATGGCACGTCTTTACAAATTCTGAAACATCTTTCAACATGGAAGGCCAATAGTATTTATTCTTCAATCGGTAAGTGGTTCTGGCGACGCCCAGATGGCCATTCAGCATATGGTTGTGGTATTCACTCATGACTTCCTTCCTTCTCTTCTTCGGAACTACCAGCAACCATGCCCTACCTTCAGGATTTGGATTTTTCTTGTAGAGACACCCATTTTCTTCTTTGAAGTTCTGTGTAATTGAACGCTAGTTTCCACTAAGGTTCTCCTTAATATTCTCAATAAAATCATCCTTTTCGTCTATTATTTGATTCAGAAATAGTCTTTCATAATCTTCGTCCCATTCGTTTTCAGGTAAGGGTCCTCTAGATAGACCATCAGCGTCCAGATGTTTTTTACCCGATTTGTGTATAATTTTCGAAATTATATTCCTGAATCTTCAGTGCCCATCGTGCTAATCGGCCGTCGGATCTTTCAGATTCTTAAGCCAGCATAGTGCGTGATGATCAGTTACGATTTTGAAGTGCCTTCCATATAGGTAGGGTCGTAACTTGGACATTGACCACACAACAGCTAGACATTCTTTTTCGGTAGTCGAATAATTTTGCTCAGGTTTGCTCAGTTTTCGACTTAAATATGAGATAACTTTTTCTTTATCGCCGAACTTTTGGACTAATGTTGCACCCAGGCCGATGTTAGATGCGTCAGTATGAATGTAAGTAATTGCATTCGGGTCAAAGTGCCCTAAGATTGGAGGATTTATCAATGCTACTTTAAGGGTTTGAAATGCTTTTTCTTGATTTTCTGTCCAGGTAAAAGGTACATTCTTTTTTATAAGACTGGTTAATGGATCGGCAATTTTTGAAAAACCTTTGATAAATTTTCTATAATATGAGCACATTCCTAAAAATGATTGAACTTCTTTTATCTTTTTGGGCCGAGGAAAATCTCTAATAGCCTTGATATTATGCTCCGCTGGTTTTATACCATGTTGATTAGTTATATGGCCAAGAATCTCCAGTTCTTCGAAAGCAAATTGGCATTTTTTGTTGTTCAATTTTAAATTAGCCTCGCGAAAACATTTAAAACAGCTTCTATTCTTTTGAGATGTGTTGAAAAATCCGAGCTATAAATGATTACGTCATCTAGATAACATAAGCAAATTTGCCATCTAAGATTACCAAGCATATTTTCCATGTTCCTCTCAAATGTAGCAGGGGCATTGCATAGACCAAAGGGCATTACGTTGAACTCATATAGGCCAATGTGCTGTAGTGAAGGCTGTCTTTTCTTTATCTTTCTCCTCAACATCTACTTGCCAATATCCTGATTTAAGGTCAATTGCTGAAAAGTATTTGGATCCTTGAAGTGTATCCAATACTTCATCAATTCTGGAATTGGGTAAACATCCTTCACTGTTACATCATTCAATTTTCTGTAGTCAACGCAAAATCTGTACTTACCATCTCGCTTCTTGACCAAGATTACAGGAAGGACCATGGACTCGAGGATGGTCTAATTATGCCGTCTCTGAGCATTTCATCAATTTGTTCTTTATGATTTCTCGCTCTTTCGCGCTCTACCCTATACGGCTTGTGTTTGATCGGTTTCGCGCCTTCTGTATCGATCCGATGTTTCGCTAAGTTGGATCTTCCTAATCCCTACGAAAACAAATCCTCGTACCTTTCCAAAACTTGTTTCAATTGCTCCTTTTCCTTATATGCTAATTTTCGTTTATCTGAAATTGGGGTTCTTCATGCTCTTTTTGTTCACTTTCTTCCATAAGATTCACTTCGGCTGGCTGGCTTCCAAAGCACAATGTTTGGTTTTTTAATATTTTTAATGGTCGAGGGTAAGGGTTTGTTATCCAGATATATGTTTCCTTATTCACAACATTTATTAAGCTTCTCGCTAGTCGAAGTCCATTGTTTGAAACATTTTATGGTTCTCCTCGATGATGTATTCGCCATCCTCTGCTTCTTACAAATGGCATTAATCAATTTAATAGAAAGTTCTGGTATAATGGCATCCTTTGCACTTTTTATTTTCTTCTGTTGATATTTGATTACGTCACGATTTTCTGTCAAGTCATATTTGATTATTTCACGCTGACAATCAATTTTTGCGTTTATTATCTTAAGGAAATCACGTCCAAGTATAAATATTCGCAAATGTGTTCTCATTATCACAAATTGATGTGTGATTGTTTTGTCATCAAATTTTATATTTAAAATAATATTTCCTACGATATCTAATTCTTTGCCATCGGGTCCGGAGCACATTTTATCAGGATTTATTATTTCAAGACCTTGTTGAGAGCTGTATTAAGGTCGACCACTGAAAGATCGGCGCCTGTATCAATCAAAGCTTCGCAGATACCGATTCTATCCACGTTAATGTTCATTTATATTTGGGGTCCAACTTTTTAATTCCATTTATGGTCGACTTTGCTTTGATTGACGGACTCAGGCGCGATGTTAAGTTTAAATCTTCTAATGCGGCATATCTATTCCTTGTAGGGATACTCGAGTACGGGCTATTACTTACGTCCGCGTAGAGCAGAGGTCTCGACTTCTGAGTTCCATTATCTATTCGGATTTCTTCTTCGACCTTGTCTTGTGTAACTATGGGGTCCTCTTCCACAATTCTTACAAACCTGACTCTGCAATACCGCGCTACGTGTCCTGGCTTGTTACACTTGAAACATATTGGTCTCCCGTCTTCTGTCCTATTCCTATTTGAATTTGGATTCTTATTGTATGTTTTACTTGGGTAGACCGGTTTTGGCTCAGGATTGGGAGTGTAAGATCGTCTAGGGGCAGATACCTGGGGCAGAGGCTTGTTCTGGTAATACCTCGGAGTGGGGGCCTGGGGCTTGAGGTGTTCTGGTAGTACCTCGGAGCGGGGGCCTGGGGCTTGGAGGTGTTTCTGATATGGTCTTCTGAACGACGTAGCATTCTTCCATTGCTCTTGATGATGGGGACGAGTGAGAGCGTGGTCCATTATAAAGAGCTTTTGATTTTTTCTGCACGTTCTTGGTAATTATTTTCGAACAAATCCAGCTTTTTACAAATTTCTAGAAGTTCATTGGTATTTTTAGGAGGGTTTAGGTGAATGGCAAAAGAGTATTCTTTCTTTAACCCTCCAATAACCCAGTTTATTTTAGTCTCTTCTTCCATTTGGGGGTCGACCTTGTTGCACAGTACAAGGATATCCTCTGCGAACCTGATTGCAGGTTCATTCCACTGCTGCATTCTGTTTAGCCTCATCTTCATTTCTTCTTTGTTGGCGTCTGAGGCAAAATCCTGAATTAGGCGGCTCTTGAAATTTTCCCAGCTGGTGAAACTTATCTTGTGTAGGTTCAGCCAGGTTTTGGCGCTACCAATCATATTCATGGCAGCATAACGAGAGATAATGTAGTCTGCCCAATGGTACAGGAAGCCAATTTCTTCAAGAGATTCAATCCATGGGCGAGGGTCTTCCGTTCCATCAAACTTGGGGATGTCGATGTTGGGATTCAGGACAACTGGGTCGGACTAGCATCTCTACAATTGTTGCACCAGGTTGCGGCTTGGCAGACTCTTCCGGCATGATTCTCTCCTGTGCTGGGTCTTGCATCTTACCAGAGCGTGTTTCAACCATCCTACAAATTTATATAAGGGAATAATGAGATAAGTCTACTTTAAGTAGCCTCCAGAATAATTTATTTATTTCCTCACATCAAAGAGAGCAGTGAAGTCACACGTGTACCTAAATACAAATGATGATAATCTAAAAAATAATCTGTTTTAAATAAATATCATAGAATATAAAAATAAATAAATATATAATTTAAATTTCAAATATATTAAAAATGATATAAGAAATACGCCATTAATCATGATGTAACAATATGGAGGTGTATCTTATAACAGATGGTGAGTTAAATACATTGTACTTATATATGGAGGTGTATCTTATAACAGATTGGTGAGTTAAATACATTGTACTTATATATGGAGGTGTATCTTATAACAGATGGTGAGTTAAATACATTGTACTTATATATGGAGGTGGATGTTATAACAGATGGTGAGTTAAATACATTGTACTTATATATG
Source organism: Cordylochernes scorpioides (assembly GCA_030710605.1). NCBI lineage: Eukaryota > Metazoa > Arthropoda > Arachnida > Pseudoscorpiones > Chernetidae > Cordylochernes > Cordylochernes scorpioides. Next base: position 100,297,261 of record CP092869.1, on the reverse strand, counting down.
GAGGTGTATGTTATAACAGATGGTGAGTTAAATACATTGTACTTATATATGGAGGTGTATCTTATAACAGATGGTGAGTTGAATACATTGTACTTATATATGGAGGTGTATCTTATAACAGATGGTGAGTTAAATACATTGTACTTATATATGGAGGTGTATCTTATAACAGATGGTGAGTTAAATACATTGTACTTATATATGGAGGTGGATGTTATAACAGATGGTGAGTTAAATACATTGTACTTATATATGGAGGTGGATGTTATAACAGATGGTGAGTTAAATACATTGTACTTATATATGGAGGTGTATCTTATAACAGATGGTGAGTTAAATACATTGTACTTATATATGGAGGTTTATCTTATAACAGATGGTGAGTTAAATACATTGTACTTATATATGGAGGTGTATCTTATAACAGATGGTGAGTTAAATACATTGTACTTATATATGGAGGTGGATGTTATAACAGATGGTGAGTTAAATACATTGTACTTATATATGGAGGTGGATGTTATAACAGATGGTGAGTTAAATACATTGTACTTATATATGGAGGTGTATCTTATAACAGATGGTGAGTTAAATACATTGTACTTATATATGGAGGTGTATCTTATAACAGATGGTGAGTTAAATACATTGTACTTATATATGGAGGTGTATCTTATAACAGATGGTGAGTTAAATACATTGTACTTATATATGGAGGTGGATGTTATAACAGATGGTGAGTTAAATACATTGTACTTATATATGGAGGTGTATCTTATAACAGATGGTGAGTTAATACATTGTACTTATATATGGAGGTGTATCTTATAACAGATGGTGAGTTAAATACATTGTACTTATACATGGAGGTGTTTGTTATAACAGATGGTGAGTTAAATACATTGTACTTATATATGGAGGTGTTTGTTAACAAAGGTTTCTGAAGTAAACATTTCCCTTGTATCACTCCAGTGGACCTCGATTCTTGCAAAAGTCCACCAGTGAGTGAAAGTAACCAAATGGGACTCTGTTACACATGAAAGTGCAAAAGTCCAAACTGTGCTTTATATACATATGTAGACATGTGGTGCACCTACAGTAAAGGTAGTCGCCAACCCCATCATGATTATCATAGACCTTGGTGACAACTACTAACTCTACCACTTGTACTAGGGATAACAATTGAAAACAAACATTTAGCTTGTAGAAATATTGCCAATAAAAATGCTATATTCAATTCAATATTCAAAGGACACTAAAATCATGCTTGAATTAACTACCAACAAATGAAACAAACACAAACAAATATACCTAGTTTGGCAATTACGTTTTTTTTAACCAAGGGAGAAAATCATAGATATATTTACAGAATTTTATAAATTTACCATTTAAAACATAAAAAGATCCTTGTTTTCAAAGTTTTCCATATTTCTGTAGTTCTGGAAGATACTCAATAAGCAGGTGTCTTCTCTCTCCACACCCTGTCTATAGCTCCTATTGGAAACACAAAATCTCCCAAGTTTCCATGATTAGTTACGAATTGTACATTGTAAAAGTCAGGCCGAAATATTTTGGGATGTCTGAAGGGAAAAGGAGACAAAAGTGAGAACATATCTATCATTCTTGTTTTCAAAAAATCATTCATTATTGAAGGAGAATGTGGACTGAATGTGGTTGGTCTTCTTCACTAAGTTGGTCCAATTCACATTTACTCAGTCTTGATTCCATAAAGTCAGTCTCTGCCAGACACAATTTAAGGAAGATGTTTTAAACCATCTCATTGCCCAAAGAACAATTTGGTATTGCATCGCATTTAATTTTTGTTTACAGAGAATGTGACATTTCGGTAACAGTGTTGTTACTATCATCAGACTAAAGTACTGAATGTGACATTTTGGTAAGTGTTGTTACCATCATCAGAATAAAGTACTTGAATGTGACATTTCAGTAACAGTGTTGTTACCATCATCAGACTAAAGTACTGAATGTGACATTTCGGTAACTGTTGTTACTATCATCGGACAAAAGTACTGAATGTGACATTTTAGTAACAGAGTTGTTACCTTCATAGGACAAAAGTACTGAATGTGAAATTTTGGTAACAGTGTTGTTACTATCATCAGACAAAAGTACTGAATGTGACATTTTGGTAACAGTGTTGTTACCATCATCAGACAAAAGTACTGAAATATGACATTTCGGTAACAGTATTGTTACCATCATCAGACTAAAGTACTGAATGTGACATTTTGGTAAGTGTTGTTACCATCATCAGAATAAAGTACTGAATGTGACATTTCAGTAACAGCATTGTTACTATCATCAGACAAAAGTACTGAATGTGATACTTCGGTAACAGTGTTGTTACCATCATCAGACAAAAGTACTGAATGGGAAATTTCAGTAAAAACGTTGTTACCATCATTTGAAAAAAGTACTGATTGTGACATTTCAGTAACAGTGTTGTTACCATCTTCGGACAAAATATTGAATGTGACATTTCAGTAACAGTGTGTTATTTTGCTTATTAAATAATTTACTTGAAACTTATATTAAACAAAATGAAAGATATCTGCACTTATAAAATAAAAGAAGTTTATTTCTCTTCTTTAAGAATATTTACATGCAAAACAAACTAACAATCAAAATTAAAATTAAAAAATTGAACGAACAAAATTTACATATCTCTTGACAGAATGAATTTACTTTTTTCTTCGTCAAAAACCAATAAATAAATAAATTAATTAATATTCAATTATTATTTAATATTCAACTACTAATATTTAATTATTTTTATAAGTTCATTTACATCAACTCCCCCTTTTTTAAGATAGCAATACTTATTAAGGTACATATCTATCGGGGTCTCCTCTCTCGTAGTGGATATCTCCGGGTAGGTGTAGATTCAGTCGGTGGTCCAGGTGTAGATTCTGCTTCTATTGTAGCAGGAGTCATGGGACTTGACGTCTGAGGCCTTGGGTAGCTTATTCCTTCTTCTGATGACGAAGCATCCTTTCTCTCCATACTTCTCCTCATATAGTTGGTGTGTTACTTTCTTTTCAATTCCATCAGTTTCTATCATACAGCTGTTGCTTCCTACTATTCTCTTTACAATCCCAAACATCCATTTCGGTTTTCCTCTTTCCATCCATCTGTATCTTACTCTATCATTTATTTTGTAGCTATTGCTCTGTTTTTTATTTTTCAATCTCCCCACTCTTACTGATTTCTTGCTCAACATGGAAATCTTCGTTCTAATCTCACGATTTAAAAATATTCCAGCAGGGGATTTTTCCGTTCTAGTTAAAGGACTCAATCTATATGCATATAATGCCTTTATCAAAGCAAACTCAAGGGGTAATTCTCTTTCCTCCGAAATAATTATTTTCATAGCTTTTTTTATCTCTCTTACAGACACTTCCGCTAGTCCGTTGCTCTCTGGATGGTAAGCGGGGCTAAACATCGCATATATGCCGTTTCTTTCGAAAAATGTCTTTATTTCATAACTTCTAAACGGGGGCCCATTATCCATTACCGCCACCTCCGGGATACCATATCTCGCTGAACATTCTCTCAAAAAGTCTATGCAGAATCCCGCCGATGTATTTGGAACCATTTGACATTCTATCCAATTAGAATGCGCATCCACTAATATAAAAAAGTTTTTCCCGCAAAATAGAAATAGTCAAGATGAATCCTCTTCCAAACTTTGTTTGGTGGAGTCCACTCAGTAAATTCCTGGTTTGGCAGCTTTGATGTGTTTTCCATACAAATGCTACAGCTTTTAGACAGTTTTTCAATTTGCTCATCCATTCCCGGCCAATAGACAGAACTTCTGGCCAGAGTCTTCATTTTATTTATTCCAATATGATTTTCATAAATGATTTTCAAAACATATTCTCTTAAGGAATCGGGGATGATCATTCTATTTCCGAAAAATAGGCAATTTCTTACTATTGTTATCTCGTTTTTAATTCTATTATAAGGTTTTATATCTACCTCTGAGTCAATATCATACTTATCATACTTGACTAATTTATATAGTTTCTAAGAGTTGGATCTTCTTGGGTTTTGTACGATACCAAGACGTAATCTAATATTGAATTTTCTATTAATAATATTTCTCCCATTTCCTCTTCCTTCTCCCCTTTTTCAGGATTTGGAAATCTTGAAAGAAAATCTGCAAGAGGTATTTCAGTTCCTTTAGTATATTTAATTTCAAAATTAAAATTTGATATTGAGAGTGACCATCTATGTAATCTATTTGCCACTAAGGCTGGTAAATTATTTTTATCGCCAAAAATGGCTAGTAATGGTTTGTGATCTGTATTAATAATAAATTTTCTTCCGTAAAGAAATTGTTTTAGCCTGTTTAAGGTAAAGAATATTGATAAACCTTCTTTTTCTATCTGGGAATATTTCTTTTCTGTGTCATTTAGTGTTCTTGAAACAAAAGTAATTAGTTTCTCAATGCCGTTTACAATATGGGAAATATATCCTCCTATACCATAATTTGATGCATCACAAGTAACATAAAGAGGTAAATCTTGCGAATAATGCGTCAAACAAGTTTTTGTACTAATCAAATTTTTACATTTTTCGAAGGCCTGATCATGTTCTTTTTCCAATTCCAATTATAACTTATTTTTCAATAGAGAGAATAAAGGATTTGCATGTATGGATAAATTTTTAACGAATTTACTGTAGAATGACAACATGCCCAAGAAAGATTTCAATTCTGAAATGTTACTCGGATTAGGACATTTTTTTATACTGTCCAATTTATCCTCAAGGGGATAGATTCCATTTTTATTTATTCTATGTCCCAAATAATTGATTTCATCAACAAAAAACAAAGATTTTTCTTTATTAATTGAAAAATTAAAATCAGATAATTTATTCATGACTGTCTCAATATCTGAAATATGCTCATTTACATCAGACGATGCTATAAGAATATCGTCTAAATATATTATTACATTTTTAAGACCGGAAAAAATATTGTCCATAGTTCTTTGGAAAATAGTCGCTCCGGACTTGATACCGAAGGGCAGCCTTTTATATTTAAAAAGGCCTTTATGGGTAGAAATAACTGTCAATTTTTGAGATTCCTCGTCTAGAAGTATCTGATGATATGCGCTTGAAAGATCAATTTTACTAAATATACTTTTACCAAAAAAAGAATGTAAACATTATCGATGTTCGGTATCAGATATTTAACATCTTCGATAAATGGATTTAAGGTTCTCTTAAAGTCTGCACAAATTATAATTTTGCCGTTTTTCTTAGGGACGCATACTAGCGGTGAAGCTATTGGGCTATCCACTACATTTTCAATAATCTCATTATTCAATAAAAATAGTAGTTCTTCTTCAATTAAATTCCTAATAGCAAAGGGAGCAGGTCTAAATTTATAAAATTTTGGCGCAAAATTATTTTTTACATTAATGTGTACGGAAATATCTTTTATTGGCAAGACTATATCTTCGAAAAGTTTATAATATTTATTAAAAATTAAATTAGTATCAAAATTATTATTTTGTTGGACATTAATTTGTACCATATCAAAATATACTATCCAGTCTTTTCCTATGAGAAATTTATTATTTTTAATATTTGTTACTATTAAGTTTAAATGGCCTATTTATTTTTAAATCTTACTTCTACTTTGCATTCTCCAATAGAGGAAATGCCCTTTCCTTGATAATCAGTTAAATAACATTTAGACGGAAACAATTTAATATGTTCAAAATATTTTAAAATTAGATCTTTTTGACATAGTTGTTAAAGCCGCACCAGTGTCAATTTCTGCTAAGAATTTTATGTCGAAGACATACAAAATACTCTCAAATTTATTAGTCAGATATTCTATATTATTGATGGTCTCACCATTCTTTCCCGAAAATGATTCTCCGTGGGCAGACGCTTCACTAGATATTCCTCTCTTTCTTGGTTGAAAATATCCATTCTTAGATTTTGAATGACAAACAGTTGATATATGTCCCAATTGTTTACAAGAATAGCAGAAAGAATTTAAAAAAAAAACATTTGTCCGAATGATGATTCATCTTTCCACAATGTTTGCATTTAGAATGTAATTTGTTTATTTCTTTAGTTTCAGCATAAGACTTCATTTTCAGCACATTACAATCTACCGATTCTATTGTGGTAGCCATATTTACTGCCATATTAAAAGTGAGCTCAGGCTCTTGCAGTAATCTTTTCAAAATAACTTGACTAGAAACTCCTGCAATGAACTTATCCCTTAGGTGTTCTTCAAAATTTAAGCCAAAGTTACACTTATTAGCCTGTTTTTTTAATTTAAGGACATAGTCTTCTATTTTTTCGCCATGTTCCTGAACCAATTGGCTGAATTCATATCTTTCAAAAATGATATTTAGCTTCGGTGTAAAATGAGCAATTAAAACACTAACAATTTCTTCGAATTCTAATGTACAAACATCTCTAGGTGAGATCAATTCTTTTAGAATACTATAAGTATTTGCTCCAATAGACATAATATAAAAAGGAACAATCTTCTTACCTTCGATTTCATTCACAAAAATGTACTGTTTGAATCGTTGAATATAATTTTCAAAAGGTTCTTCTTTCATTACATATGGTTCGAACGAAAGCCTCGTCGCCATTGTTATTTTGCTTATTAAATAATTTACTTGAAACTTATATTAAACAAAATGAAAGATATCTGCACTTATAAAATAAAAGAAGTTTATTTCTCTTCTTTAAGAATATTTACATGCAAACAAACTAACAATCAAAATTAAAATTAAAAAATTGAACGAACAAAATTTATATATCTCTTGACAGAATGAATTTACTTTTTCTTCGTCAAAAAACCAATAAATAAATTAATTAATTAATATTCAATTATTATTTAATATTCAACCACTAATATTTAATTATTTTTATAAGTTCATTTACATCACAGTGTTGTTACCATCTTCAGACAAAAGTACTGAATGTGACATTTCCTTAACAGTGTTGTTACCATCATCAGACAAAAGTACTGAATGTCATATTTCAGTAACAGTGTTGTTACCATCATCAGACAAAAGTACAAAATGTGACATTTCAGTAACAGTGTTGTTACCATCATCAGACAAAATACTGAATGTTACATTTCGGTAACAGCATTGTTACCATCATTTGACAAAATACTGAATGTGACATTTCAATAACAGTGTTGTTACTATCATAGGACAAAAGTACTGAATGTGACATTTCGGTAAAAGTGTTGTTACCATCACAGGACAAAAGTACTAAATGTGACATTTCTGTAACTGCGTTGTTACCATCTTCGAACAAAAGTACTTAATGTACTCATTAAGTACTTTTGTCTGAAGATGGTAACAACCCTGTTACCGAAACGTCACACACTATTTATTTATTTGGATTTGGTCTTATTACCTTGTGTTTAACTCAAGTTAGGAAGGATAGGTTACTTTCAGTATTGGGCTATTGGGATTAGATTGGTAAATTAAGTGACCTGCTTATATAATTGTCTATATGGATATTTTTTACTTCTAAGTAAACATGTCACAGGCCATGATAATCATGGTATGTAGTTAACTTCAAGTTAGTGGTACACTAAAGAGAGTCCATGTGGCACAACCATATTTTATTCAAACAACCATACAAGTGATTAGAAATAAATCCCATTTAATCAAACATACTGGTCTAGAACAATAGGATATTTTATAATGCCATGATGATAGTTTTATATAAAAGTGGGTTATTTATAAAAATATTGGAAATAATAGAATATTTAACATAAAGAGATACCTAATTTCTATATTTTGCTACAAGGTAAACATATCTCTCTGTTCTTTGATGTAAAGAGGGTTTAATTGTGGGGATACAAATGAATTACTTCCTGACCTTTCCTTCTATGTCAGACAATTTATTGTTATAAGGAATAAATTTAACAATTAGAAATGTTGTGTTTGTTACAATGTATGTTGGGAGAATAAGGTCAGTTGATGGTAAATTATATGTGGAGATATAAAATGACATTTTTAAAACTCTATTGTTGACATAGTGATCCTATTTGTGGTAACTGATGGTAATAATGGTATTTCTCTTTCTAGAAAATATATCACTGTGGTTTACACAAAGTTATATATGCACGAATATGATTGGATTCACTAAAATGTTTTTCCAACTTCTCTGTGTCTATCGGGTAGCGGCAGGTTTGACCAACCAACACAGAGTTGATAATTACTCTACTAGTGTGAATAGAACCCCACACAACCAAAATAAAATATTTATATTGGTCCAGGGTGTTGACACCTCCACCTCTCTGATGGAATGACACCTCAAATTCAGTCTTCTCTCCTCCAACTCTCCACTTGGTCCTAACATTGTACTTAGTGCCATCTATATTCTTAAATCTCTCATCTGATCTATATTGGGGGACTCCAGTCCAATTATTCCAATGAAATAAAACTAAGTATTTCAATTTATCTTCGTGATCTCCATCTCCATACAGATATTTCTTAAGGTCATCCTTCAAGTCAAAATGTGTCACAACAGGAAGCCTGTTCAGGACACCAAGTGTAAGGTCAAGCTCCACATCTGCCATTTTCACAGGATTCTCCAACTCTTGACATTTGACATCACAGCAAGTGGTGGTAGTAGTTTGGAGCTCTTTTCTCACAGTGGCCAGTTCTTCCTTTTCACCTTGTTGTTCTGTTTTTACACTTTCTAGTTTTTCCTTTATATCTTGTAGATCTTTCTTCAAAGAATCAATTTTTTCGTCTTTACAATTTACTCCTTTTTTTAACAATTTCTATTTCTTCATTTCTATGAATTAATTCGATTTGCAAAGCTTTCAGTTCATTTTTCTTAACATGTAATTCAGAATTTACAGTATTCATTTCTCCTTTAGTGTTTTGTAATTCTGTTTTCATCGTGCTCAGTTCATTTATAGCAACTTGATATCCTGCCTTCACAGTTTCCAGTTCTTCCTTTGTGTTTTTCAAATCTCTCTCCAATCCTTGTAGATGATCTTCACCAAGTGAGGTTGTAGTTGGGCCAGTGGACAATTCTGACTTCACACCCTCTAGTTCAGTCCTGATGTATCCAAGGTCAACAAGATGTTGGTTTGATATATCCTCAATCTTATTTGACAACATGGCAGTCAAGTTCTGGACTCCTGCTAGAGACGACCCAGTGGACCTCTGGTTGACCAATATTTGGCTGAGGGAAGCCTGAGAAGTTTCTAGCTGCTTGGTCATAACTCCCAGGAGGCCTGACATCTTCCTCTGCCAGGCTTTAAGTTCTTCCTTCTCTCCAGATTGAGCCTTCATACTGGAACTGATTTCTTGAAGGAGCTGAATGATAGGAGATTCCAGACTCTCTCCCCCTGAACTCATTCCTGACTTTGATCTGGTCCAGGTTTTCTTTCAGCAGGTTTTTGCACTGTGACATTTCCAGTGAAAGGTCCCTCAATGAATCACATATATGCGGGAGGTAAACATTCAGTAATTTTTCATCTTTTTCTTTTAAACAAACATCTGTCTCATTTCTACATCCCTGGTCTAACAGCCCAGATGACTGAGGATTCTTACCGTCAGAGTGGACACTCTCCCAGGGTTGACACCAATTTGTCCACACAGAGCCTCATGTTGCTGGAGAGAATCCCGAGTTTGTAATGCCCCACAAAACTGACAACATCCAAATTGACGTTCGCAGGCTACGGTCATGTGAGATGCCAGATCTTTTCTTAATATTTTTGTTCCACAGGACTGTGGGCAGTCCACCATACAAAATTGGCACAAGGAACAGTGCAGCATGGCTTCCAAGGTATTTCTGTAAGTCTGGGAACATCCCTGGAATGGGCAGGTGTTCTCCATGTTCTGGAACATGATCCATGCAGTTGGAGAACATTTCTAAGTTAAAAGTTGAACAAGTATAAACAGAAAATTTGGTAGCAAAGAGATAAAGTATTTTATTATTTTTGTGAGAGTAAAAAGAGAGGCCAAATGTGGTGACATTACTAAAGTAGAATCTACATGAAAGGTCAGTCTCACTAGAAGACTCCTCTCTACAAATGACAGTTTTTTAATTAAACAATTACCATTTATACTAATTACCAACCTTCCAATAAGAGGAGCCTTTTTCTAATGGTTACTATGGTTCTGAATGGACGAGAGAAAAAAATTCCTTTCAAACTAACAAAAATAGAATCAGTCTTTGGCAAATTGAGTGGCTGGAGGTCATTAAATATGGTCTGGGTTTTCGTGAATGGACCAATTTCTATAATCTTTAAAAATTTTGTGATCAATTTTCAATATACTTCCAAACCAGGTGAAAGTTAAAATTTTTTAAACAAAAGTAAACAACACAAATGTACTAAATATCAGACTTCTATATGGCAGCTATGGTCTGGAATAGAATTAAAAGTAGTAAATAGCCACAATCATTTGTGGTGCAATGAGCCTTCCATATAAATAAATCAGTAGTAGGAACTAAATAATGGCAAGAACATTGTTAGAAATACAGTATAACCTTGTTAATTCAACACATGATAATTTGACTCTTGCATTTATTCTACCATATTCTCATGTCCACAACTCATGCCTGTCAAATACTAAACATTAATTTGACCAAATAACAATTTGACACCATCAATAAGTTGACAAATTTTCATGGACAATTCTTGTTTAAAAAAATAATTTATTACTAAAAACACAACAGGTTGACTCTCAGAACACCATGGCTGTAATTAGCCAATGTCCACCATTCATAAAAGTTACAATGAGACTCGGCACCAACTTTCTTCAATTTTTGTCCATCCTGGACCCAATTTAAACCTAACTGCTAGTTACTGGAATAAACAAAGAGTTGTTTTATAAAGTAACATTTCGTTGTTTGAAATAAAATACAGGAAAGACATGAATGTCTAAGAAGATTGAGCAGCTAGATTGTTAACTAAATAGGGTGCTAGCTGGAAGGTAAACAAACACTAAATTTTACCTTTAAAAGATGATATTTTAAATAATATTTTCTGCCTTTTTTTTAAATTCTGACACTTTTTTCACTTTCTCCCTGTTTAATTTATTCACCTATTTCAAAATAGTATTTGTAATTTTTCCTTTGTTCCAAAATTTACTAAGGCACTTTTATCTACTATGTTAAATGGCAAAATAAAAGGACATTGTAAGAAAACAACCCAAAGTAAGCCACACTCTCAAAGAGGTTAAAATTAATTTCTGTTAATTAAATGTTTCTATAATTAAGTACAAAGATATAATGCTAACTCTTAATTAGTTTATTTTATATTGTTTAACCCGGCATTGCGCGCGCCGGGTGAAAATTACCCATGGCAACATTCGAGTAGAAAATTAACCAATGAAAAATTGGCTGGCGGAGATGTGGTTTCGTTTAGCTTCCTGACTCATCATCTAGTCTAAAGTTTTGGTTTCACATTTTGAAAGCTGCCACTGAAATTCCATATATTGGCACTGTCGGGTAAAAATCACCCGGTGCGCGCACTCACGTAAGTTTTTTTGTCGCATTCTTATTTGATAAATTATTTTTAGAGAGAGAAATAATTTGAATTAATAATTTGAAAAATAACTATAATAGGTTGATATATTTATCAGCCTATAATTCTATCAAAAATGGAAGGAAGAAGGTCATATTTAGTAGATCAAAAAGCGATTATCGTAGAAAGTGATATTGTAGAAGATCTAAGTGATCATTTTTCTGGAAGTGACACTGGAATATATTCAGATATGGAAATTTTGTGGGATAAAGGAATTACCCCAAAAACACATTTTTATATAGGGAGAGCTTCGAAAACCAAATGGTCCAAAATTTGTCCTTCACAAACAGTAAAGACAAGAGCGCATATGTCATTACACATTTACTAGGCTTGAAAGGTGAAGAAGCAAAAAATTAAAATACACCTTTAGAAGAAAATTCTTGAAATGCTTGGCCCTTGAACTCATCAAAGAGTAACTAAATCAAAGAAAAAACATTTCTTCACTGCCTATAGGACTAAGTAGAAAAAAATCCTTTTTTTACAGATAAGTTAATTGAAATCATAAATGTATGCTCTAAATATATATTTCAATTCATTTTTAGAAGTCACTACAAGCCATCAAGAAGGTCAGGAACCGCAAGATAAAGCTTCCTACCAGATGTAGAGTGTACCTCCAGTAGGGACTGGAAGACCCCGACTTTGAGCCAACAATGTACAAAGCCAATTTGTCAAGGACATACAATTGCGGTTTGCAATGATTCTATATAGTTTGTTTTAATTGTCCTCGTGGAATTTTATATTTTTAATTTTGGAAAGGAGCGATAATTATTATTTTATATACCACTGTCAATTTTGAGCATTATTCAAGAATAGTTTTTAAAATGTTTAATCTGTGTAAAAAATAAAAATATTTTAATAAGAATTACCTTTTTTGAAAATTAAATGGAATAACTGTACTTCTCTATCAGAAAATTGCAGTAGAATCTTTCAGAACAACAAACCATGCAACTCAATGCTTCAACTGCCAGGGTTTCGCAGACGGTCAACTTAACTGCTTCCTGAAACCAAAATGCGTCAAGTGTGCCGAGGAGCACCATTCGAAGGACTGCCCAAGAAAGTCAAGACAACTTCCCCCAAAGTGTGCAAACTGCGAAGAAGCGCACACAGCCAATTACCGCGGATGCCCTAAGTTTCCAAGAGTACATCAGCAACAGCCAAGATACCCTGGTCAGTACAAACCTAACAACCCACTTCCGATTTCAAAAAGATCTGAAAAGGTTCCGTCTTACCTAACAGATAACACTTGCCATCATCCCCAAGAGAATATACTATCAATGACAACGCCAAATGAAGTAAAGGAAGTGATTAAAAACCTAGGTAATCACAAAGCTCCAGGCCACGACAATATTACGCCGCAAATGACTAAAAACCTCCCCATCAAATGGATAGTTTTCCTCGCTGGGATCTTCAATGCTGCATTACACCTGTGCTACTTCCCGAAGACATGGAAATATGCCATTATCAACCATTCCAAAAAAAATCACCTGTCAAATCACCTGAAGATCTCAGACCAATCAGCCTTCTCTCTACCATCGGTAAGGTATACGAGAGAATCGTTCTTCGCAGATTGCAGTCATACATGGATTCTATTAACTTTATCATTCCTCAACAATTTGGATTCAGAAAAGGACACTCCACAACCCACCAGCTAATCACAGTAATAGACTACATCAAATAAGAAAGTCCCACAAGGAGGCAGTAGGTGCTGTTTTTCTAGACTTTACCAAAGCCTTTGATAGAGTATGTGTTGTGTATAAACGTGGGCCTTGTATTTGAAATGATAAGGTATGGATTGATTCTAAATGTTTTAATTATCTAGGAATGAGTTTACATAATATAACACACAATAAAAATAAAAGTACATACTTGAGGTGAGACATTGAAGGCGGTAAACAAAGCTTATTCGATTACATCTTTTTATTTACAACACAACGTTGTCGAATCTATTTCTAACATTATTAAAAATATATAACAGTCTCCCCTACTTTAGATAAGACACTTAGGGATAGTTTCCTGTTTTTATATTTCTGGTTGTGTAGACATAGTCCTCAAGATGTCGCGGGGGTCGTCTTGGGCGTTGTGATCTGCGTAGGGGTGTATCAGGCATGGATGTTGGTTCCTGATCAGTGGTCTGGGCGAGGTCATGATGCTTCTGTTGATTTGGTTCAGGCTGTGAAACAGTGTATTGGATCCGATCAAAGTCTGGTGATGACTGGCTTGGTTTCGATTGTTGGTGTATTGTAGATTCGTCAAAAGTGACTTGTTTCTTTTTAATTTCAACTTTTTGAAGTTGGTTTATGTGACGTTTTAGAGATTTTCCTTCATCTAATTCAATAATGTAGTGAAGATTTCCAAGATTTTGTTTAATAGTTCCATTTTTCCAAAACGGTTTGTTGCTGATGAAAACTCTGGCTTGAACTCTTTCTCCTACCTGAAGACATCGTGTACGCGGTTGAATTTGCTGTTGGGACCTTTCTTCCTGATAAGGTCGCATAGCATCAAGTTTTATGCGAATTTGCCTGTTCAGATACATTTCTGATGGTGATCTCCCACTTGCTAATGGAGTTGCTCGATAACGAAGGAGTATCTTTTGAATCTTCTGGTGTATTGGAACATTTTCGTTTATCATAGATTTAAGTTTGTTTTTCAAGGTTTGAACATTCCTCTCAGCGAATCCATTTATTGCTGGGTGTCCGGGCGCTATGAATTTTTGTCTGATCCCGTTTTCAAGACAGTAGTTCGAGAAGGTATCACCGGTAAATATTTATGCGTTGTCAGAAACCATGACAAAAGGGTATCCATGGGTTGAAAAAATGTCATTTAAAAGTTTGATGTTGAGGGATGTTGGAGGTTCACTGATGGCTTTGATCTTGGCCCAGCGAGATTTTGCATCAATTAGGACTAAGTAATAATATCCCTGGAAAGGTCCTGCGTAGTCGAGGTGAATGCGCTCTCAATTAGTTGATGGAGGATCCCAATGATGTACAGGTGCTTTTGGAGGATTGTTTTGAGTAGATAAGCAATCTTTGCATGATTTTACAAGATTTTCGATATCCTTGTCAATATTCTTCCAAGTGCAGTAACGTCGGGCAAGTTGTTTCATCTTCACGATCCCAAGATGTGTTGAATGAAGGTCTTTTAAGACTTCCAGTTGAAGACTTTTTGGAACTACTACTTTATCATTCTTGAACAAGATTTCTCCATTTAGTGTGTAATCACTCTCGATGGAATTTGATTTGATGTCTCGTTTGAGCTTTGACAGTTCTTTGTCTGTCTCTTTTACAATTTCTTCCACTGTTAAGGTTTTTGTAGAAATTTCGAACACCGTTGAGGAGAATATTCGATGTACCCCCTCGTTGAAAATCATGTCAGTGGTAACATAACCTTGGGCAGTGGGTGCTCGTGACAAACAGTCAGCAATTTGATTTTCAGTTCCTTTCTTGAATGACGACGTAGTCGAAACCTGCTAGAAATGAAGCGTAACGTAAGAGACGGGCAGATGTCATTTTTGGAAATTTTGATTTAGGATGAAAAATTCTGGTCAAGGGTTGATTATCAGTAATTAGTGTAAATTTATGTCCGAAAAGATAATTAAAAATATGGTCTACTCCGAACACAATTGCCAGTGCTTCTCGATCTAGTTGAGTAGTTTTGCTCTGCATCTGTTAGTGAACGTGAGGCAAAAGCAATTGGGTGTTCTACCTTATTGATACCATGAGACAATACTGCAGCGATTCCAACAGGGCTTGCATCTGTTGTTAGGGTAACAGGCAAGTTAGTATCGAAAGGAATTAAAACTCTGTCACTCGCAACTTCATTCTTGAGTTTGATAAATGCTGTTTGGCATTGGGCTGACCAAAAGAAATTTTTATCTTTCTTAAGTAACCTTCGAAGTGGATAAGTTATTGTTGAAACCTCTGGTAGAAATCTAGAATAATACGTTATCATCCCCAAAAATCTGCTTAAGTCGGCTATATTCTTTGGTTGTGGCATGTCGATGATAGCCTTTACCTTTGAAGGAGATTTTGATATTTTGTTATTTTCTATTACATGTCCAAGATATTCGATTTTAGTTTGAAAATAAATACATTTATTTTTGTTGAGGTGTAAGTCACACGCGCGTAATCTTTCTAAGCAAGCAAAAAGATTTTCCTTGCATTCTTGTTTTGATTTGCCATGTACAAGAATATCATCAAAATATGATATAGTCTTGTTTAGGCCTTGAAGAATTTGATCGATAACGCGATTGAATTCTGCAGGAGCAGTTTTGATCCCGAAACTCAACCTGTTCATTCGGTAAGTTCCTCTGTGTGTCGATATAGTCTGGATGATGCTACTTTCTTCATCCGTCCTCAGATGTAGATAGGCCTTGTAGAGATCCAAGCGGCAAAAATACTTGGAATCCTTTAAGCTGTTTAAAACATCTTCAATTCTTTTGATTGGGTAACTTGCATTTACCAACTGATCGTTAACACCAACCTTATAATCAACACAAAGCCGAACTGTTCCGTCGCCTTTTGGAATGACTACAAGTGGTGATCCCCAGTCACTGGTAGCTGCTTTTGATATTATACCTTCTGCTTCCAGTGTGTCCAATTCCTTTTCCACCTTCTCCCGGAGGGCATAAGGTACATTCCTTTCAGGTGTAAAGCTTGGTTTTGCTCCTTGACGGAGTTGAAGCGTGATGAGAAAATCAGGCACGCAACCAACTTTTTGAGTATAAATTTCAGGGAATTCTTTTTCGATATCATAATCATCATTTATGGATGACACTTTTAGTTCCTTGATCAATTTCTTCTAGATTTATTTTTAGATGCCTGATCCAGGTTCTTCCTAGAAGAGGATCATAGTTATTGGGAATGATAAATAATTCTTCAATAGATGTACGATCTTTGAATTCTACTTGGACTTCCACTTTCCCAAGAGAATTGAAAAGGTTTCCAGTATATGATCGGAAAACAATGTTAGTTGGCTGAACCTTATTTTTGGTATTTAGCTTTTTAAATTGATTCTCGGGCATTAAGGTGTAACCTGCTCCAGTGTCTACCTCAAACTTTTGATTGAAACCTTCAATTTTAATTGAAACATAATACTTTGTTGTATCTTGTGAAGCAGGGGTTGATCATAAATGTCAACAATTCTGTTTATTCCGAAGTCTTCATAATTATCAATATGATTTGTCTGGGTGTTATTTGACTTATTATTGAGGAGAGTTTTGATGCATATTTTTGACACATGACCTGTTTTATGGCATGATGTACAAGTCAATTTTGATGGGTCTGTTCTGCAATTTTTCGATAGGTGGTTGTTTCGACCACAGCGGAGGCAAACATTGTTGATGCCAAGTTTTTCATAATCGATACGGCCTCGTGATTTCGATCGAGCATGTTGATTCCCACGGGTTTGATTTGATCTGGGTCGGTTTTGACTTGGAGACTTATAATTGTCCTTCCTTGATCGATAATTGTGTCGAGAAACTTTGTGGACTTCATCTGTCACATTGATAGTGGTGGTTGATGGTCGTGCCTTTGATAATTCATGGCAATCAGTCTTCGATGCTTCAAGAGCAATAGCCTTCGTTAAAATATCATTAAATGTGTAGATTTCCAATTGTAGGATTTGTTCCTTTATCCAGTTGTCTTTTATACCTCGGATAAACTGTGCTCTCAGGAAAATTTCTGATGCTGAAACATCTTTTCCACATTTGCATTGTGCCTTGAATTCACAGTCAGCTATGTCACGTCTTAATGATGCTACAAAGTCTGCAATTGAATCCTTATCTTGTTGATATGTTGATAGAAAATAATGTTGAGAGACAAGGGTGCTTCTTCTTGGCGCTAAATGTTTTTCCAATTCTTCGATGAGTTCTTCGTAATCAAGTTTTCCCGGAGTTGCTGGGGCTACCAAGGCTGCTAAGATGTTATTATTTCAAGCACCTATCGAATTCAATAACATTTGAGCACTTCTCTTTTTATCTTGATAAATGTCTTTCATTTTGATGTAATTTTCAAAACGCTGGCGATAATATTTAAATATTTCCTTATTTGGATTAAAATTTTCAAAGGGTGGAGCATGAGAAATGTTTACAGGGGTGGGTTGATTTTCTTTTATATCAGTTCCATCCCTAGGTTGAGTTGTTTTTGATAACAAAGTATTGATTAGCTGTTGTTGATTTCTATTCGTGGCTTCAATGAGGGCCTTAAACTGTTGTGGATCCATTTTGTTTAAAATATTTTGATTTTTACCTCGATGAAAATTTAAAATAAATAAATATCGATATGCGAATAATTGCTTGTTTTAAAAATAGATATATTTTGGTAGTTATGAATTTAATAGAATTGATGATATGAAGTTAAATTGCTAATAAAATTGATATATATTGTATTATATTATGAATATTTGATAAAGTTTGATTTGAATATTTTTGCTAGAATACATTGTTTACGTTGTCGTTTTTAACCCTCGTCGCCAAATTCTGTTGTGTATAAACGTGGACCTTGTATTTGAAATGATAAGGTATGGATTGATTCTAAATGTTTTAATTATCTAGGAATGAGATTACATAATATAACACACAATAAAAATAAAAGTACATACTTGAGGTGAGGCATTGAAGGCGGTAAACAAAGCTTATTCGATTACATCTTATTATTTACAACACAACATTGTCGAATCTATTTCTAACATTATTAAAAATATATAACAGTATGGCATGATGGCTTGATAGCAAAAATAACAAAAAATCAATTTCCAAGGGATTATATCAAATTCTTGAAAAACTATCTCCAGGACAGAACCTTTTCAATTAAGCAAGGGAATTATATAACCACGGCAAAACAAACCCAGATTGGAGTCCCTCAAGGCTCTATCCTTGGACCCTGTTTGGGACTAAATATATATATATTCTATTAATCTGTAAATAAATATATATCATCATTATAAACAATAATAATCACATGCAAAATGTAAACAACATGTTGATGTAAAAATATCAGTTTAAAGTATAATAAACAATTTATACAAATCATATTCTTAATTATCAAAATATAAACACCAAACATGGTGTCAGAAGTGGTTATTTTCAAATTATAAAATATTGGTGCGAATTACATAGTTTGTCGAATGCGCGTGAGTACTAATATTCGAATTTGATTGTTTGAAAATTTTGATTTTGGAAATGTAAAGTTACATTTTTATATAATAATAATTTTCTAATTTTTGAGTAACACTATATCTCGTAATATCTATATATTTTAATGTCTAATATAAAATAAAATAGTTTAAGATGTCAAATATTCCTGTACCAGCACCAATATTAATAAATAGCCAGGCGGCAGAAAATTGGAGGTTTTTAAAAAGCCAATGGGACAATTATCAGGTGGCTACTGAGTTAAATAAGAAAGATAATAATGTTATAAGAGCAACATTCCTATCACTCATTGGAAAAGATTGTTTCAACGTATTTTTGAATCTGGACTTGAAAGAAGATTAAAAGAATAGCCTACCTAAGATTATTGAAGCATTGGATAACCATTTTACTCCACAAAAGAATGTCATATACGAACGGTATATTTTTAATACATCGAATCAAGAAGAAAACGAAGGTATTGATAGCTACACAAATCGATTAAGAGGACTAGCTAGCTCTTGTGAATATGATATACTAACAGAAGAACTAATCAGAGATAGAATAGTATTGGGAATCAAAGATAATAGAGTCAGAAAAAAATTGCTAATGGAACCAAAACTAAACTTATCTTCGGCTATTGACATATGCAGGACAGCTGAGGTCACGGAACAACAGATAACCAAGTTGACTGGCCAAGAATTAGAAGACGTGAAGTGGAACAGAAAATATGAACGAAAAAAGGAAGCGACCAAAGCTACAAATGAAACATTTGAAGACATAATTAATTGTCGTTACTGTGGGTCGAAACATAGGAAGGCTTCATGTCCTGCGTATGGTAAGATATGCACATGGTGCAACAGAAACAATCATTTCTCAAAAGTATGCAGATTGAGAATTCAAAAACCAAAACAGATGAACGTTAGAGCAATTCAAGAACAGGATGAATCATCAGATGAAGCTGTACTTCAACTAAGAAGACATTATGCAGCTGGAAATATCAAAAAACATAAATGGATGGTAAAATTATTATTTGAAACAGCCAATCAAACTGTGCCACTGGAATGCCAATTAGACTCAGGATCCACTTGTAACATCATGAGCCTAGACGATTACAGGTGGGTCATGCAAGAAAGAAGCAATAACTTGGACATATCCAATGCAAGGCTTGAAAATTTTGGTGGAGTCATCCTGAAGCCAGTAGGTCAGAAATATCTCGATTGCTATTTTAAAGAAAAGAAATATAATTTACTCTTTCAGATTGTGAACATTAATCAAAAACCTTTGTTATCAGCCAAAACAATAGAAGACCTCAACCTTGTAACGAAGCATGATGCGGTTTACCACCTTGCAAATTCATCTTGTTCTCGAGCAGAATCAATTATCAATAAATATGAGGATGTATTCAAAGGCCTAGGAATATTACCAAAAGAATATCATATTGAAATTGAGAAAGAAGCTACACCAGTGCAACAACATCCGAGAAGAATTCCAATTGGTTTGAAGGCAGAATTTAAGAGAAAGCTGGATGATCTTGAAGGAAGAGGCATTATTGAAAGAGTGCTGAAATCCTCTTCATGGATAAGCAACCTGGTCCTTGTAAAGAAACAAAATAAACTTCGAGTATGCCTAGATCCAAGAGACCTAAACAAAGTGATTAAAAGACCTCATTTTCAAATTCCGACCATAGACGAAATACTGCCAAGTTTAAATAATGCTAAGATATTCACTGTCATTGATGCTAAAGATGGTTTTTGGCAAGTAAAACTTGATAGCCAAAGTAGTGATTTGACTACATTTTGGACGCCGTTTGGCAGGTATAAATGGCTTCGAATGCCCCTTGGAATTTCAGCTGCCCCAGAAGAATTTCATAGACGTCTACATGAAGTGATTGAAGGCCTTGAAGGCGTAGAAGTAAAAGCTGATGACATTTTGGTTTTTGGTAAGGGGAACACCACTGAAGACGCTATCAGAGATCATAACATCAAATTAGAATAGATATTGATGCAAGCACGAGAAAGAAATTTAAAATTTAACAAAGATAAAATTTGATTGTGTTCAAATCATGTCAATTACATGGGACACATTTTGTCTGATGAGGGTCTTAGACCTGATCCTGGAAAAGTGGAGGCGATAAAGGCTATGTCCAGACCCCAAAATGTAAGAGAAATACAACAATACCTAGGTTGTATCAATTATTTAACGAAATTTCTGCCCAGACTTTCTGAGGTTGTACAACCACTGAGAGTTTTAACTCAAAAGTGCATGTCATGGAGTTGGAGTGAGCCTCAAGAACAGGCATTTATGTTATCAAAAGAACTGGTTACTCAAGCTCCCGTGCTAAAATATTTCGATCCAAGTCTGCCTGTGACAATACAAAGTGATGCCAGTGACAAAGGTCTAGGAGCAGTTCTCTTACAAGAAGAACAGCCTGTTGCATATGCATCGAAAGCATTAACAAACACAGAAACTCGATAAGCTCAAATTGAAAAAGAGTGTCTATCAATAGTATTTGCCTGCGAACATTTCTATCAATACATTGCAGGAGGCACCAAGGTTCATATAGAGACAGATCATAAACCTCTTGAGAATATATTTAAAATGTATATTCACCAAGTTCCAAAAAGATTACAAAGAATGCTTCTAAGATTGCAGCGATATAATTTAGAAGTCAAGTATAAACCTGGAAAGCAAATGTATATATCAGATTGTCTGTCAAGGAAATATCTAATGAAGACGGGTGATAGAAATGAGCTTAATTTTGAAGTATATCTAAATGATGACAAAAGTATTTATCAAGAAATTGAAAATATAAAATTGATTGAATTTGTTAATATCTCGACAGCAATGGCAGAACAAATAAGACAACAGAATTGTAAAGATCAAACAATGCAAGTGCTTGTCAACCTAATCAGAAAAGGGTGGCCTAAAAGCAAATATAAAGTTCCTAGGGAGGCCATGGAATATTGGAAATTTAGAGATGAACTGACCAAACAAGATGGGATAATTTACAAAGGACAAAAAGTAATAATACCAAAAACATTACGATCAGAGCTACTCAACCGAGTTCACGCCAGCCATCATGGAGTAGCAGCATCGTTGGCCAAAGCTCGACAAGCAATTTTTTGGCCCGAGATGAATCAATCTATAAAAGAAACAGTTGAGAAGTGCAAGGCCTGTCTAGCATATCAACCAAACCAAACAAAAGAAACCCTTATGTGCCATGAAACTCCCATTTTACCATGGAATAAAATCGGAATGGATATTTTCTCAGTAGAGACGACACAATATCTTATCACTGTAGATTATTATTCCAGCTTTTGGGAACTAGATATACTAGAACATACTACTTCAGAATCCATAATCGAATGCTGTAAAAAGAATTTCAGCCGACATGGAATACCTGAAACACTAATAACAGATAACGGACCGCAATTCATTAGCCGTGAATTTCAAAAATTTCTAAAAACATGGAAAGTAGTGCAAATTACCAGACACCGTATCATAGTCAATCAAATGGCAAGGTGGAGTCAGCAGTCAAATCTGCAAAGATGCTTGTTAAAAAAGCTAAACATGAGCAAGAAGATTTGTGGCTTGCCATTCTAGAATGGCGGAACACCCCATTAAAAGATCTTGGATTCAGCCCAAACCAGGCTCTTATTTCCAGGAGAACACAAACCCTGATTCCTATTCATAAAAACTTGTTAAAACCAGAAGTTCAACTTAATGTTTATGAAAAAATAGAAAAAAGAAAAACAGAAATGAAAAATCTATATGATAAACAGGCAAGGGATTTAACCAAATTGAACCCAGGACAAAGTATAAGTGTCAAATTGAAAGAAAAGGATAAGTGGAGGATGGGTAAATGCATCTCTGCCCAAGATCCTCGATCGTATATAGTTGAAGTTGATGGTCATGAATACAGAAGAAATAGAAGAGACATTGGAACTTTACCATTAGGCTTAAACCTTAATGAAGAGTACACGGACCAAAACCCACAGGGTGAAGATTTTGAGCCAAATAAAAATAAAGTAGATCCGATCTGTGAATCCTCCACTTCAATGGAAACACCCCGTTTCACCGACTCAGGCTCACGGAGGACAAGATCTGGTTGACCAATCCGAACACCATCAAGATACAACGACTATGTTCTGGACACTTAAGTCATTATTTACTCTCTTATATCTCTTTTATACACACATTAGTTATATAGCTATTATCTCATATACACTATCTTTTTGTTTTAAAAAATAGGGAGATGTTTGGGACTAAATATATATATATTCTATTAATCTGTAAATAAATATATATCATCATTATAAACAATAATAATCACATGTAAAATGTAAACAACATGTTGATGTAAAAATATCAGTTTAAAGTATAATAAACAATTTATACAAATCATATTCTTAATTATCAAAATATAAACACCAAACAGACCCTACCTATTCAACATCTACATCAACGATTTCCCTCCACATCCAAAATGTCAAATAAAACTTTTCGCAGATGACGCAGCAATTTTATCAAACTCCAAATCAATAGGAATAATAACTACACAACTCCAAAATTACATAAACAGTATAACCAAATGGTGCAATGATTGGAAATTAGACATCAACCCAAAAAAGTCTCAGGCAATAATTTTTCCTCCACTAGACAATAAAATATTCAAGCCACAATCCATCCTGAAGGTAAACCAGAGCCCTATTAACTGGACTGACAACGTTAAATATCTTGGAGTTACCTTAGACTCCAAGTTGAAATTCAACATGCACGTCAAAAATGTCATAAAGAAAGCAAAAATCGCAAAAATAACATTATCAAGCTTGTTCAACTATAGAAGCAAATTGACTACAAAACAAAAGTTTACTCTATACAGAAGTTGTATCCTCCCGATAGTAACATACGCACTCCCAATTTGGTGTAAATATATTACAACCACAAACAAAAACAGGATAAACGCATTTATGAGAATCTGCCTTCGGACAAGTATAGGAGCTCCATTCAACCTATCAAACAAGATACTGAAGGAGGACTTGAACCAACCTGATCTAGAAGATATGTACCAAACTTCTGTTAAGAAATTATACCTTCAAATGCAAAATTCAAATATAATCCAACCATACAAGATATTCTACAAAATAAAGGAGATATCAATCCCCGATTCTGACGACCCGGCCCTGACACTTAGTCAAGAGCTCATCGCCCAACAGCTGCCCTCCTGCAAGGCCTAGGGGGACCACTTCTACTCCACCAACTCGCCATGTGTAAATAGCCAGGACAAAGGTGACTCACGAGCTGTGCTCAAATGTAACACCTGTAAATTGAGACGAAATAAAATAAATAAATGAATGATTAGTAATTGTAATGTAAATTTTAAAATGTTTTTTTACTCTCTCTCTTTGAAAATAATAAATTTAAAATATTAGAATGGTTTTAGGTTTTATATTATTTTAGAAATTAATACATACGATTTTAGTAATTAAATGGTTTTTATTTATAAAATGCAAAACTATGTCTGAAAAATTTATTTACAAGGAATAATATATAAGAATCGTGAGGAGTGATAACTATGCAAATATTAATGATGATATACCACAGAATATTTAAAATAATTATTCAGTGACAATATTTTATGAAATATTAAAGTCTAAAATTGAATTCACATATTCAACATAAAATACTTTCTTAAAAGGTAAAATCGCCTAATTCTTTAAAACAATTCAGCTGTAAGTAAACTTGATATTTGTTGTTTAATTGTAAGAACCATAAAAGATTCCCAACATGGTAGCAGAGCGTGGTGTTTGAATCGCGGTAAAATATATATAAAATATAAATAAAACAAAATGGATGTCAGCGAAGATATCGCAAATATTGAGAGACTTAAAAGTCCTGGAAATTTTTATTTATGGAATTTTCAGATAACAATTATTTTCAAAGCAAATGGCCTTCTAGATATTGTAAATGGAAAATCGTTGTTTGAAGACTTGAAAGATGAAACTGGAAAAGATAAATGGATCCTAAAAGACGCCAAAGCACAAAAATACATAATGTTAACCATTGAAAAGAATGTTTTAACACATATTCTAAATTGCAAAACTTCCAAAAGAAATGTATAAAAACTAGTAGTCATTTATCAAAGATGAGCAATTAAAATGCAATCAATGTTGCTCATCTTTGATAAATGGCTACTAGTTTTTATACATTTCTTTTGGAAGTTTTGCAATTTAGAATATGTGTTAAAACATTCGTTTCAATGGTTAACATTATGTATTTTTGTGCTTTGGCGTCTTTTAGGATCCATTTATCTTTTCCAGTTTCATCTTTCAAGTCTTCAAACAACGATTTTCCATTTACAATATCTTGAAGGCCATTTGCTTTGAAAATAATTGTTATCTGAAAATTCCATAAATAAAAATTTCCAGGGTGCAAATGCCAATATCTTACGCACAATGTACCTTGCACTCGTTAGACCTATTTTGGAATATGCTACACCAGCCTGGATCAATGCAAGTAAAACTAACCTATCCAAAATAGACAGAATCCAAGCAAGCGCAGCTAAAATCATCAGCGGACTTCGAGGATCCTGCCCAAATCGCATTGCTGAACTCAATCCAACCTTCTTCCCCTGCACCTAAGGAGAAAAATCTGCTTTTCAAAATTTATAACAAAAAATATTAACTCTCCAAAAGAACATCTTACTGGAAAATTTATTAGAAACTGGGTCCCAAACCAAAGAATAAAACGCCCCACTCCTCTCAACATGGCTCACAACTCTAATCTTTTAGACATCCCAATTAATCCCAAACACAGAACTTCCTATCCCCCACACAAAACTCGCAACAAACTCATCTGTTTCCCTCATCTACCAGACAATCCCCACAAACATGAAACTCAGCCAGAATTACTTAAAGCTCTTGCCCTCCAAATCATTGAGGAAAATAGCTCCCTCTTCGACATCACAATTTACACTGACGGTAGCCAACTTGAAACTGGACTGTCTGGCAGTGGAATTGCTATCTACAAAGATAAGATCCTGGAAAAAATCTCCCTCTCCCACCCTAGACATCTTTCAGTTTATAAATCAGAACTCTCTGCTATAGATAAGGCTCTAAAAGACATCAACATCAACTCGCCACACACAAGCAAAATAATATTCTACTCCGACTCAAGAGCAGCCATTTATACCCTTCAAAGCTGCTTCTCCTGTCAAGAACCTCTCCTGAAGAGCATTGCTAAGTCTGTAAACCGACTCCCAGCTAACAGCTTAGTCACAGTGCAATGGCTCCCAGCTCACGTTGGAATTCCTGGCAATGAGCTGGCAGACTCTCTGGCAAAGGCTGGAGCTCTTGGCCTACCTGAAGCAAGAGAATCCACCACCCAACTAGACGAAAGAGACCTCCTCCATACCATCAAAACCCAATGCCTGCAGGAATGGAAATCTGATGCTGCACATGACTGGTACAGAGCAGGAGGGACAAGCACCGGTTCTGTCCTCCCAAGAGAACAAGTCTTTGATTTCCAGACTTAAATCTGGTCATCTAAGGACAATGACTTTCCAGAATGGTTGCAAGGTTTTCCCACTATGTACCAAGTGCAATTCTCAGCCTGCAACCCCAAGACATATTATTGACTGTATTGACTCATCCATTGATGAGCTCTACTCTTCCCCGGCAGACACCATAAAAAATCTCAGGCTTTACAAGCTTGATACCTTAGTGTGATTGAGTCGAGATAAGAAAGAAGAAGAAGAAGAAATGCAAATTTCTACAAGAATTTCATGGATTCAAATTAGACAAAAATACAGATATGGCAACAAATATAAGCAGAATGCAAAATTTAGTATTCAAAATAAATAATGTAAAACAAGAAATTGAGGAAAGCTTTGTAATTTCTAAAATATTGAGAATTTTGCCAGACTACTTCAATTACTTCAGCACAGCATGGGACTCGACACCAAAAAGTGAGAAAACATTAACAAAGTTAATATCAAGACTATCATTTGAAGAAACTAAACTAAAGGTAAAGCCTGAAGAGGGAATAGCCATGAGTGCTACTAAAGTAAACTGCAAAAACAGCGGGAACTTAGCAAAATACTGTAGACTAAATAAAAAATGGTGTACCATCTGTAAAATGACAAATCATACTCAAGACCAATGCTTTTTTAAGAAATCTCAAAATAATTTCCAGGAAAATATTTCTTGCCGAATTTTAAAAAAGACAAATCATAAAGAAAATAATTGCTTTTTCAGAAACAAAAATGAAGAAAAATTGTCCTTTTTTGCAGGAGAGATTTTAAAATGTAAAAATGAAGAATTGCTAGAATTCATTGTAGACAGTGGCTCAACAAGTCATATGATAAATAGTAAAAGGTTTTTACTAGATGAAGTAGATTGCAACTCAAAAATATCAATAGCAAAAAAGGAAGGAATTCTAATGGCAAAATCAGTCGGAAAAATTCAAGGAAAGAAATGTGATCTCAAGGAGGTGATGTTTGTACCAAATTTGACAAATAATTTACTATCAGTAAGTGCCATTACCAGAAATAAAGGCAAAGTTGTCCTTGAAGATGAAAAGGCATTTGTCGTAAAAGTTTTGTCATGAATAATGACAAATGAAGGTTGTGATAATTTTATAATAATTGAATAAACCAATTGACCCTTTATTTTTGCAGTATATATCGTTTCCCTACCTTTTTAGCAGATTCAGCTCTGGAAAGTCATTGTCCGTAGATGACCAGACTTAAGTCTGGAAATTAAAGACTGTTGTTCTCTTGGGAGGACAGAACTGTTGATTGTCCTTCCTGCTCTGTACTAGTCATGTGCAGCATTAGATTTCCATTTGGCTGTGCCACACAGTGCTGTCCCTTACTGAGAGGTAGTTCTCCTGTAATTGTGTCTATCTACCTGGTTGTTGCTGTTGTTTCTTATCCCCTTGTGTAAAGATTACACGAATTCCATGGAATGGGGCATAGAGGTACATCAGAGTACAGACACAGCTCCTCCGTATCCCTGGAGTGGGACCCTTGCTGAGGTCTATCAACTGGGTCAGTTGAGGTCAGGATTTTGAAAGAGGTCTACTCCTTTTCTAACAATGCTGCTGTTGGTCCACGACTGTTTATTCATCAGAGTTATTCTGCTTGTTTCGCAGCTGGCCTTCATATCTGAAGGTCTTTCCCCTATCCACCACCTGGGTACGCACCCTATAGCAGTCAGCTCTGCCAAGAGATCTACCTGGTTGTTACACCAGTTTGACTCTCCTCCAGTCTGGTGATTGGGTCTTGATGGTACGGAGGAGGTCTCTTTCATCTAGTTGAGTGGTAGATTTTTTGGCTCCAGACTTTGCCAGAGTGTCTGCTAGCTCATTTCCAGGAATTCCAACATGAGCTGGAAGCCATTGCACTGTGACAGAGCTTTTGGCTGGGAGTCGGTTTACTGATTTAGCAATGCTCTTTAGAAGAGGTTCTTGACTGGAGAAGCAGGTTTGAAGGGTATAAATGGCTGCTCTCGAGTCGGAGTAGATTTTTTTTTTTGGCTGTGTGGTGAGTTGATTTTTTTTAGAGCAGTATCTATTGCAGAGAGTTCTGATTTATAAACTGAAAGATGTCTAGGGTGGGAAAGGGAGATTTTTTTCCAGGATCTTTGTAGATAGGAATTCCACTGCCAGACAGTCCAGTTTCAAGTTGGCTACCGTCAGTGTAAATTGTGATGTTGAAGAGGGAGCTATTTTCCTCAATGATTTGGAGGCCAAGAGCTTTAAGTAATTCTGGCTGAGTTTCATGTTTGTGGGGATTGTCTGGTAGATGAGGGAAACAGGTGAATTTGTTGCAAGTTCTGTGTGGGGGATAGGAAGTTCTGTGTTTGGGATTAATTGGGATGTCTAAAAGATTAGAGTTGGGAGCCATTTTGAGAGGAGTGGGGTGTTTTAGACTTTTGATTTGGGTCCTAATTTCGAATAAAATTTCCTGTAAGATGTTCTTTTGGAAAGTAAATCTTTTTGAATATGAATTTTGAGAAAAACATAATTTTCTCTTTAGGTGCAGGGGAATAAGTTTGGATTCAAGTTCAGCAATGTGATTTTGGAAAGATTCTCGAAGCCCGTTGATGATTTTAGCTGCACTAGCTTGGATTCTGTCTATTCTGGATAGATTGGTTTTACTTGCATTGATCAAGGTTTGGGCAGCATATTCCAAAATCTATGCCCCCAATAACATAGGGTAACAAGGCCAAATTAATAAGTTGTACCCGATATTTTGCTAACAGCATTGTTACTGTTTTGTAAGATTCAGTTCTTTTGTCTGAAGATAGTAAAAAAAGCTGTTACCAAAATGGCACACAATTTATTGAGTTAAAAACATCAGACCTCCAGATGGAAAAGTATCTTTTCAAAACATTTTTATTCTCTAGCTTTCAGGTATGAACTCTCCCTTCTACAGGAGAAAACCTGGTATAATGATTCTCCAATAGAATACAAAATATAATCAAATACTATTTTACATAATTTTATAGAAAATGCTATAGATATTCACATAAATAGTCGGTGGAAGGCTGGTTAAACTGTTTGGTTTTCGACCACTACGACCCGGGTTCGATTCCCACATTGGACACTTTTTCTGTTTAAAAAAAAATGCTCCAATGACCCCCCATTCTTGTAAAAGTCCAACCACACCAGCGAGTGCAAGTAACCAAACGGGGCTCTGACACATTTGTAAGTGCAAAGTCGAACTGCTTTTCACATGTGTAGACATGTGGTGCGCTTACAGTAAAAAGCAGTCGCTAACTACCCACCATGATTATCATGGCCTGTACCCCGTGTACTAGGGATAAGCAAAAGATAAACATAAATAGTATGTAAAGTAATATTTGATTATATTTTAACTCCTATTGGTGAATCATTATACCATGTTTTCTCCTGTAGAAGGACGTTCGAGCCTGAAAGCTAGAGATTAAAAAGAAAACCAATGTGGGGAAAGTTCCAAGACAGGTACAGTGCCTAACATCCACAATCCGCTGTACAGGAACAGATTACCCAGATCCGACAGTTGGAGACGGGGCTGTTTGACCACAAACTGGCGGCAAATCATGACCTCTGCCTCTTCCAGGAGATCAGCTTTGTCCCCGTACCTCAGTCCCCCTGTAGGGAGAATCTACTGGTGTGGCTGCGCTTGTCCAACAGACTTGTCACGTAAGTTTACCTCAGTCCTCCTCACGTAGCCTAACTGTGCCTGCTGCTGCAGAGTTTACTGCAAGAAAATGGAATTGTCCAAAAGGCAGCCTCCCAGTCCTCGCTTCATCAGAGAAAAAGATATCAGAGTGATCAATGGTACTGTATGATCTTTCTTCTTCTTTCTTATCTCCTCTCAATCATATTAGGGTGTCAAGCTTGAGACTTTTGATGGTGTCTGTTGACAACCATCATGATTAGGTGAAGTAGAATGTATCTGCCTTTGTCATTAAGACTGGGAGCACTACTCAGTGGCAGGCTGACTTAGCTCCAAAAAAAAAATGGCCGCCTCTGACATGAGGAACAGATGCCATGTGCAGCTGCTCCTAACATGGAGTACAAACTCTGCTCATCCTGTATCCCTGGACCCCTTGCAGGGTACTATCAGCCGGGCCAACTGAACCCAGGTTTTTAGTGAGCTTGTTACTGCTCCCCCTCCTCCTTTTTTATCTGGGCTTGGGACCGGCAAAGGTGGAGTTATGATTGATCTTTCTGATTATAGCTAATGGTACCGCAGGATCTTTCCTATCTCCACTCAACCATGTTAAGATGTTTAGCTGGCCTAGGTGATTGAGTGGTCTAAACTGTTTGTTTTTAACTGCTATGACCCGTTATATATAATCCTATGTGCATTGAGTACTTTTTTTATAATTAAAAAAATAATGCTCCAATGGCCACTGATTCTTGCAAAAGTTCAACCCCACCAACGAGTGCAAGTAACCAAATAGGGTTCTCTGACACATTTGTAAGTACAAAAGTTGAACTGCGCCTTTCACATACCTAATATTGCAGAGCCAATGTGTCCTTTAGGGAGAGGTGTTATTTTACTGGAGAATTGCTATTTTGTGAAAAGGATATTTTTAAGGATTAAAACTGTCCTTTGTAGAGAGGTCTTCTCTAGCGGGAGTGTCCTCTCATGGAGGTTGTTCTACTGTATTGGCAAAGAAAACTGTCCTTTGTAGAGAGAGTCCTCTCATGGAGGTTGTTCTACTGTATTGGAGGTTGTTACTGTATTGGTGATGAAACTGTACTTTGTAAAGAGGTGTCCTCTAGCAAGAGTGTCTTCTCATGGAGGTTGTTCTACTGTATTGGTGATGGAAACTGTCCTTTGTAGAGAGGTATCCTCTAGCGGGAGTGTCCTCTCATGGAGGTTGTTCTATTATTTTGACAATGAAAACTGTCCTTTGTAGAGAGGTGTCCTCTCATTCTGGGAGTTTCATTATGTGTGTAGTGCCATGATCAACGAAAGTTGCACCCCTACACCCCATTCCACGAGATCAGGCTTGAGGAGCATGAACTCATTGAAATTTGTGTAATCTTTACACAAGACGATAAGAAACTAAAACTATCATTGTTTTACCTCAGCTATATGTGTCCAGTCCAACATCGGTGTGTGTTTCATCGCAGTAAGGACAGTAGAAGTTTGTATTATGTATAAAAGAAACATTCGTGCTTTTAAATTCCTTCATTTTTATATGTATAGATGGCCTGTTATTGCTTTGTGTTAATTTTGTCTAACTGGCCTTGTCCTTATTGTTTGCGGAAGAGCATTGCTCGATGTAAATATTTGAATGTAATTCTACTGTCCTATAAGCTTATGTCCATAGTTTTCTGAAAACCATTTCTGAGATTCCATCCTTCAGTGCTGTGTATATAAGCAGAATCGTCCAATACAGTATTAGAGCTCTGAGAAGCGTTCTGGTGGATTAAATTGGCGAAACCGTGGGAGGGTTCACCACTGATGAGCCAAGCCCTCCCAATATATTTTTCATCGCAGTAAGGACAGTAGAAGTTTGTATTATGTATAAAAGAAACATTCGTGGTTTTAAATCCTTTCATTTTATATGTGGGTATAGGTCCCCTACCCCACGGATCCTACAAGGTGAAGACCAACTCCCCTTGGCTCCACTGCCTCTGGAATGTTGACAATGCTCCGGACTCCACCTGGATCGGTCAGTACCCCCTCTCCTGTACATTTGGCTGTAAAATCTACATCCATCTGTCATTATATAAGTCTCCAGAAAAATCCTAACACCACAATAAAGCACAATTTGAATTAGAGATTAAAAACACAAGACCAAATCCAAATAAATAGTGTAACAATTTTTACCAAAACGTCACACACTATTTATTTATTTATTTGGATTTGATCTTATTGCCTTGTGCCCCTAACACCATTTATGCTCGGTTAATTAATCATTAATTATTTTTTAATCAAATATCAGTATGCAGTAGAACTACCTCTTTGTAAAGTTGCAGATTGTCCTTTAGACAGAGTGTCTTCTTACCTGAGAGTTGTTAATTCGTAAAAATGGTCATTTTGGTGATGAAAACTGTTCTTAATAGAGAAGTGTCCTTTAGTAGGAGTGTCCTCTCATGGAGGTAGTTCTACTGTATTGGTGATGAAAACTGTCCTTTGTAGAGAGGTGTCTTCTAGTGGGAGTGTCCTCTCATGGAGGTTGTTCTTCTGTATTTGATGAAAACTGTCCTTTTTAGAGAGGTATCCTCTAGTGGGAGTGTCCTCTCATGGAGGTTGTTCTACTGTATTGGTGATGTAAACTGTCCTTTGTAGAGATGTGTCCTCTAGCCGGAGTGTCCTCTCATGGAGGTTGTTCTACTGTATTGGTGATGAAAACTGTCCTTTGTAGAGAGGTGTCTTCTAGTGGGAGTGTCCTCTCATGGAGGTTGTTCTACTGTATTGGTGATGAAAACTGTCCTTTGTAGAGAGGTGTCTTCTAGTGGGAGTGTCCTCTCATGGAGGTTGTTCTACTGTATTGGTGATGAAAACTGTCCTTTTTAGAGAGGTTCCTCTAGTGGGAGTGTCCTCTCATGAGGTTGTTCTACTGTATTGGTGATGAAAACTGTCCTTTTTAGAGAGGTGTCCCTCTAGTGGGAGTGTCCTCTCATGGAGGTTGTTCTACTTGTATTGGTGAGGAAACTGTCCTTTGTAGAGAGGTGTCCTCTAGCAGGAGTGTCCTCTCTTGGAGGTTGTTTCTACTGTATTGGCAATCCAGGTATCAAATCCCACTTTAGGCACTCTTTTTCTGAATTTAAAAAAAATTGCTTCAAAAGGGAACCACAATTCTTGTAAAAACCCAACCCCACCACTGAGTGCACGTAACCAAACAGGGCTCTCTGGCACACTTCTACATGTCTAAACCCGGTGTGCACTTAGGGTAAAATCATTCAATAACGGCAACCATGATTATCATGCTGTACTAGGGTACCAACTGCCTATTTCCATACATTGATTATAGTGAGATTTCTTTATATCTTTAGATAACATGGGTAGTTTTAATTCAAAGTACAGCAAAATAAACTCCATGAGAGGAGCCTCCCGCTATAGAACACCTCTCTACAAAGGACAGTATTCATTACCCAAATGACCTTATATTTATCGATTAGAAACTCTCAAGTAAAAGGACACCTCTCTCTAAAGGACACTTTGGCTCTGTAACTAGGTGTTGTCCTTTACAGAGAGGTTGTTCTACTGTAATTAGAAACTATCTGGTATGAAGACACCTCTCCCTAAAGGACACTTTGGCTCTGTAACAAGGTTGTGTCCTATACAGAGAGGTTCTATTGTAGCAACTCTCTGATAAGAGGACACCTCTCCCTAAAGGGCACTTTGTCTCTGTAACAAGGTTGTGACCTATACAGAGAGGTTATATTGTAGCAACTCTCTGATAAGAGGACACCTCTCCCTAAAGGACACTTTGTCTCTGTAACAAGGGTTGTGTCCTATACAGAGAGGTTCTATTGTAGCAACTCTCTGATAAGAAGACACCTCTCCTAAAGGGCACTTTGTCTCTGTAACAAGGTTGTGACCTATACAGAGAAGTTCTATTGTAGCAACTCTCTGATAAGAGGACACCTCTCCCTAAAGGACACTTTGTCTCTGTAACAAGGACCTATACAGAAAGGTTCTATTGTAGCAACTCTCTGGTAAAAGGACACCTCTCTCTAAAGGACACTTTGTCTCTGTAACAAGGTTGTGTCCTATACATAGAGGTTCTATTGTAGCAACTCTCTGATAAGAGGACACCTCTCCCTAAAGGACACTTTGTCTCTGTAACATGGTTGTGTCCTATACAGAGAGGTTCTATTGTAGCAACTCTCTGATAAAAGGGACACCTCTCTCTAAAGGACACTTTGTCTCTGTAACAAGGTTGTGTCCCTATACATAGAGGTTCTATTGTAGCAACTCTCAAGTGAGAGGACACCTCTCCCTAAAGGGCACTTTGTCTCTGTAACAAGGTTGTGACCTATACAGAGAAGTTCTATTGTAGCAACTCTCTGGATAAGAGACACCTCTTCCTAAAGGACACTTTGTCTCTGTAACAAGGTTGTGTCCTATACAGAGAGGTTCTACTGTAGCAACTCTCTGATAAGAGGACACCTCTTCCTAAGGGCACTTTGTCTCTGTAACAAGGTTGTGACCTATACAGAGAAGTTCTATTGTAGCAACTCTCTGATAAGAGGACACCTCTTCCTAAAGGACACTTTGTCTCTGTAACAAGGTTGTGTCCTATACAGAGAGGTTCTACTGTAGCAACTCTCTGATAAGAGGACACCTCTCCCCAAAGGACACTTTGTCTCTGTAACAAGGACCTATACAGAGAGGTTCTATTGTAGCAACTCTGGTAAAAGGACACCTCTCCTAAAGGACACTTTGTCCCTGAAACAAGGTTGTGTCTTATACAGAGAGGTTCTATTGTAGCAACTCTCTGATAAGAGGACACCTCTCCCTAAAGGACACTTTGTCTCTGTAACAAGGTTGTGTCTTATACAGAGAGGTTCTATTGTAGCAACTCTCTGATAAGAGGACACCTCTCCCTAAAGGACACTTTGTCTCTGTAACAAGGTTGTGTCTTATACAGAGAGGTTCTATTGTAGCAACTCTCTGATAAGAGGACACCTCTCCCTAAAGGACACTTTGTCTCTGTAACAAGGACCTATACAGAGAGGTACTGTACAACGGAGTGTAAAGAGATGTGTGGGGAGCAGAGATGCCAGGAGTGGAGTCCTTCAGTCCCCAGCAGTACACCGAATGCCTGGAGCAGGTGGAAGCCCCCATGGCAGAGAGATATCCCGAGCTCCACACAAGTCAGGTGGGGGTGTTCCTACTTCTGCCTGCCCTGGGGGAGATCCACTCCCCGCCCTGACTCCATGGTGAGGACATTGTACCTGCCTCCATTGTTACTGTTGTTGAGAACATTAAACTATTGTTTATACCTGTCTTGTTTGTTCATTGTTACTCTTGTTGGCATAAAACAATATTGTGTTTATACCTGTCTTGTTTGTTCATTGTTTGAGAACATTAAACTATTGTTTACCTGTCTTGTTTGTTCATTGTTACTGTTGTTGAGAACATTAAACTATTGTTTATACCTGTCTCTTGTTTGTTCATTGTTACTCTTGTTGGCATAAAACAATATTGTGTTTATACCTGTCTTGTTTCGTTCATTGTTGAGAACATTAAACTATTGTTTACCTGCCTTGTGGTTGTTTGTTGTTGAGAACATTAAGCTATATTGTCTTGGTTGTTTATTGTTTGTTGAGGACATAAAACAATATTGTGTTTACCTGTCTAATTTTTTTTTATATTGATACTTTTAAGGACATTAAATTCTATATCAATAGATTCAAATCTTCTGTAGATATCAATCAAACAAATGGTTTCTGGAGATGTGTTTCTTTATCTTTATTAAACATAAACTGGAGCTTTCAGGTGTCTCTCTGCCCATCTACAGGGGTACATAGAAACATATAAATACCATTAATACCGTCCCTAGGCCCATTTCTATGTACTCCTGTAGATATCAATCAAACAAATGGTTTCTGGAGATGTTTTTCTTTATCTTTATTAAACATAAACTGGAGCTTTCAGGTATCTCTGCCCATCTACAGGGGTACATAGAAACATATAAATACCATTAATACCGTCCTAGGCCCATTTCTATGTACTCCTGTAGATATCAATCGAACAAATGGTTTCTGGAGATGTGTTTCTATATCTTTATTAAATGTAAACTGGAGCTTTCAGGTATCTCTGCCCATCTACAGGAGTACATAGAAACATATAAATACCATTAATACCGTCCTAGGGCCCATTTCGATGTACTCCTGTAGATATCAATCAAACAAATGCTTCTGGAGATGTGTTTCTTTATCTTTATTAAACATAAACTGGAGCTTTCAGGTATCTCTGCCCATCTACAGGGGTACATAGAAACATATAAATACCATTAATAACGTCCTAGGCCATTTCTATGTACTCCTGTAGATATCAATCAAACAAATGGTTTCTGGAGATGTGTTTCTTTATCTTTATTAAACATAAACTGGAGCTTTCAGGTATCTCTGCCCATCTACAGGGGTACATAGAAACATATAAATACCATTAATACCGTCCTAAGCCCATTTCTATGTACTCCTGTAGATATCAATCAAACAAATGGTTTCTGGAGATGTTTCTTTATCTTTATTGAACATAAACTGGAGCTTTCAGGTATCTCTGGCCCATCTACAGGGGTACATAGAAACATATAAATACTCATTAATACCGTCCTAGGCCATTTCTATGTACTCCTGTAGATATCAATCAAACAAATGGTTTCTGGAGATGTGTTTCTTTATCTTTATTAAACATAAACTGGAGCTTTCAGGTATCTCTGCCCATCTACAGGGGTACATAGAAACATATAAATACCATTAATACCATCCTAGGCCCATTTCTATGTACTCCTGTAGATATCAATCAAACAAATTGTTTCTGGAGATGTGTTTCTTTATCTTTATTAAACATAAACTGGAGCTTTCAGGTATATCTGCCCATCTACAGGAGTACATAGAAACATAGAAATACCATTAATACCGTCCTAGGCCCATTTTATGTACTCCTGTAGATATCAATCAAACAAATGGTTTCTGGAGATGTGTTTCTTTATCTTTTATTAAACATAAAACTGGAGCTTTCAGGTATCTCTGCCCATCTACAGGGGTACATAGAAACATATAAATACCATTAATACCGTCCTAGGCCCATTTCTATGTACTCCTGTAGAAGGGCAGAGATGCCCAAAAGCTCGAGATTATGTTTAATAAAGATAAACTTATCTCCGAAATTCTGTTTCCAAAATCACTTTATTAGGTACCACTCAACAAGAGCAACCTAGTTAATGATAATTGTAACAATGAATAATATGTGAAGGTTATTCACATTATAAACAAAATGTTAAAGTGGGATTCAAATCCCCGGTTCATGGCTGTCAGGAATCAAGGGTGTTACCCACTGGTCCACCGACTCTTCATCTCCAGAAACCTGTTTCTCCGCCTTTGCCGGTACCAAGCCCGGATGAAAAAGGAGGAGGGGGAGCAGTAACAAGCTCACTAAAAAACCTTAGCTCAGCTGGCCATGCTGATAGTACCCTGTAAGGACTCCAAATCCAGGGATACAGGATGAGCAGCGTTTGTACTCCATGTTAGGAGCGGCTGCACATGGTGTCTGTTCCTCTTGTCAGAGGCGGCCATTTCTTTTGGAGCTAAGTCGGCCTGCCACTGAGTAATGCTCCCAGTCTTAATGACAAAGGCATTCTACTTCACCCAGTCATGATGGTTGTCAAACAAGCTTGATACCGTAATATGATTGAGTAGAGATAAGAAAGAAGAAGGAAACCTGTAGAATTTGTTTGACATTAATCCTTGGTTGTTTATTATTGTTCAGGACATTAAACTATATTAACTGCCTTGTTTATTTATTGTTGTGGAGGACATTAAACTATATTTAACTGCCTTGTTTATTTATTGTTGTTAGTGTCCATCTAGTTTTGGTGACAGGACCTTTGGGAGGGGCCACTGCTCCATCATCATACAGACTCAATGGAATTTGTGAAATCTTTGCACAAAGGGGATAAGAAACAACAACAATTCAATCTGAAAAGCCAAGCTGGAAGATGACACCACCTACAGGGTGCAGCCAAGATCAGAATTAAAACTATCAATTACTCCAATAGATGGCGCAAACCATCAGCAACTTTCAGTGGCTCAAGATGATCTTTTTCTAACTTTATTATATTGACTGATCAAGTTCAATCTCATGGTTTGTACTTTTTTTTTTCATATAATTGTTTTTTTATTATTAAAATTAATTAGGTTTGATTAATTATTATTTTTTTCATATAAATTGGGAATTGTTTTGCTCATTGCCTTGTTCTATGTGGCAATTATTGCAAGGTTGAAATCTATACACTCATGGACAAAACTTAAGGAAGTTTTAGCATGTATATTGGGACAATAACTGAAAGATATTACAGTGACCTTTATTGAAGACACACATATATACACTCATGGACAAAATTTAAGAAGTTTTAGCATGTATATTGGGACAATAACTCTGAAAGATATTACAGTGACCTTTATTAAAGACACAAGAGATAACCAAGTATGAACAAAATTGTCTCTGTAACTTAAAAAAAAAGTCGACAAGGGACATCAAAACTTTCAACTTCCTTAAGTTTTGTCCATGAGTGTAAAGGTGGCAACTTGTGATACAGTACAGTAGATTCAGTAGAAGGTACATTATAAAACCACGATATATAAACATTTAAAAGTTGTTACCATCATAGGACAAAAGTACTGAATGTGACATTTCGTTAAAAGTGTTGTTACTATCTTTGGACAAAAGTACTGAATGTGACAATTCGGTAACAGTGTTGTTACCATCATCGGACAAAAGTACTGAATGTGACATTTGGGTAACAGCGTTGTTACTATCATCAGACAAAAGTACTGAATGTGACATTTCGGTAACAGTGTTGTTATCATCATCAGACAAAAGTACTGAATTGACATTTCAGTAAAAACTTACCATCATTGAAAAAAGTACTGAATGTGACATTTGGGTAACAGCGTTGTTACTATCATCAGACAAAAGTACTGAATGTGACATTTCGGTAACAGTGTTGTTACCATTCATCAGACAAAAGTACTGAATGTGACATTTCAGTAAAAACTTACCATCATTTGAAAAAAGTACTGAATGTGACATTTCGGTAACAGCGTTGTTACCATCATCAGACAAAAGTACTGAATGTGACATTTCGGTAACAGTGTTGTTACCATCATCAGACAAAAGTACTGAATGTGACGTTATGGTAACAGTGTTGTTACCATCATCAGACTAAAGTACTAAATGTGACATTTTGGTAACAGTGTTGTTACCATCATCAGACAAAAGTACTGAATGTGACATTTCTGTAACAGCATTGTTACCATCTTTGGACAAAATTACTGAATGTGACATTTCGGTAACAGCATTGTTACCATCATTGGACAAAAGTACTGAATGTGACATTTCGGTAACAGTGTTGTTACCATCATTGGACAAAAGTACTGAATGTGACATTTCGGTAACAGGGTTGTTACCATCATAGGACAAAATAACTGAATGTGACATTTCGGTAACAGTGTTGTTACCATCATCAGACAAAAGTACTGAATGTGACATTTCGGTAACAGCGTTGTTACCATCATTGGACAAAAGTACTGAATGAGACATTTCGGAACAGTGTTGTTACCATCATCAGACAAACTACTGAATGTGACATTTTGGTAACTGTTGTTACCATCATAGGACAAAAGTACTGAATGTGACATTTCGGTAACAGTGTTATTACCATCATCAGACCAAAAGTACTGAATGTGACATTTCGGTAACAGCGTTGTTACCATCATCAGACAAAAGTACTGAATGTGACATTTCTGTAACAGTGTTTTTACCATCATCAGACTAAAGTTCTGAATGTGACATTTCGGTAACAGTGTTGTTACCATCATAGACAAAAGTACTAAATGTGACAAGTCCGGTAACAGTATTGTACCATCATCAGACAAAAGTACTGAATGTGACATTTCTGTAACACCGTTGTTAACATCATCAGACAAAAGTACTGAATGTGACATTTCGGTAACTGTTGTTACCATCATCGGACAAAAGTACTAAATGTGACAAGTCGGTACAGTATTGTTACCATCATCAGACAAAGTACTGAATGTGACATTTCTGTAACAACGTTGTTAACATCATCAGACAAAAGTACTGAATGTGACATTTCGGTAACAGTGTTGTTACCATCATCAAACTAAAGTACTGAATGTGACATTTCGGTAACAGCGTTGTTACCATCATTGGACAAAGTACTGAATGTGACATTTCCGTAACAGTATTGTTACCATCATCAGACAAAAGTACTGAATGTGACATTTCCGTAACTGTGTTTTTACCATCATCAGACAAAAGTACTGAATGTGACATTTCCGTAACAGTGTTGTTACCATCATTGGACAAAAGTACTGAATGTGACATTTCGGAAACAGTGTTGTAACTATCATCAAACTAAAGTACTGAATGTGACATTTCGGTAACAGTGTTATTACCATCATCAGACAAAAGTACTGAATGTGACATTTCGGTAACAGCGTTGTTACCATCATCAGACAAAAGTACTGAATGTGACATTTCTGTAACAGTGTTTGTACCATCATCAGACTAAAGTTCTGAATGTGACATTTCGGTAACAGTGTTGTTACCATCATAGGACAAAAAGTACTAAATGTGACAAGTCGGTAACAGTATTGTTACCATCATCAGAACAAATTACTGAAATGTGACATTTCTGTAACACGTTGTTACATCATCAGACAAAAGTACTGAATGTGACATTTCGGTAACTGTTGTTACCATCATCGGACAAAAGTACTAAATGTGACATTTCGGTAACAGTGTTGTTACCATCATTGGAGAAAAGTACTGAATGTCACATTTCTGTAACAGTGTTTTACCATCATCGACTAAAGTACTGAATGTGATATTTCGTAACAGCGTTGTTACCATCATCAGACAAAAGTACTGAATGTGACATTTCGGTAACAGTGTTGTTACCATCATAGGACAAAAGTACTGAATGTGACATTTCGGTAACAGTGTTGTTACCATCATAGGACAAAAGTACTGAATGTGACATTTCGGTAACAGTGTTGTTACCATCATAGGACAAAGTACTGAATGTGACATTTCGGTAACAGTGTTGTTACCATCATTGGACAAAAGTACTGAATGTGACATTTCGGTAACAGTGTTGTTACCATCATAGGACAAAAGTACTGAATGTGACATTTCGGTAACAGTGTTGTTACCATCATCAGACAAAAGTACTGAATGTGACATTTCGGTAACAGTGTTGTTACCATCATTGGACAAAAGTACTGAATGTGACATTTCGGTAACAGTGTTGTTACATCATAGGACAAAAGTACTGAATGTGACATTTCGGTAACAGGTTGTTACCATCATAGGACAAAAGTACTGAATGTGACATTTCGGTAACAGTGTTGTTACCATCATAGGACAAAAGTACTGAATGTGACATTTTCGGTAACAGTGTTGTTACCATCATAGGACAAAAGTACTGAATGTGACATTTCGGTAACAGTGTTGTTACCATCATCAGACAAAAGTACTGAATGTGACATTTCGGTAACAGTGTTGTTACCATCATTGGACAAAAGTACTGAATGTGACATTTCGGTAACAGTGTTGTTACCTATCATGGACAAAAGTACTAAATGTGACATTTCGGTAACAGTGTTGTTACCATCATCAGGACAAAAGTACTGAATGTGACATTTCGGTAACAGTGTTGTTACCATCATAGGACAAAAGTACTGAAATGTGACATTTCGGTAACAGTGTTGTTACCATCATTGGACAAAAGTACTGAATGTGACATTTCGGCTAACAGTGTTGTTACCATCATTGGACAAAAAAACTGAATGTGACATTTCGATAAGTGTTGTTACCATCATTGGACAAAAGTAATGAATGTGACATTTCGGTAACAATGTTGTTACCATCATCAGGACAAAAGTACTGAATGTGACATTTCGGTAACAGTGTTGTTACCATCATAGACAAAAGTACTAAATGTGATATTTTGGTAACAGTGTTGTTACCATCATAGGACAAAAGTACTGAAATGAGACATTTCGGTAACAGTGTTGTTACCATCATCAAACTAAAGTACTGAATGTGACATTCGGTAACAGAGTTGTTACCATCATTGGACAAAGTACTGAATGTGACATTTCGGTAACAGTGTTGTTACTATCATCAAACTAAAGTACTGAATGTGACATTTCGGTAACAGTGTTGT
Organism: Cordylochernes scorpioides; assembly: GCA_030710605.1. Taxonomy (NCBI): domain Eukaryota; kingdom Metazoa; phylum Arthropoda; class Arachnida; order Pseudoscorpiones; family Chernetidae; genus Cordylochernes; species Cordylochernes scorpioides. The sequence continues at coordinate 100,255,125 of CP092869.1, read as the reverse complement.
TACCATCATTAGACAAAAGTACTGAATGTGACATTTCGGTAACAGTGTTGTTACCATCATAGGACAAAAGTACTAAATGAGACATTTCGGTAACAGTGTTGTTACCATCATCAAACTAAAGTACTGAAGGTGACATTTCGGTAACAGCGTTGTTACCATCATTGGACAAAGTACTGAATGTGACATTTCCGTAACAGTATTGTTACCATCATCAGACAAAAGTACTGAATGTGACATTTCGGTAACAGGGTTTTTACTATCATTGGACAAAGTACTGAATGTGACATTTCGGTAACAGTGTTGTAACTATCATCAAACTAAAGTACTGAATGTGACATTTCGGTAACAGTGTTATTACCATCATCAGACAAAAGTACTGAATGTGACATTTCGGTAACAGCGTTGTTACCATCATCAGACAAAAGTACTGAATGTGACATTTCTGTAACAGTGTTTTTACCATCATCAGACTAAAGTTCTGAATGTGACATTTCGGTAACAGTGTTGTTACCATCATAGGACAAAAGTACTAAATGTGACAAGTCGGTAACAGTATTGTTACCATCATCAGACAAAGTACTGAATGTGACATTTCTGTAACAACGTTGTTAACATCATCAGACAAAAGTACTGAATGTGACATTTCGGTAACTGTTGTTACCAATCATCGGACAAAAGTACTAAATGTGACATTTCGGTTAACAGTGTTGTTACCATCATTGGACAAAAGTACTGAATGTCACATTTCTGTAACAGTGTTTTTACCATCATCAGACTAAAGTACTGAATGTGATATTTCGGGTAACAGCGTTGTTACCATCATCAGACAAAAGTACTGATGTGGACATTTCGGTAACAGTGTTGTTACCCATCAGAGGACAAAAGTACTAAATGAGACATTTTGGTAACAGTGTTGTTTACCATCATTAGGACAAAAGTACTGAAGGTGACATGTCGGGTAACAGTGTTTGTTACCATCAATAGGACAAAAGTACTAATGGTGACATTCGGTAACAGTGTTGTTACCATCATCAAACGTAAAGTACTGAATGTGACATTTCGGAACAGCGTTGTTACCATCATTGGACAAAGTACTGAATGTGACATTTCCGTAACAGTATTGTTACCATCAACAGACAAAAGTACTGAATGTGACATTTCGGTAACAGGGTTTTTACCATCATTGGACAAAAGTACTGAATGTGACATTTCGGTAACAGTTGTGAACTATCATCAAACTAAAGTACTGAATGTGACATTTCGGTAACCGTGTTATTACCATCATCAGACAAAGTACTGAATGTGACATTTCGGTAACAGTCGTTGTTACCATCATCAGACAAAAGTACTGAATGTGACATTTCTGTAACAGTGTTTTTACCATCATCAGACTAAAGTTCTGAATGTGACATTTCGGTAACAGTGTTGTTACCATCATAGGACAAAAGTACTAAATGTGACAAGTCGGTAACAGTATTGTTACCATCATCAGACAAAGTACTGAATGTGACATTTCTGTAACAACGTTGTTAACATCATCAGACAAAAGTACTGAATGTGACATTTCGGTAACTGTTGTTACCATCATCGGACAAAAGTACTAAATGTGACATTTCGGTAACAGTGTTGTTACCATCATTGGACAAAAGTACTGAATGTCACATTTCTGTAACAGTGTTTTTACCATCATCAGACTAAAGTACTGAATGTGATATTTCGGTAACAGCGTTGTTACCATCATCAGACAAAAGTACTGAATGTGACATTTCGGTAACAGTGTTGTTACCATCATAGGACAAAAGTACTAAATGTGACAAGTCGGTAACAGTATTGTTACCATCATCAGACAAAGTACTGAATGTGACATTTCTGTAACAACGTTGTTAACATCATCAGACAAAAGTACTGAATGTGACATTTCGGTAACTGTTGTTACCATCATCGGACAAAATACTAAATGTGACATTTCGTAACAGTGTTGTTACCATCATGACAAAAGTACTGAATGTCACATTTCTGTAACAGTGTTTTTACCATCATCAGACTAAAGTACTGAATGATATTTCGGTAACAGCGTTGTTACCATCATCAGACAAAAGTACTGAATGCGACATTTCGGAACAGTGTTGTTACCATCATAGGACAAAAGTACTAAATGAGACATTTCGGTAACAGTGGTTGTTACCATCATCAAACTAAAGTACTGAATGTGACATTTCGGTAACAGCGTGTTACCATCATTGGATAAAGTACTGAAAGTGACATTTCGGTAACATGTTGTTACTATCAATCAAACTAAAGTACTGAATGTGACATTTTGGTAACAGAGTTGTTACCATCATTGGCAAAAGTACTGAATGTGACATTTCGGTAACAGTGTTGTTACCATCATAGGACAAAAGTACTAAATGAGACATTTCGGTAAAACAGTGTTGTTACCATCATCAGGACTAAAGTAACTGAATGTGACATTTCCGGTAACAAGCGTTGTTACCATCATTGGACAAAGTACTGAATGTGGACATCGGTAACATTGTTGTTACTATCATCAAACTAAAGTACTGAATGTGACATTTCGTAACAGTGTTGTTACCATCATTGGACAAAGTACTTAATGTGACATTTCTGTAACAGTGTTGTTACTATCATCAAACTAAAGTACTAAATGTGGACATTTCGGTAACAGTGTTGGTACCATTAGCAGACTAAAGTACTGAATGTGACATTTCGGTAACAGTGTTTTTGCCATCATTGGACAAAAGTACTAAATGTGACATTTCGGTAACAGTGTTGTTACCATCATTGGACAAAAGTACTGAATGTGACATTTTGGCTACAGTGTTGTTACCACATTGGACAAAAAAACTGAATGTGACATTTCGATAAGTGTTGTTAACATCATTGGACAAAAGTATTGAATGTGACATTTCAGTAACAATGTTGTTACCATCATCAGACAAAAGTACTGAATGTAGACATTTCGGTAACAGCGTTGTTACCATCATCAGACAAAAGTACTAATGTGATATTTTGGGTAACAGCGTTGGTTACTATCATTGGACCAAAAGTAAATAATGTGACATTTCTGTAACTGCGTATTACTGAAACGTCACACACTATTTATTTTTTGGATTTGGTCTTATTACCTTGTGTTTAACTCAAGTTAGAAGTATAGGTTACTTTCAGTAATGTGGCAATTGGAATTAGATTGTAAATTAAGTGACCAGCTTATAAATTGTCTATATGGATATTTTACTTCTAAGTAAACATGTCACAGGCCATGATAATCATGGTATGTAACTCAAGTTAGTGGTACACTAAAGAGAGTCCATGTGGCACAACCATATTTTTTATTCAAACAACCATACAAGTGATTAGAATAAATCCCATTCAATCAAACATAATGGTCTAGAACAATAGGATATTTTTATAAAGCCATGATGATAGTTTTATATAAAAGTGGGTTATTTATAAAAATAAGGAAATAACAGAATATTTAACATAAAGAGATACCTAATTTTCTATATTTTGCTACAAGGAAAACATATCTCTCTGTTCTTTGATGTAAAGAGGTTCAATTGTGGGGATACAAATGAATTACTTCCTGACCTTTGTCGTTCCCAATATGTCAGACAATTTATTGTTATAAGGAAAAAATTAACAATTAGAAATGTTGTGTTTGTTACAATGTATGTTGGGAGAATAAGGTCAGTTGATATGGTAAATTATATGTGGAGATATAAAATGACTGTTTTTAAAACTATTGCTGACATAGTGGATCCTATTTGTGGTAACTGATGGTAATAATGGTATTTCTCTTTGTAGAAAATATATCACTGTGGTTCACATAAAGCTATAATTGCATGAATATACTTGGATATACTAACATATTCTTCCAACTTCTCTGTGTCTATCAGTAGCGGCAGGTTTGACCAATCACACAGAGTTGATAATTACTTCACCAGTGCCATTATAACCCCACACATGTAAAATAAAATATCTATATTGGGCCAGGGTGTTGACACCTCCACCTCTCTGATGGAATGACACCTCAACTTCAGTCTTCTCTCCTCCAACTCTCCACTTGGTCCTAACATTGTACTCAGTGCCATCTATATTCCTAATGATCTCATCTGATCTATCTTGGGAGTCTTCAGTCCAATCATAACAATCAAATAACCAAAAGTATCTCAATTTATCTCTGTGATCTCCATCTCCATACAGATATTTCAGAAGGTCATTCTCCCAGTCAAAATATGTCCCAGGTGGAAGCCAGTTCGGGACACCAAGTGTAAGGTCAAGCCAAACATCTGCCATTTTTCACAGGATTCTCCAACTCTTGACATTTGTCATCACAGCAGGTGGTGATAGTAGTTTGGAGCTCTGTTCTCACAGTGGCCAGTTTCTTCCTTAGTACCTTTTTGTTCTGTTTTTACACTTTCTAGTTCTTCATTAGTACCTTGTTGTTCTGTTTTTAACACTTTCTAGTTCTTCCATAGTACCTTGTAGTTCTGTTTTTACACTTTCTAGTTCTTCCTTAGTACATTGAAGTTCTGTTTTTACACTTTCTAGTTCTTCCTTAGTACCTTGTTGTTCTGTTTTTACACTTTCTAGTTTTTCCTTAGTACCTTGTTGTTCTGTTTTTAAACTTTCAAGTTCTTCCATAGTATCTTGTAGTTCTGTTTTTACACTTTCTAGTTCTTCCTTAGTACCTTGTTGTTCTGTTTTTATACTTTCTAGTTCTTCCTTAGTACCTTGTAGTTCTGTTTTGACACTTTCTAGTTCTTCCCTTAGTACCTTGTTCTGTTTTTACACTTTCTAGTTCTTCCTTTATATCTTGTAGATCTTTCTTCAAAGAATCAATTTTTTTGTCTTTACAATTTACTCCTTTTTTTAACAATTTCTATTCTTTCTTCCTTTTTATGAATTAATTCTATTTGCATAGCTTTCAGTTCATTTTGTTAACATATAATTCAGACTTCACAGCATTCAGTTCTCCTTTAGTGTTTTGTAATTCTGTCTTCATTGTTCTCAGTTCATTTATAGCAACTTGATATCCTGCCTTCACAGTTTCCAGTTCTTCCTTTGCATCTGCCTGATTTCTACATCCCTGGTCCAGCAGACTACATGACTGAGGATTCTTACTGTCAAAGTGGACACTCTCCCCAGGGTTGACACCAATTTGTCCACACAGAGCCTCATGTTGTTGAGAGAATCCAGAGTTAGGACTGCCCCCACAAAACTGACAACATCCAAATTGACGTTTGCAGGCTACGGTTCATGTGAGATGCCAGATCTTTTCTCAATATTTTTGTTCCACAGGACTGTGGGCAGTCCCACCATACAAAATTGGCACAAGGAACTGTGCAGCATGGCTTTCCAAGGTATTCCTGTAAGTCTGGGAACATCCCTGGAATGGGCAGGTGTTCTCCATGTTCTGGAACATGATCCATACGGTGGAGAACATTTCTAAGTGTAAAAGTTGAACAAGTATGAACAGAAAATTTGGTAGCAAAGAAATAAAGTATTTTTATTATTTTTGTTAGAGAAAAAAGAGAAACAACCCAATACAATAGTGAACTGATGAGCCTGGCATTTCCAACAACTTACTACCCATTGTGGTGATAAGAAACTCCACCAAATTGTTCCATAGGATGGCCTACTAACACCTTGTATTTAATGACCTATCTTTTGGCCAACTTTATATTTTAGATAATTTACAACATTGTGGGAAGATTCTTGTACCAGAAGGAGGCTCCCTTTATATTTGTGTTGTAATATATAAAGTATATAGTTGTTTTTATGTACTTTTAAAGGGAGAGGTGTCCCTTTCTGGTACAAAGTGTATTTAATATATAGATACAAACTTTATAATAGAAAATTTATTATATTGGCTAATTATAAATTAAATTATGTTAAGACAAAGGAAAAATTAATAAAGTTTTGAAGAGACTTTTCAAACCTCAATTTTTCAATATATTTTAAATAATAATTTGTTAATATGAATTGTGTGTGTTACTATTAGGTCTATTTTATTTCCTTCATTTAGGATATTTTATGATCAATTTTTGGTAAGGACAAAAATGCATCTTGGACCCAATGAAAAATTACAAATATCATTTCATATAATCGTTTAATTGCATTTGGAAAAATGAATAAAAAAAGCTAAATATTTAATTATAAAAATAATGATCTTTTAAAGAAATACTTTATGGTTGTTTATAACAAGAATTCTATTTATTGGCATTTTAGCTGATTCCGTAAGTTTAAATAATAGCTGAATGTTAGTCTTCAAGATACCTTAATGTCAGTGTCCTCTTCAGTTAGGTTATTGAACCAATGATGTCTAAATTTTCCTCTAGAAAATTTTAAACACAAGTAATTTACAAGGGATAGCGGCCCCGCCATTGGTGGCACCACAATTCAACACTTTCTGGTAAATACTGCCAGTGCTCCAATATTGAAATAAATAGTGATGAAATTATAAAGTTTGTATATTTTCTATTGATAAAATTGTACTGTTTTTGTACAGTTTCTATTGATAAAATTGCACTGTTTTTGTACATTTTCTAGTGATAAAATTGTACAGTTTTTGTACATTTCTATTGATAAAATTGTACTGTTTTTTGTACATTTTCTAGTGATAAAATTGTACTGTTTTAGTACATTTTCTATTGATAAAATTGTACTGTTTTAGTACATTTTTTATTGATAAAATTGTGATGTTTATGTACATTTTCAAGTGATAAAATTGTACAGTAGGTTTGTATAACACTTAAGAGATTAGAACTTTCGGTTGAATTAAAGTTATTCAAATGATTTCATCACTACATTGCTAGAGGACATTTTTCAAGGATACCCAAAGGTATGATTAATATATTTTTATAATATTGGCAATGTGTTCAAAGATTTTTTAAGCCTGGTGCGCATACGCGTTGTTACCTTCAGACAAATAATTAAAATATTTTAATATTCTTTGGTCTAATGTTGGTAACAACTCTTTTGCCCAAACGTCACACACTATTAATTTATTTGGATTAGGTCTTATTTTCTTGTAGTCTAACTAAAGTAGGGAATCAATTCCACTAGTAATTGTAATATGCAGTAATACAAACCTCAGTTTCTATCTTTCAGCACTAGGCAGCGAGAAGTGACACTGGCAACAAGTTATCTTTATGTTATCAGGTGGGGTGTTGAAATAATGGATAAGATATTCTCACAACGTTGTTGGCTGATTTACAGTACATGTGACGCAGAATCCAATATTTTTCTATTATTGTTAGAACTACTATTACTGATGATAAGGCACAATTTGGATTATAAACACAAGGTGATAAGACCAAATAAATGAATAGTGTGTGACGTTTCGGTAACAGCGTTGTTACCATCTTCAGAAAAAGTACTGAATGAGAAATTTTACCACAGCAACATAAATACTGAATGTGACATTTCGGTAACAGCAATGTTGCCTTCATCTGACAAAAGTATTGAATGTGACATATCGGTAACAGCAATGTTGCCATCATCTGACAAAAGTACTGAATGTGACATTTCAGTAACAGTGTTGTTTCTATCATCAGACAAAAGTACTGAATGTGACATTTCGGTAACAGCGTTGTTACCATCATTAGACAAAAGTACTGAATGTGACATTTCAGTAACAGTGTTGTTACCATCATCAGAATAAAGTACTGAATGTGACATTTCGGTAACAACGTTTTTACTATCATCAGACTAAAGTACTAAATGTGACATTTCGTTAACAGTGTTGTTAATATCATTGGACAAAAGTACTGAATGTGACATTTCAGTAACAGTGTTGTTACCATCATCAGAATAAAGTACTGAATGTGACATTTTGGTAGCAGCAATGTTGCCATCATCTGACAAAAGTACTGAATGTGACGTTTTGGTAACAGCATTGTTACTATCATCGGACAAAAGTACTGAATGTGACATTTTGGTAAGTGTTGTTACTATCATCGGACAAAAGTACTGAATGTGACATTTTGGTAACAGTGTTGTAACTATCATCGGACAAAAGTACTGAATGTGACATTTTGGTAAGTGTCGTCACTATCATCAGGCAAAAGTACTGAATGTGACATTTCGGTAACAGCGTTGTTACCATCATTGGACAAAAGTACTGAATGTGACATTTTGGTAACAGTGTTTTTACCATCATCGACAAAAGTACTGAATGTGACATTCGGTAACAGCATTGTTACCATCATCAGACAAATGTACTGAATGTCACATTTCGGTAACAGCGTTGTTACTATTATCAGACAAAAGTACTGAATATGACATTTCGGTAACAGCATTGTTACCATCATAGGACAAAAGTACTGAATGTGATATTTCGGTAACAGCATTGTTTCTATCATCAGACAAAAGTACTGAATGTGACATTTCGGTAACAGTGTTGTTACTATCATCGGACAAAATACTAAATGTGACATTTCGGTGACAGCATTGTTACTATCATCAAACAAAAGTACTGAATGTGACATTTTGGTAACAGCGTTGTTACTCTCATCAGACAAAAGTACTGAATGTGACACTTCGGTAAGAGAGTTGTTACTATCATCTGACAAAATACTGAAAGTGGCATTTTGGTAACAGCGTTGTTACTATCATCGGACAAAAATACTAAATGTGACATTTCTGTGACAGCATTGTTACTATCATCAGACAAAAGTGCTGAATGTGACATTTCAGCAACAGTGTTGTTACCATCATCAGACAAAATACTAATGTGACATTTTGGTAACAGCGTTGTTACTATCATCAGACAAAAGTACTGAATGTGACATTTCGGTAAGAAAGTTGTTACTATCATCGGACAAAATACTGAAAGAGGCATTTTGATAACAGCGTTGTTACTATCATCGGACAAAAGTACTGAATGTGACATTTTGGTAACAGCGTTGCTACCATCATTGGACAAAAGTACTGAATGTGACATTTTGGTAACAGCGTTGTTACCATCATCAGACAAAAGTACTGAATATGACATTTCAGTAACAGTGTTGTTTCTATCATCAGACAAAAGTACTGAATGTGACATTTCGGTAACAGCGTTGTTACCATCATTTGACAAAAGTACTGAATGTGACATTTTGGTAACAGTGTTGTTACTATCATCGGACAAAAGTATTGAATGTGACATTTCGGTAACAGCGTTGTTACCATCATTGGACAAAAGTACTGAATGTGACATTTTGGTAAGTGTAGTTACTATCATCGACAAAAGTACTGAATGTGACATTTCGGTAACAGCATTGTTACCATCATCAGACAAATGTACTGAATGTCACATTTCGGTAAAAGCATTGTTTCTACATCAGACAAAAGTACTGAATGTGACATTTCGGTAACAGTGTTGTTACTATCATCGGACAAAAGTACTGAATGTGACATTTTGGTAACAGCGTTGTTACCATCATAGGACAAAAGTACTGAATGTGATATTTCGATAAGAGAGTTGTTGCTATCATCTGACAAAATACTGAAAGTGGCATTTTGGTAACAGCGTTGTTACCATCATCAGACAAAAGTACTGAATGTGACATTTCGGTAACAGCATTGTTACCATCATCAGACAAATGTACTGAATGTCACATTTCGGTAACAGCGTTGTTACTATTATCAGACAAAAGTACTGAATATGACATTTCAGTAACAGTGTTGTTACTATCATCAGACAAAAGTACTGAATGTGACATTTCGGTAACAGCATTGTTACCATCATAGGACAAAAGTACTGAATGTGATATTTCGGTAACAGCATTGTTACCATCATAGGACAGAAGTACTGAATGTGACATTTCGGTAAAAGCATTGTTACTCTCATCAGACAAAAGTACTGAATGTGATATTTCAGTAACAGTGTTGTTACCATCATCAGACAAAATACTAATGTGACATTTTGGTAACAGCATTGTTACCATCATCAGACAAAAGTACTGAATGTGACATTCAGTAACAGTGTTGTTAACATCATCAGACAAAATACTAATGTGACATTTTGGTAACAGCGTTGTTACTATCATCAGACAAAAGTACTGAATGTGACATTTCGGTAAGAGAGTTGTTACTATCATCGGAAAAAATACTGAAAGAGGCATTTTGATAACAGCATTGTTACTATCATCGGACAAAAGTACTGAATGTGACATTTTGGTAACAGCGTTGCTACCATCATTGGACAAAAGTACTGAATGTGACATTTTGGTAACAGCGTTGTTACCATCATCAGACAAAAGTACTGAATATGACATTTCAGTAACAGTGTTGTTTCTATCATCAGACAAAAGTACTGAATGTGACATTTCGGTAACAGTGTTGTTACTATCATCGGACAAAAGTATTGAATGTGACATTTCGGTAACAGCATTGTTACCATCATCAGACAAATGTACTGAATGTCACATTTCGGTAAAAGCATTGTTTCTACATCAGACAAAAGTACTGAATGTGACATTTCGTTAACAGTGTTGTTACTATCATCGGACAAAAGTACTGAATGTGACATTTTGGTAACAGCGTTGTTACTATCATCGGACAAAAATACTAAATGGGATATTTCGGTGACAGCATTGTTACTATCATCAGACAAAAGTACTGAATGTGACATTTTGGTAACAGTGTTGTTACTATCATCAGACAAAAGTACTGAATGTGACACTTCGGTAAGAGAGTTGTTACTATCATCTGACAAAATACTGAAAGTGGCATTTTGGTAACAGCGTTGTTACTATCATCGAACAAAAATACTAAATGTGACATTTCTGTGACAGCATTGTTACTATCATCAGACAAAAGTACTGAATGTGACATTTCAGCAACAGTGTTGTTACCATCATCAGACAAAATACTAATGTGACATTTTGGTAACAGCATTGTTACCATCATCAGACAAAAGTACTGAATGTGACATTTCAGTAACAGTGTTGTTAACATCATCAGACAAAATACTAATGTGACATTTTGGTAACAGCGTTGTTACTATCATCAGACAAAAGTACTGAATGTGACATTTCGGTAAGAGAGTTTGTTACTATTATCGGACAAAATACTGAAAGTGGCATTTTGGTAACAGCGTTGTTACTATCATCGGACAAAAGTACTGAATGTGACATTTCGGTAACAGCGTTGTTACCATCATTGGACAAAAGTACTGAATGTGACATTTTTGTAACAGCGTTGTTACCATCATCAGACAAAAGTACTGAATATGACATTTCAGTAAAAGTGTTGTTACTATCATCAGACAAAAGTACTGAATGTGACATTTCGGTAACAGCGTTGTTACCATCATTTGACAAAAGTACTGAATGTGACATTTTGGTAAGTGTCGTCACTATCATCAGGCAAAAGTACTGAATGTGACATTTCGGTAACAGTGTTGTTAACATCATTGGACAAAAGTACTGAATGTGACATTTCGGTAACAGCATTGTTACCATCATCAGACAAATGTACTGAATGTCACATTTCGGTAACAGCGATGTTACTATTATCAGACAAAAGTACTGAATATGACATTTCAGTAACAGTGTTGTTACTATCATCAGACAAAAGTACTGAATGTGACATTTTGGTAACAGCGTTGTTACTATCATCAGACAAAAGTACTGAATGTGACATTTCAGCAACAGTGTTGTTACCATCATCAGACAAAATACTAATGTGACATTTTGGTAACAGCATTGTTACTATCATCAGACAAAAGTACTGAATGTGACATTTCGGTAAGAGAGTTGTTACTATCATCGGACAAAATACTGAAAGTCGCATTTTGGTAACAGCGTTGTTACTATCATCGGACAAAAATACTAAATGTGACATTTCTGTGACAGCATTGTTACTATCATCAGACAAAAGTACTGAATGTGACATTTCAGTAACAGTGTTGTTACCATCATCAGACAAAATACTAAATGTGACATTTTGGTAACAGCGTTGTTACTATCATCGAACAAAAATACTAAATGTGACATTTCGGTAACAGCGTTGTTACTATCATCACCAACTTCGGCAAACTGAGAACATCCCAGCTAGAGACCATGGTTTCAGGCTAATGGCTCTCATCAGCCTAAGGCGGACTTTAGATGGCGTCTAGCTTTGATGTCTATTTTGACTGGAGAGGTGACCTTTGTCTTTTTAAATCAATATCCTCCTGTAAAAATTTCAATCTATATCAGGACAATAACTTTGAAAATATTACAGTGACCTTTAATGAGAACACACGAGATAACTAAGTGTGAACAGCCTTTGTCTCTTTAAACAAAAACATACACAGAAGACCAGTGACATCAAATATTACAGTGACCTTTAATGAGAACACACGAGATAACTAAGTGTGAACAGCCTTTGTCTCTTTAAACAAAAACATACACAGAAGACCAGTGACATCAAATATTACAGTGACCTTTAATGAGAACACACGAGATAACTAAGTGTGAACAGCCTTTGTCTCTTTAAACAAAACATACACAGAAGACCAGTGACATCAAATATTACAGTGACCTTTAATGAGAACACACGAGATAACTAAGTGTGAACAGCCTTTGTCTCTTTAAACAAAAACATACACAGAAGACCAGTGACATCAAATATTACAGTGACCTTTAATGAGAACACACGAGATAACTAAGTGTGAACAGCCTTTGTCTCTTTAAACAAAAACATACACAGAAGACCAGTGACATCAAATATTACAGTGACGTTTAATGAGAACACACGAGATAACTAAGAGTGAACAGCCTTTGTCTCTTTAAACAAAAACATACACAGAAGACCAGTGACATCAAATATTACAGTGACCTTTAATGAGAACACACGAGATAACTAAGTGTTAACAGCCTTTGTCTCTTTAAACAAAAACATGCACAGAAGACCAGTGACATCAAATATTACAGTGACCTTTAATGAGAACACACGAGATAACTAAGTGTGAACAGCCTTTGTCTCTTTAAACAAAAACATACACAGAAGACCAGTGACATCAAATATTACAGTGACCTTTAATGAGAACACACGAGATAACTAAGTGTGAACAGCCTTTGTCTCTTTAAACAAAAACATACACAGAAGACCAGTGACATCAAATATTACAGTGACCTTTAATGAGAACACACGAGATAACTAAGTGTGAACAGCCTTTGTCTCTTTAAACAAAAACATACACAGAAGACCAGTGACATCAAATATTACAGTGACCTTTAATGAGAACACACGAGATAACTAAGTGTGAACAGCCTTTGTCTCTTTAAACAAAAACATACACAGAAGACATCAAAATATGAAACTTCCTCAAACACAAGGTAATAAGACCAAATAAATAGTGTGTGACATTTTGGTAACAACGCTGTTAACAAAACGTCACACACTATTTATATATTTGGTCTTATTACCTTGTGTTTATAATCTATAATCCAAATTGTACCTTATCGAAACTTCCTCAAGTTTTGTCCATGACTATATATTGATTTTCAATTAGCTTCCAACAAGCTTATAACAAATATTGTGGTGGCTTTTCTGCCATGTCTTCTAGATGCTCTCAACAGAGTATAGTGGAATCTCACTAGAACAGCCTCTGTTATAACAGCAATTTGGTTATAGCATTAGAATTCTAGGGTACTGTTAGGTTATTCAGTGATTGAATATATCATCATCACAAATTAATGTTTTGGTTCATGAAGGATATGTAAAATAACATATAACGAAGGACGCCAGTCAATAAAGTTACGTCTTCATGATAGGTTAGTGATTCGTTGTTTTGTACAAGACGCTAACAAATCAAACAGGTACCAAGTTTTAAATGCCAATTGTTTTAACAGTAGTTATAGCAACATAAAAAAATTATATATATATACAGATAAATCTGCCTCTAGCGCCCCCTCTAAATAGTGCTTTCCTCTCTATAGCGCCCGATTTTAGAAACGTAGTACGATGCGTTTTACATTAAAAGTGACCTGTCTATAGCACCCTATTTTGGCGAGTCCCAAGAGGGGATGCTATAGACAGATTTAACTGTATATTAAAATCAAAGAAGGCATATCCTGACCATGTTCACATAAACTTTTAGATGGCAGAGAGCGCCATCTAATGGAAAAGAAATCAACTAAATGTTGATGTTTGCCTATTCCCTGATATTTGGCCAACCCATTTTCTTGATAAATCAAGAAAAGTCAACCAAGAACGTGTTTCAGTTTGTTGGCCATTGTCAGTGTGGTGCAGACTTTTCATTATTTTTCACATACAATAAAATAAGAGCGAATAATTTAATAGTGTGTGACATTTCAGCAACAGCAGTCACACACTATTAAATTATTAGGTCTTATTTTCTTGTAAAGTATGCAAAACCTTCTTACAACAATTATATTTACATACATTCAATTCCTTTTCTTAAATAATATTTACATATTTTCACTTTTAATTTTAAAAATATGATTATATGCAACATGATTTTATTCTGATAGATAGCGCAAGCCATCAGTAACTTTCAGTTGCATGAAAAGGAGAAGCCTTTTTTTCATTTCTTCCTCAAGTTTTGTTTGTGATTGTATAAATCTCAATACAACAACAACAACAACAACAAAAAGCCTTTATTTAGGGCCACTCGCCCTATACAGGATTCGCCAGTTCACAAGGGATAGGGAGAACACTGTGAGGCCTTTTTCCGGGATATAGTCTTGTGGAATCCAAATATCGCCATCGCTATATACCTATTCTTTGATATTTCATTAATCAGTGCCGGAAATGAAGGACAAAGTTGCCCCGTTTTATCATTTAGTTTTCGTCTTTCCTCAGACAGAGCAGCACAGTCAAATAAGTAATGCAACATCTCCGTTGTTATTCCTGATCCACAGAAAGTGCATTTCAGGTCTTCACGCCTCAATAAAATCAAATGGTGTTCTCTGAAAAAAATTGAAAGGGTTCTAAATTGTGCAATTAATCTGATGATAGGAAAAGGGAGTTCAGTTAAGAAGTATTCTTCGGTGGTAAAGGTTGTATATATGTCTCTATAGTGGGAATATAACTTTGATTGGGTTATTCTTGTTAGGTCGTTTTGTATTGTTTGCTCTATCGCAGTTCTTAATATTCCAGGGATAGCATTCCTTAGTGAGTCAGGATCATTACAATAAGTAAGCCACGAGGATCCGTTATTATTAAGTAAATTGCTTAATTGTTTTATAAAACCGATGGGCGCACCTGTAGCACAGGATAATTGTCTCATTCTAGTTAAACAAATTCGAGGCAGTCTATTTGTATCCATACTCAGCACCCTCAGCCAATATTTCAAGGTCAATTTCAGAGCTGTTATTATTAATGAGACGCGGCCTGTTTCTGGTCTTATTATGTATCCTGGTGTATATCTAGGCAAATTCAAAAACCTACGAATAAATGTATCTTGTATATGGTCTAATAAATCTTTATACTCTGATGCCCAAATTGGAGCAGCATACATCAAAACAGCCATCACAATTGAGTCAAACAGTTTCATTGCAGAGTTTAGTGAATTAATTTTTGATTTAGCCAATATTGGGGTTGTAGCATTTATTGCCGCAAGTGCTTTTCCTTTGAAAAAGTTTGCGGCTTGAGTGGTTTTAGTTGTACTGACCAGAGGGTATCCCAAGTAATTATATCTTCTTGTTACCGTCAGAGGTTTACCATTCCAGTACCATCTATCTTCTCTTGAGGGTTTACCACCATTGCGAAATACCATAACCTTCGATTTGGACTCGTTCAGTGTCATTTCGTTCACACCAAGATATTCCTTCAATAAATTAATCTTTTTTTGGAGGTTTACCCTCGACTCCCCTATAATAGCAATATCATCTGCATACATCAGCAGGTGAACATCACCAAATTCCGGAAGGTATACACTCGTCAGATCTGAGTTGTCATACATTTTAATCAGGTCCGTCATAAATAATATAAAAAGTAATGGCGATAGTGGCTCTCCTTGTAAAACGCCCGAATGTATCTTAATATTTTCTGTAATTGAACCCCTCCATCTGACTGCCACAGTCGCCTGTTCGTAATAATTTCTAATTGCATGTATAAATTGATAGCTCACGCCCAGATTGGTTAATTTCTTCCAGAGTAATGAGTGAGGAACTGTGTCAAATGCTTTTCTCAAATCAACAAAAAATACATATAATTTTCCTCTCTTTTTCCTCAGTGAAAGTTGTATTAGAGAGGTCAACGTGAATATCAGGTCCACACACGATCGGCCCCTTCGGAAACCCGCCTGATTTTCTGGAATGACGTTTCTTCTTTCTACCCATTCATTCAGTCTTGATCTTAGTATTGTTGTAAAAAGTTTCGAAAAATTACTTATCAGTGCTATACCACGATAATTTGAAGGGTTGTCTTTGTCACCGCTTTTAAAGATTGGATGTATGATAGATTTAGTCCATATTGTAGGATAGTGTCCCATTATCAGAGCTCTATTGTAAAATTGTTCTAATAAACCCATGTATGAGTCTGGGAGTACTTTTATTATTTCATTGGGGATGTCATCAGGTCCACTTGCCTTGTTATTTTTCAAATCTCTGATTGCCCTGCCTATCTCTTCAGAAGTTATCTCTGGATCAAGTATTGGGTCGCTCGGCGAGATCCTCACTTCTATATTACAGATCTTCTCTTTTTCCTCAATACTCATTAATTCGCAGTAAAATTCGTGCCATTCCTGTACAGTAATTTCTCCTTGAATTTTTGTTGCTCCTTTAAATAGTGCAATGGTCTTCCAAAAGGACTTTGAATCTTTAATATTTCTCAATATTTCTTGTTTTTCCTGAATATATTTCCTTCTTTTATCATCTAATAAACCGAGATATTTCTTTCTATGTAGAGCATAGCTTTCAAGGTCTTCCTTCCTGTTGGTTCTACGGAATTCCTTCAGACTTTCTTTTGTTAGCTTTTTCATATCGTAACAGTTTTTGTCAAACCATGGCTTAGATTTTCCGGTGGCACCCTTAGTTGAGTACATTATTCCAGATGTTGACATTGCCTCGGTAATTCTTTGAGTGAAAGTATTTACGGAGCTATCGAGATTTGATATTTTTACTACTTGCAATTCCTTTAATTCCTGTTTAAATGTCTTAATTCCCCCAGCTGTCCATCTGTATCTCGTAACACCATATTCTTCTCCCTTAGATTTGTTTTCATAGGTGTTTTGGACTGTTAACTTCAGGATAAGAGGAAGGTGATCTGAGTACATCTGGGTTTCTATCCTGAAGTCTGATATTTTTTCCAGTATTCCTTGGGAAACTATGCAGTAATCAATAGTTGATGAGCCTCTCTCCGAAACATATGTAAAGTCACCCTCTCTGTCTCCTGTTGATCGTCCGTTGATTATTGTCAGCGAATTGTCCTCGAGAAACTCAAGGAGTCCTTCAGCCAGTGGTGAAATCATCAAATCTCTTGCTTTTCTTTCGGAAACTAAAGAGAGCCGAAGATTTGTTGGATTATACAGTCCCCCGAGCCCTCCAGTTCTAATATTTAAATCCCCAATCAGAATTAGCTCTTTCCCGTCAGTTATCTGTTTTTCCATATATTTAGTTAATCTAAGTTGTTCTGGTACAGTTCGTTTGGAGGGAGATATACAAATAACAAGCAGGTGGTGGGTTTGTCGGTTCCTATGTTTTGTGATAAAAAAATCGATATCCAGATGTTATCCTTTTCTGTACTGTGCAACCTGTAATTCCCCCCTTTTTTGACGCCCACAATTATTCCTCCTGATCCCCTTCCCCTTCCTGTGGTCTTAGTTGCCGGCTGTTCAAAAATTTGGAAATCCTTTAATGTTATATTTGTGAGGTTTGAACACCATGTTTCAAGTATAGCGAAAATCTCGTAATTTTTAATGTACTCGAGAAGTGGAAAAACAGAGAGCAACCTAAAAAGTCCATTTATATTCCAGCATATTATTGTGTCTACCGTAACTTTTGGATTTTTAATGCTAATAGTCTTAAAACTTTTTTGTGAATCTTTATTTATATGTATTTTATTTTGTAATTTATTCTGTAAAGTTTCTGAGTTGTCAACATCATTTCGGGGCTGCGTCAACTGCTATGATGTAGAGCCCTTTTCACCGACCACTCTACCATCCACGACTTCGTATTTTTGTCCATTTGCAAAAAGCTTATTGTCTCTTAATTTTGAATGTATTCCTTTTTCGGATAGTTCTTTCTTCTTAGTAATCAGTAAGCGGCGTTGTTCTCGGGTCTTCAGAGTGTAATCTTTATTTACAAAAATTTTATCACCTCTGAGTTTGTAAGAATTCCTAAGTAGTGCAATTCTTGTGGTTTGTTTCGGAATTTCAACCAAAATTGGCGCGTTAGCTTTCTTTGAAAGCCGATGACAACGCATTATTTCCGATTCAATTTGTATTTGCATCTTTTCATTTATCGCCGTAACCAATTTGCATAAGGTTTCATCTGAGTTTTCGGCTTCGGGCCCTTTTATACCGTAAAATATAAGGTTGTTTTCCCTTGTTTTCCTGTCCAGCATGTCACCATGATCCTCTAGAGTTTTTATTCTTAAATCGTTTTTTGTGGCTAATTCCAAGCATGTTTTCTGGGAAGTTTCAATAACGGTCAATCTCTGATCCCATTCATCAAACTTTTGTTCAATGTTATGTAATCTAGATTCTAGTCTTGCTCCTAAAGTCCTTAGCTCTGTATGGATTTGTATAACAATAGATTTAAGATCATCTTCCATAACTTCCTTTGTCTCAGGAGTTCGTACAGTGGACAGAGTTGTTTGCTTTTTTGTAGGGGGCCCGGGGTTAAGTTCCACGCCACCAATGATTAGTAGTATGGCAATCACTCTTATCAAGTAAGCAGCAGAATACTTTTGAGTTAACGTAAGGTGACAGGATGGGTACATTTTGTAATTATAAGATAGTTTTTTAAATTCCTCGTACTTCTCAACGAGAAATTCAGGCTTTTTAATACTAACAATAAACAACAATGCAAGTACTATGCATGTAAATTTCATCTTTTATTTCTTGGTGTCTGATTTTAGAAAAAAGTAAGATTTAACAGTAATTGCTAAGATTATATTTGGGGTATAGTATTACTAAGTTAATTATATCTTTAAAATTAGGTTCATTAAATATTAAATAAGATTATTAAAAGTGTATTTACCGGGAGCGAACGCACGTGCTGCTTGCAGTTTGGCCTCCTGGCGGCGAATCAAATCTCAATACAATATTAGAGTGGTATGGTAGATTAAACTGGCAAAACTGCCTGGAGGGTTTACCATTGATGAGCCAGGCCCTCCCAGTATTTATAGCATTGTTACCATCATAGGACAGAAGTACTGAATGTCACATTTCAGTAACAACGGTATGGTAGATTAAACTGCCAAAACTGCCTGGAGGGTTTACCATTGATGAGCCAGGCCCTCCCAATATTTATAGCATTGTTACCATCATAGGACAGAAGTACTGAATGTCACATTTCAGTAACAACGGTATGGTAGATTAAACTGCCAAAACTGCCTGGAGGGTTTACCATTGATGAGCCAGGCCCTCCCAGTATTTATAGCATTGTTACCATCATAGGACAGAAGTACTGAATGTCACATTTCAGTAACAACGGTATGGTAGATTAAACTGCCAAAACTGCCTGGAGGGTTTATCATTGATGAGCCAGGCCCTCCCAGTATTTATAGCATTGTTACCATCATAGGACAGAAGTACTGAATGTCACATTTCAGTAACAACGGTATGGTAGATTAAACTGCCAAAACTGCCTGGAGGGTTTATCATTGATGAGCCAGGCCCTCCCAGTATTTATAGCATTGTTACCATCATAGGACAGAAGTACTGAATGTCACATTTCAGTAACAACGGTATGGTAGATTAAACTGCCAAAACTGCCTGGATTGATGAGCCAGGCCCTCCCAGTATTTATAGCATGGTAGTAAGGTAAAAGAGAAATGTTCACATTTGATTTTCAAACTCTAAACCAATGGAATGGCGAATATCAGTTATTCCATAACCACAACAATTTAGAGAAATGGTGTTATCCTTTTTTTCTATATTTAAAGAATATTTTTGTTTCTATTATTTGAATATATTTGGTGGATTATCGTGTGGAGACGCCTGAGGTGTTCGCGCTAGTGCATCATATATATATAAAAAGGTTTTATAATATTTTTAAGGAAAGTTATAGAAAATTTTGACGTTGAATTGAGAGTATAATGTCAGTATAGCAAGCTATTACTGAACGAATAAGTAGAATTAAATATAATCTATATGAAAGATAGTTGTAAATTAATGATGATTAAAATCAAATGATAAAATATTATTATTTGGGTATCAAAAAGGCTTAAATTTTTTATGCAACAATAAAGGGTATAACAAGTTCACACTTTTAACTTGGCTATTACACGTCATTTTATTTTTTAAAAATATTACTTAAAAAAATATATTTTAAATTTTCTTTCTTAATAACTTAAAATTGTTTATAAAATGATTACATGGTTCTGTCTTTGTTCTTTTTCCTACCCTAATATCTTCAATTCTTCCTTTTTTTCTATGTTCTGCTTAAATGACGTGTAAAGGCCGAGGTAATAAGTGTGAACTTGATATAACCCTATATTGTTACATAAATAATTAAAACCTTTTTGATACCCAAATGATAATATTTTATAATTTGTTTTTAATCATCATTAATTCACAACTATCTTTCATATAAATTATATTTAATTCTACCATATACAGTCGAACCTCTTTAATTCAACACCCCAAGGGATCAGAGCTTTCTGTTGAATTAAAGGAAGTGTTAAACTAAAGTTAGATGATTAGCTAATATTAAATTAATATAAATTAAGAAATTAATATAAAAATAAAAAGAAAATTCAAAAATATTAATTTAAAAAAATCATGAAGATCTTTAAAAAAATTCCTTTATAGATGTCTATTTTGCACTGAAATCCTATTCAGGATGAATTCCAGATAGTCTATTTTTAAAAGACATGCATGTCTTTTTTCCTCTGAAATGTCTTTTAAATAACAAAGAGCTTTATTGTATTAACCCTTAAATGTACAGGTGAATTTTTGTTACGTAACTGGTCGGGGTGGGTAGATTCAAACCACTTATGTAACTTTATGGAATAAGTGCAAAATAATGATTGAAAACAAAATTCGAAAAATATTTAATTAATACAAATGTTAACATTTTGATGTTTAAAAATTCTGAATATAATCTATTTACAGATTTCACTAATTGACATACAAGGCAAAGGGTTTTTATTTTTTACCATGTTTTTGATGGACATTGTAGCTCCTTTTTGGAGCATTAGATTGTTGTGGCATCGTAGATTCCCTTGAGGTACGTGAACCATCATTCTTCTTGAATTGTTGTCTGTAATTCCAGCGAGTGAGAATTTATATTATGTGTGGCCAGGTCTTTCTCAGTCTCCAGATAGTTCTCTCTGTTGACATGATTGATAATAATACTTATACAAAGAAAGAAGTGTTATTTTATAAGAGGAAGCTAAAAAATAGCGGAAGATAGCGACTCAAGTATGAGCCACGAGCTAACACTGACACGAAAAACTCTCAAGCTCTTGGACGGGCTGGGCAGAATCCGCCCCCACATGCAAATTTAACCTCCTTTACGAAACTGATATTTATAAATGATGGATGGAAAATGTTTATATCACTGTAAAATTTAAATACATGAAAGCTGGTAGCTCTCAGTAAATGAAAAAAAAATATTTTTCCTATTTTAAGTTTATGCATGGGCAGAATCAACCCAGCCCATCCTGTTAAGTAATTGGCTATTGGGATTAGATTGGTAAATTGAGTGACAAGCTTATATAATTGTCTATATGGATATTTTTTACTTCTAAGTAAACATGTCACAGGCCATGATAATCATGGTATGTAGTTAACTTCAAGTTAGGAAGGATAGGTTACTTTCAGTATTTGGCTATTGGGAATAGATTGGTAAATTAAGTGACCAGCTTATATAATTGTCTATATGGATATTTTTTACTTCTAAGTAAACATGTCACAGGCCATGATAATCATGGTGTGTAGTTAACTTCAAGTTAGTTACGTACACTAAAGAGAGTCCATGTGGCTCAACCATATTTTATTCAAACAACAATACAAGTGATTAGAAATAAATCCCATTCAATCAAACATACTGGTCTAGAACAATAGGATATTTTATAATGCCATGATGATAGTTTTATATAAAAGTGGGTTATTTATTTTAAAAAAATGGAAATAACAGAATATTTAACATAAAGAGAAACCTAATTTCTATATTTTGCTACAAGGTAAATCTCTGTTCTTTGATGTAAAGAGGGTTTAATTGTGGGGATACAAATGAATTACTTCCTGACCTTTCCCAATATGTCAGACAATTTATTGTTATAAGGAATAAATTTAACAATTAGAAATGTTGTGTTTGTTACAATGTATGTTGGGAGAATAAGGTCAGTTGATGGAAAATTATATGTGGAGATATAAAATGGCTGTTTTTAAAACTCTATTATTGACATAGTGATCCTATTTGTGGTAACTGATGGTAATATTGGTATTTCTCTTTGTAGAAAATATATCACTGTGGTTTACATAAATATATATATGAATAAATCCAATTGGATTTACTAAAATATTTTTTCAACTTCTCTGTGTCTATCAGGAAGCGGCAGGTTTGACCAATCAACACAGAGTTGATAATTACTCTACCAGTGTCCATAGAACCCCTCACATACAAAATAAAATATTTAAATTGGGCCAGGGTGTTGACACCTCCACCTCTCTGATGGAATGACACCTCAACTTCAGTCTTCTCTCCTCCAACTCTCCACTTGTTCCTAACATTGTACTTAGTGCCATCTTCATTTATAATTATCTCATTTGATCTATCTTGGAAGACTTCAGTCCAATTATACCCATCAAATAAACTGAAGAATTCCAATTTATCTTGGGGATCTACCTCTCCATACAGATATTTCTTAAGGTCATTCCTCAAGTCATAATATACCACACCAGGAGGAAGCCAGTTCTGGACACCAAGTTTGAGGTCAAGCCCCACATCTGCCATTTTCACAGGATTCTCCAACTCTTGACATTTGACATCACAGCAGGTGGTGGTAGTAGTTTGGAGCTCTGTTCTCACAGTGGCCAGTTCTTTCTTAGTATCTTGTAGTTCTGTTTTTACACTTTCTAGTTCTTCCTTAGTATCATGTTGTTCTGTTTTTACACTTTCTAGTTCTTCCTTAGTACCTTGTAGTTCTGTTTTTACACTTTCTAGTTTTTCCTTAGTACCTTGTTTTTCGGTTTTTACACTTTCTAGTTCTTCCTTAGTACCTTGTTGTTCAGTTTTTACACTTTCTAGTTTTTCCTTTATATCTTGTAGATCTTTCTTCAGAGAATCAATTTTTTTGTCTTTACAATTTACTCCTTTTTTAACAATTTCTATTTCTTCATTTTTATGAATTAATTCTATTTGCATAGCTTTCAGTTCATTTTTGTTAACATGTATTTCAGAATTCAGAGCATTCAGTTCTCCTTTAGTGTTTTGTAATTCTGTCTTCATTGTGCTCAGTTCATTTATAGCAACTTGATATCCTGCCATCACAGTTTCCAGTTCTTCCTTTGTGTTTTTCAAATCTCTCTCCAATCCTTGTAGATGATCTTCACCAAGTGAGGTTGTAGTTGGGCCAGTGGACAATTCTGACTTCACACCCTCTAGTTCAGTTCTGATATATCCGAGGTCAACAAGATGTTGGTTCGATATATCCTCAATCTTATTGGACAACATGGCAGTCAAATTCTGGACTCCTGCTAGAGATGACCCAGGGGACCTCTGGTTGACCAATATTTGGCTGAGGGAAGCCTGAGAAGTTTCTAGCTGCTGGGTCATAACTCCCAGGAGTGCTGACATCTCCCTCTGCCAGGCTTTAAGTTCTTCCTTCTCTCCAGATTGAGCCTTCATACTGGAACTGATTTCTTGAAGGAGCTGAATGATAGGAGATTCCAGACTCTCTCCCCTGAACTCATTCCTGACTTTGATCTGGTCCAGGTTTTCTTTCAGCAGGTTTTTACACTGTGACATTTCCAGTGAAAGGTCCCTCAATGAATCACATATAAGCGGGAGGTAAACATTCAGTAATTTTTCATCTTTTTCTTTTAAACAAACAACTGCCTCATTTCTACATCCCTGGTCCAGCAGAATACATGACTGAGGATTCTTACTGTCAGAGTGGACACTCTCCCCAGGGCTGACACCAATTTGTCCACACAGAGCCTCATGTTGCTGGAGAGAATCCCGAGTTAGTAATGCCCCACAAAACTGACAACATCCAAATTGACGTTTGCAGGCTACAGTCATGTGAGATGCCAGATCTTTTCTCAATATTTTTGTTCCACAGGACTGCGGGCAGTCCACTATACAAAATTGGCACAAGGAACTGTGCAGCATGGCTTCCAAGGTATTCCTGTAAGTCTGGGAACATCCCTGGAATGGGCAGGTGTTCTCCATGTTCTGGAACATGATCCATACAGTTGAAGAACATTTCTAAGTTAAAAGTTGAACAAGTATAAACAGAAAATTTGGTAGCAAAGAGATAATGTATTTTATTATTTTTGTGAGAGAAAAAAGAAAGTCCAAATGTGGTGACATTACTAAAGTAGAATCTGCATGAAAGGTCAGTCTCACTAGAAGACTCCTCTCTACAAATGACAGTTTTTATTAAACAATTACCATTTATACTAATTACCAACCTTCCAATTAGAGGAGCTTTTTTCTAATGGTTACTATGGTTCTGAATGGACGAGAGAAAAAAATTCCTTTCAAACTAACAAAAATAGACACAGTCTTTGGCAAATTGAGTGGCTGGAGTTCATTAAATATGGTCTGGGTTTTCATGAATGGACCCATTTCTATAATCTTTAAAAATTTTGTGATTAATTTTCAATATACTTCCAAACTATGTGGAAGTTAAAATTTTTTAAACAAATGTAAACAACACAAATGTACTAAATATCAGACTTCTATATGGCAGCTATGGTCTGGAATAGAATTAAAAGTAGAAAATAGCCACAATCATTTGTGGTGTAATGAGCCTTCCATACAAATAAATCAGTAGTAGGAACTAAATAATGGTAAGAACATTGTTAGAAATCCGGTATAACCTTGTTGAATCAACACATGATAATTTGACACTTGCATTTATTCTACCATATTCTCATGTCCACAACTCAAGCCTGTCAAATACTAAACATTAATTTAACCAAACAACAATTTGACACCATCAATAAGTTGACAAACTTTCATGGACAATTCTTGTTTGAAAAAAATAATTTATTACTAAAAACACAACAGGTTGACTCTAAGAACACCATGGCTGTAATTAGCTAATGTGCACCATTCATAAAAGTTACAATGAGACTCGGCACCAACTTTCTTCAATTTTAGTCCATCCTGGACCCAATTTAAACCTAACTGCTAGTTACTGGAATAAGTTGTTTTATAAAGTAACATTTTGTTATTTGAAATAAAATACAGGAAAGACATGAATGTCTAAGAAGATTGAGCAGCTAGAATGTTGACTAAATGCTAGCTGGAAGGTAAACAAACACTAAATTTTACCTTTAAAAGATGATATTTTAAATAAAATTTTCTGCCTTTTTTTTATTCTAAAACTTTGTTCACTTTCTCCCTGTTTAATTTATTCACCTATTTCAAAATAGTATTTGTAATTTTTCCTTTGTTCCAAAATTTACTAAGGCACTTTTATCTACTATGTTAAATGGCAAAATAAAAGGACATTGTAAGTGTTAAAATAAATGTGTTTCAGCAACCCTGGCAGTACAGAAGAAAGGAATGCGTATTAGCCCTAATATTTACCTTTTAGTTTGTTGTATATAATTCTCTAATTAATATGTTTGCAATCTTGGTAAAGATAATAAAATAAGAGATTATCTTAATTTGTAGTATATTTATGTGTTAAATAAACTACAAAATAACAGATTATGAGACTGATTCTACCCAAACCAAGAAAACTAGATGCTAGAGCAAAATCAACAATCATGGTTGGATACAGTGGAAGCGGATATCGCATCTGGGATCCGGAAACTGATAAAGTAATGATTTCAACAGATGTAACTTTTGATGAAACATTAAATAAATTTGATAAGGAAATCATCTCAGACCAAACAGAACCTAAAAGAATAATAAATGAATCTCAAGATGAAGAAGAAAACCCACAAACATCAGAACAATTAGACAAAGAAGAAAGTGTAACTACAAGATCGGGTCGAATAATCAAACCACCAATGTATCAAGAAGATTATGAACTATATTCAGTATATTGCTTGCTTACAAATGGTGAAGATCCAGTTTCTTACAATCAAGCAATTAGGCAAAAAGAATGGAAAGAAGCTATTGATAAAGAAATTCGATCTCATGAAGAATTGAAAACATGGTCTTCAATAAAATTAGGAGAAAAATAACATATACTCTCCAATTTAGAAAAAATAAAGGCCAAAAGATTGATATAAGAACTCACTACATAAAGGATTTATTGGCCAAAGACATAATCAAAATAGATTACATTGAAGGATGCAGAAACATAGCAGACATGTTAACTAAACCCTTATGTAAGGCCATGTTGAACAAATTCATGAAACTTTCCAACATGGGGTGAAAATTGTGCAATTGACATTTGTGAAAATGCCAATTGAGGGGGGGTGTTAAAATAAATGTGTTTCAGCAACCCTGGCAGTACATATACTATTATTGTGCCTTCTACAACCCTGGCAGTACAGAAGAAAGGAATGCGTATTAGCCATAATGTTTACCTTTTAGTTTGTTGTATATAATTCTCTAATTAATATGTTTGCAATCTTGGTAAAGTTAATAAAATAAGATATTATCTTAATTTGTAATATATTTATGTGTCAAATAAACTACAAAATAACAGTAAGAAAACAACCCAAAGTAAGCCACACTCTCAAAGAGGTTAAAATTATTTTCTGTTAATTAAATGTTTCTATAATTAACCCTTAACTGGACGGGTGATTTTTTCTTACGTAACTGGACGGGGTGGGTAGATTCAACCCACTTATGTACCTTTACGAAATAAGCGTTAAATAATGAATTAAATCAATATTTGAAAGATTATTTAATGATTACAAATGTTAATATACAGATTTTGACTTCTAAAAATTCGAAATATAATCTATTTACAGTTTTCACAAATAATTAAGAAATGTTTTTTACAGACGCTTAGTTGACATACAGAGCATAAGGTTTTCACTTTTCCCGCATTTTTTGATGGACATTTGTAGCACCTTTTTGGAGTATCAGATTCTTGTGGCATTGTAGATCCTCTTGATGTACTTGAACCATCATTATTTTTGAATTTTTTTATTGTCGTCTGTAATTCC
This sequence comes from Cordylochernes scorpioides, assembly GCA_030710605.1. Classification (NCBI taxonomy): domain Eukaryota; kingdom Metazoa; phylum Arthropoda; class Arachnida; order Pseudoscorpiones; family Chernetidae; genus Cordylochernes; species Cordylochernes scorpioides. The sequence continues at coordinate 100,227,689 of CP092869.1, read as the reverse complement.
AGCGGGAGGGAATTTAGATTACGTGTGGCCAGATGTTCATCAATCAAGGATCTCCCAAGATCAACAATAAAGGTACTTCTTTCTTTTTGATCCTTTTTATCAATCTGATAGTTGAAGATGATGTAAGAATTCAGAGCTGTGATATCTAAGAGGGCATAAAAAAGTGCCAAAGGCGATCTTCTGGATCGACGAGAGGTAGAAAAATTAGAGACTATTTGGTCAATGGTATCTACACCTCCTTTTGTTAGATTATAATCCATTATAATGTCAGGTGTACCTGTTGTTTCATCACATTTATTGTCATGATGCATCGAAGATATAAGGATTACTGATTTTCTTTTTTTGGGAACATAGGAGACTAAAGTTTTTGTTCCAGAGAAACCAAAAATAGACGTTCCTGATTCTCTTTTAGGATGCGGTTGGAATTGTGGTGGAATCTGAGGTTTGTTCTTTCTCATCGTTCCTAAATATGTAAGGCCATGTTCTTTCAACTTATCAACTAATTCTATTGAAGTAAACCAGTTGTCTGCTGTAATATTTCTATTACTCTTCCAAAGTGGTCGACTAATATCTAAAACTATTTGGGTTGGCAGGGATAGTTCTTTTGACTTTGGAGTTTTAGATTTTCCTGTATATACCATTGCATTATACATATAATGTGTTCTTGAGTCTGCTAGTATCACTATTTTTATCCCATATTTATTAGGTTTTGAGGGTATATAAATTTTGAATGGACATTTTCCCCGAAACCCTACAAGCATTTCGTCAACAGTAAGGTATTCAGCAGGTGTATAACAACTTTGAAATTTTTCAATAATGGTTTGGAAAATATCTCTTATGGGTGAGAGTCTATCTTCTTTGCATCTTGTCTTGAAATTATCAAATCTAATACAAAGTAATAGAAAAAGGAAACGCTTCACACTCATTACAGAGCGAAAAATGTCACGGCCTGTTCCATCTGAGGCAAACAAAGATTCTACATTTTCATGGCCTGATTTGTAAACTCCAGCTAGATACAACAAACCTAAGAATGCTCTTATTTCTATTTCACTTGTAAAATTTGAGTAAGTACTTTTGGTCAAATCTGAAATTCTTTGACGAAATTCTTCAATTTTTGCATTTGTAAATTCAGATATTTGTTTTATAATTGCGGCAGTAAAAAATAAGTTGAATATATCTATGCCACAATTCGGCTTCGGTTTAGCAGGGCCTTTCAGACCAGGTAAGTGTGTAATTATGTTATGGGAACGGGTTCTTCCAATTATTGCATGATTCTTGTTCCACCTATAGCCATTTTTCCCAATGAAACAATTACTTGAAGACATTTGAACAGTGGTAAGAATTGAATCACATTCCTCATCTGTACTGACATCTGAAGATTCGTTCAATGAATAATTTTCAGTTTCAGAATCATCGTCAAAATTCTTATTCAAAATTTCGTCTTCCATTATAAATAGAATTTCAAAAATAAAAAGTCTTACCTTGATAAAAAAAAATTAAGGAAGTTGTTTTTTTTTTAATCTAAAAGAATAAATTCTACTTAGCCAAAGAAAGAAGTCTTATTTTATGAATGGAAACTAAAAAATAGCGGAAGAGAGTGACTCAAGAATGAGCAATCAGCTATAACCCTAACATGAAAAATTCTCACGCTTCTGGACGGCATGGGCG
>CP092869.1:100198521-100223521 GCA_030710605.1 Cordylochernes scorpioides | reverse complement strand
AATTAAATGAAAATACGTTTATATTAAATAATAATATTTTTAAAAATCGACTTTTTGGTTCACACTTTTGTATCTAATCAATTATGTATTTTTTTATTTCTCTCTATAAAAAAATCTCGGTATAGTTTAGAATAAAATATTTTATGCGGCATATTTTCAAGTCATATATTTATACACAAGTTTTATATTTATTTTACAAATATTGTATAAGATGTGATTAATAAACTTTGTAAAAAAAAAATCTTAATACATTTTTAATAACATGACGTTATGTTACATTCCAATAGGTAAAATAGGTTAGTTTTAGATGGGTTATAAATTAGGTTAGTTTCTGATAGGTTATAAATTAGGTTAGTTTAAGGTGTGTTATAAAAAGGTTAGTTTCATTAATTAAAATAGGTTAGATTCAAATAGGTTAAATTAGGTTAGTTTAATCGCTAAATAAGGTTAGTTTTAGATAAGTTGAATTAGGTTAGTTTCAGATAATTAAAAAAATAATGTTTGTTTTTAGAAAAATTAGTTTAATATTTTATTTTAAAAAATGTTTTTTCAACTGTTAAATCTTTTATTAAATTATAATTTAAATTTATATATGTAACGTTTCTATGATATGATCTGTACACGCCAATATGCAGTTGATATTGTTTTACATAAAGAAAGAGAGAACAATCGTCTAACTAAATTTATTTCAATCACGCACCTTTTATATAGTTACAAATATTTACATAATTCCTAACAGCCTAAAATTTTAAATCTACTATAATTTATAAGCAGAATGTGACAAACCCCCCTACTAAAAAAAAAAAAAATTTCTGATTTATTTACAAAAATGGAGGTTGGGAGGGGTTGGAAGGTTAGGAAAAAAAAAAAACATTCTGCAAAAAGCAACAAAAAAAAAAGTATTCTCACTATGGCAGTAGGGCAGTCGGACCTGATAGTTGGGGTATCCAGGCGCGTACCTAATTCACTGTATCGCATAGTGACCATTTTACTAGAGGTCCTTGGGGTGACCGGCCTGTTAGTTTTTTTCCAGGTGTGTCACTTAGAACATATGCAACAGGGCTGTATTGTCCATCATTAGCAGAGTCCTTCAAAGTTTGTAGAGAGAATTCAAGCTTTACCATTGAAGTAGAAAACCACGTGGACGTAAAGAAAAAACATTTTGCGATATTAAGCAGCCTCTTTAGAGAGTGGAAACTCCTTTCTAACGTTTGGTTATGGTCGGATTAAAGACATTCATTCAAATCCTCCACATCTTGGAAGGGAAATGGATAATTCCCCATGCCTTCATTCGAGGTTGAAATAGGGTCCCATAGTTTTAATTTAGATACATTAACTATTGTGCTGGGCTTATTTTCAGGCTGGCATGGTTTATTTATTTCGACTATGTGAGGTGATGGGGTAGAAAGAACGGTGTATGGATCTGGATAATAAACTGGTGACAGTTTGCCATGGCCTACCTGATGAGGGATTCGATACAAAACTTTATCTCCAATTTTTAAATTCGGGAATCTATGAGAACTATTGTATCTTTTAACTAACCGTTTATGTAATTCCTCGGTTTTTTCATTGGCAATGGTTCGGGCTTTTTCTACTGGCAGGTACGGATTCGTAAGATCAGAGATGTAGGAAGGGAGGGTTCCGTACAGCAAGTATATCAGAGGGAATGTAGTCGTAGAGTGGGGTGTGTTTCGATATTCTTCCAGCATCTTTTGTAACAATTTAGGCTAAGGGGCCCTAGGGTTACCTTGATGTTGTATTTTTAACTTTCCAATCAGCGTTGCATTAGCCCGTTCTAATAGTCCATTACACTTTGGATGGGACGGAGCGGTCATTAAGTGCTTTATACCCTTCTCCTGAAGAAATTTATTAAATCTCTTCGAGACAAACGAGGGATGTCTATCCGTGACTAAGATTCTAGGTTTTCCTATATTTAATAATTGGTTGATGATATTTATGTAGGTCACGATGGATGTGCCTTTGGAAGCATAACCCCAGATATATCGTGAATGATGGTCAATAACGGTATGGATACAATATTTAGCACTATTATAACCTCCTAGGCCCAAAACCGTATCTGAAGCCACAACATCGAAGGGTTTTGTCGCCCTAGGCAATGATCCCATCAGTCCATAGGAGGGCTGGGTGATACTCTTTATTGTTTGACACTCCTTGCAGTTCTTAACATAATTCTTTATCTTCACTATCATCCCCTTAAAATAGTATTGAACGGAAAGTGCTCTGATCATAGCACTGATGCCTGGGTGTCCTAAAGATTCATGGGCTTTCTGAATCAGGTTATCTTGGAGCTCCAGGGGAACAACTATCCTATCCTTGTTATTAAGTCTTATATAAGTAATACCATCCACCATAGAGTATAATTTTGAAGGTGGTATCGATAAATCACCCTGGTTTTGTTTCATGGCTTGAGCTGCCAAAAAATAAGAGTATGGAAGTCTGGAGAGCATATCGGCTTCGTGATTTTCACAACCCTTATTATAATTAAAATCCAAGTCATCCTCAGACAACTTCAAAACATCTTAACAGTCTCCCATTGGTGTGTATGAAGCTATTCAGTCATATCAGCGCCTTATGATCCGTGTGAACTATGACGTGACTGCAGGATATGTAAGGGTGGTAGCGCTTACAAGTCTCGACCACCGCGAGCAGTTCTAGTTCTGTTATTGTATATTTAGACTCGGCACCTCGCAAAGCCCTACTGAAATAGGTGAACGCTTTTGCGTGCCATCAGGATATTCCTGTTTAAGCACCGCTCCTATTCCCGAGATACTGGCATCACAATAAATATGTGTAGCCAAAGAAGGGTTGAAATATTGGTTTGGAGCATAGCGCTTCCTTTAAATCCTCAAAGCTTCTCTGACATTCCTCCGTCCAGATAAACCGGGAGTTTTTCTTGAGAAGCTCATTCAAAGGGGCTCTTAGGTTGTTAAAATTCTTTATAAATTTTGCGTAATGTGTCACACTTCCCAAAAAATGATCTTAAACGTCGCAAATCACGAGGTGGGGGCAATGATTTGATGACATTGACATTAACGCCGAAGGCGAGATCTGGTTCTCCGAAATTTCATAGCCGAGGTAAGTTTCCTTTTCATAAATAGTAGACATTTATCTCTCCTTAACTGTATAAGCCTTCTTTTTTTAAAATCTCGAATATTTGTCCGAGGTGTTTTAAATGGGATTCCTCGTTTTCTGAAAATACTAAAATATCATCAAAATAAGATGTTACATTATCAAGTCTATATTTCTGCAGAATGGCAGAGAGCTTTCTATTAAATATTGCAAGGGCAGTCTTTAATCCAAACGGCAATCTACACCATACATAAGAGCCCTCAGAAGTTGAGAAACATGTCACCTCCCGATCTTTTGGATGAAGAGGGATTGTCCAGTAAGCGCTCAAGATATCTAGGCATGAAAATACTCTGGCGCCCTGTACCTTCTGAACTATATCCTCCAATAATGGAATAGGGAACGAATCCGAAATTATTTTCCTGTTTAGGAGTCTATAGTCGATACAAAGCCTAACCCTTCCCTCGCCCTTCTTGGGTGCGAGCGTCACAGGTGCGCTGTATGGGGAAGACGCAGGTTTGATTAAGCCGTACTTTAACAATTGCTCAATTTGTTGTTTATTAAATCCCAATCTCTCAAGCTATGACGATACGGTCTAACACAGACAGGCTTTTTGTCACTCAGTCTCAGTCTTGGAGGCTGGATGTTCAAGGGTTTTATATTAAATTTGTTTTCCCCAAAGATCTCTGAATAATTATCTAATAAATTTTTTACCATAGTGAAAAGTTCTATATTATCATGTAAATAACAATAATTCATGTCAGGCAGTGGCAGAGGTTTTGCATCTGGTTGATACACTGGCTTAGATTTTAATACATAAGGAACTGCTCCACTGTCTGGCACGGAACAAACAAAATTACAAACATCATCTTCAAGCAAGTTTGCAACATTTCTATAGAATAAAGAATCTCTAATCCTAAGACATTTTCTATTTACCTTTAAACAATTTACATGATGATTGCAATATTTGGTTCTACTAATTTTAGCCTAATAGTTTTGAATTTTATAAAATCTCTGTATGGCTTCTAATTCTCTGTCTGAAAAACTGTAATTAAACTGGCCTAATTTTCTATTATTCTGTTTAATGTAACTATTATTAAAATCTATTTTCACCTTAAAATAGGGTAAGTACTTGGCAGATAAAATACCAAAATTAAGACTTCCACTTTGAACTATATGAAACAAAAGATTGAGCGACTTAGCTCCTATGGTAGTATTTAACTCAATCTCGCCAACAATGGCGATACAATGGCTAACCAATTTTAAAGATTTAAGTTTGGGTTCCTTAATTAATGTCATAATTTCCGCCGGTAATAGATGCCTGGGAAGGATATTTATTTCTGATCCGGAGTCTAAAACAAAAAGTAACTCGAAGTCTACCCCGTCCACACGATCCCTCAACAATACGTGAAGACTGGGGAGGCGTCCATCGCTTCGTTCGGGCCTCCTGATAGAGGCTGGTGACTCACCCTTGTGATCCTGAACGGCGGCAAGGCTCGCGGTTTGGCTCCTCGTTGGCGGAAGGTGGATCCTGTGATGATCGTTCCTTCCCTCTCTCCAGTTCCGCTGCCTATAGCCCTGTCCTCCTTGCCAGGAAGTAGACTGTCATCGTCAGGCTTCGAGGTCTGGGTGGCCACTACTCCTAGAATGTCGTTGTCGGGCAGGATAACCTAACTCCATTCTTGAGGCTGCACTTGTGGTTCGGCAGTGAGATACCTCTAAGGCCTCGGCAATCTCAAGCCAGCGTTCCAAACTTGCCGGTGAGGCAGCAATTAATAAGCGCTCACACTCAGAATCAATGCCTGAAGTTAATCCTTCCAAGATCAGTTCCTGTGATAGTCCCAATTTGGTAGCGATCTTCATCTTTGCAAAGTAGTATTCCTTTACAGATTGTTCTCGTCCTTTTCTTAATTGCCAGAATTTTCTATGTAACCCATGTTCAGGCTCGTGAAAAAACATTTCATTCTAGAATGAAGTTCTTCTAATGAGGATATATCCTTGCAAATTAAAGCATACATTTCCTGAGCTTTACCTTTAAATAACATTGGTATGATGGACAGGGATTCTTTTGATAAGAGACCTTGCTGTTGTGCCTGATAGTTAAATAAAATTGACCAGTTAGTGTAGCTAAGTCCATCATCAGGATCATATCTCGGGATCAAGTCAAAAGGGAGATTCAGATTTTTTCTTTCTTCTAATGAGTCTTCCTTCGATGAGGTGTTTGCTCTCTTTCTTCCCATCGCTGGTCAGATCCTGTCAACTTCTGTAACGTTTTTATGATGATCTGTAACATGCCAATATGCAGATGATATTGTTTTACGTAAAGAAAGAGAGAACAATCAACCGTCTGACTAAATTTATTTCAATCACGCGCCTTTTATATAGTTACAAATATTTACATAATTCCTAACAGCCTAAAATTTTACATCTACTAATAATTTATAAGCAGAATGTGACATATATTAAAATTGGTAAACTTCAAAGTATTTCACCGAAATTGTATTTTCAACTCGTGTAAAACGCCTCGAAGGTACGGCAGTGGCAACGTACAGCGCCGCCTACCAAAGTTATCCTTAACTGGGAACACTCCCTTTATAAGAATCTAACCACTAAAAAGGACTTTTATTACAGCAATATGAACTTATAGGAAATGTGGTAAGTCCTCCCATCCAGATTCTACCAGATATTGTATCAGGTTGTTGGGTTCAAAGGTAATTTTGGAACTAAGGTGTAGAGAGACAGTCTCTCAATGATGTCTAATTGTAGTAGAAACAACCCAATACAATAGTGAACTGATGAGCCAGGCATTTCCAACAACTTACTACCCATTGTGGTGATAAGAAACTCCACCAAATTGTTCCATAGGATGGCCTTCTAACACCTTGTATTTAATGACCTATCTTTTGGCCAACTTTATATTTTAGATAATTTACAACATTTGGGAAGATTCTTGTACCAGAAGGAGGCTCCCTTTATATTTGTGTTGTAATATATAAAGTATATAGTTGTTTTTATGTACTTTTAAAGGGAGAGGTGCCCCTTTCTGGTACAAAGTGTATTTAATATATAGATACAAACTTTATAATAGAAAATTTATTATATCGGCTAATTATAAATTAAATTATGGTAAGACAGAAAGGAAAAATTAATAAAGCTTTGAAGATTTTTAAGATAATTACACAGAAAATCAATTGAAAAATTTTCTTTTAATCACTTTCTTTGGTATTTTTCATATTTAAAATATCATTTATTCTTGTCATTTTCTATCTGCACTTGTAGCAGTTGTATTTATGATATTAGTTTTTATATTCTTGGAATGTTCCCTGTCTGTTCCAGTCTTCACACCAGTTGTGCACATCTAGCTTTCTTCATCTTTAGGGGTCAGCTCCCTTGTTAATGGAATAAAATGTTAAGACAGAGGTGTCTTAGAGAGTAATGTTCTGTAGTATGAAATATATATGTTACTGTTTTTAAGTTGGATCAGCTATAATGCTCACTCAATATCATGGGGTATATTGTATTTGAAATGGTCTTGAGCATGCTCATGTCTATGGGGTTATTTTGATTGGAAATCTCTTGTTTTTCTATCATATTTACCAACCTTAGAAGTTCATGCATGGGAGCACTTTTATATTTACAACATGAAAAGACTTATATTGATTGAAATTGACTGTTTGGGATATTAGAAGAGAAAAAACTGTCTCATCACTTCAATGATGTTCTACAAAGTTGACTTAGAGGAGTTCAGTAAGTACCAGCAACTGGGACCACCTTTTATCATACATGACTCCTGCAGTTTTATTTTATTAACTTATTTTCAGGGCAGAGGAATATTTTATGCTAGCTGGACCCCATGGAACTCCAAGCACCACTAACCTTTCCTATTTTTATTTATGATTTTTGTCTTTTGTATTATTCTTTTTTTATAAACAAAAATATTTCATTATAAATCATCATGATAAATCCTTATTTAAAACAATCGTAATCTCAATGCCTTGAAGTTGTAAATTAGTTTTGTCATGAATAATGACAATTGAAGGTTGTGATAATTTTATAATAATTGAATAAACCAATTGACCCTTTATTTCTGCAGTATATATCGTTTCCCTACCTTTTTAGAAGATTCAGCTGATTTCTCAACTTTTTCCACATCGTAAGTTAAATGCTGATAACACAAACCATGGAAGACAATTAGTTTTTATTTTTATTTTCTAAAATGAAGTTTTCAAAAAGTTACAAAGCTGAATTTTTCAAATTTGCACAGAGATGATCTAGAAATTAAATATCTAATGCACTTTTGAAGGGAGATGTGTGGCCTCTCTGATATATTTAATATGATCTCTTTTTTTTTGCTTATCCCTAGTACACACGGTACAGGCCATGGTAATCTTGGTGGTTAGAGGTTGTGACTGATTTTATTGTAATTGCACCACATGTAAAAAGCAGTCCGACTTTGCACTTAAAAATATGCCAGAGCACTGTTTTGGTTACCAGCACTCGCTGGTGGGGTTTGACTTTTGCAAGAATCAAGGTCCTTTGAAGCATTTTTTTTTTAATCAGAAAAAAAGTTCCCTATGCGGGAATGGAACCCGGTTCGAAGCAGTCAGAAACAATGGTTTAGACCATCCTTCCACTCACCCCCTATAGTCTACCATCTTTAATTCAATGCCCCAAGGGATCAAAGCTTTCAGTTGAGTTAAAGTAGGTGTTGAATTAAAGTCGGTCTGATGATATCATCACAACATTCCTTGCTAGTGGACATAGGATAACCAAATATATAAAAATATATTTTATTTAAAAAATACTGTTGTAAAATATCTTAATTAATGAAACATTGTAATTTTTCCAGAATGTTTCATTGTTAAAAGTTTAGTGATTGATAAAATGACATTAATAAATTTTGAAAAAAGGAAAAATTACAAATGCTATTCTAATGGAATTAAATAAATTCAATGGGAAGAAAGCTTGTTGTATGTCGTGTTAGTTATGTAAATAGATACTTTGCATTTTTCTCTTTTATGTAAATAGTTATTTTACATTTTTGTCTTTTGTTTTTATCTTTTGCCTTTATAAAAGGGGATGATGCCGGCAGTAGAATGTGACTCGTGGCTTGAGAAGAGCACGCCACTTGCTGATGAAATAAAGATACCTTTTCACAAGTCATTTAGAACTCATGGTCTAAGTTTATTTTTGGAGGATTCTGTTTTGTGCAGCATTACAAGGTGAGTTTCTCAGTAGTAGACTTAACCGGGTATATCTTCGCAACAAAACTAATGAATATAGAGAATAAAGTAAAAGCATTATTTTTTAAAGAAATATTTTACTTTCTGGATAGAAACCTTTATAATAAACTGTTATGTCTTCAAAAGGCATGGATGATAAGGCACAATTTGGATTATAGATTATAAACACAAGGTATAAAAATTCAAAACTATTATAGACGCATATGATTCTTTTTAAAAATAAACAAATTCTACTGTCCTTACTGCAATGGAAAAATTAATGGCACGCTAATGCATCATATTATAAACACAAGGTAATAAGACCAAATCCAAAAAAATAAAGTTTCTGTAATAGCGTTGTTACCGAAACATAACACACTATTTTTTATTTGGTCTTATTACCTTGTGTTTAAAAGGCATGGATGTCTTTCCTCTTTTGTGTGCTATTTCATATAGGAAATATATAATAAGAAATTATCCACATATGGATAATTACTTATCCATAAATGTTTGTCGTCTGCAAATCTTTTAAATTTTAGACCTGTAATATCTCTAGTTGTTTTTATAAACGATATTCTTTTCTTGTTCGTTTAGAATATAATCTGATTCATATATCTGAATGGTTTCAGCAATTGGCCATTCCAAATGAATCCAACTGAATTCTCTTATGATCTTATTATTAGGAAGAATAAAGCCTTGACAATTAATAACAATCATTTATATAGGATTATTTTTAATAAATATTTTAGAAACCGAAAGCACAGTGTCATAATCATCTATAATTCTTCTCTTATCAAAGCCAAACATGTATCTTTTAGAAATATTGGTTGTTTGATATTTCTATCTTTCTGAATTATAAATTGTTTATCTTTTACATCTAAATATTCAGTTTCACCTGTAATTACTTTCATTCCTTCATCGAAATTCAATACATTTTCATTTTTATAACTCATCTTAAATCCTTTAACTTTTCCTTTTACTTCACTATTATTCAATATATATCAGAAATCTTCACTGGCTCCAGAAATCCAGGAAATCATATATTTATCATCACCCAATTCATCTGCCCATTCACCCAAAGAGCAACCTGTTTTTATTTTGTTTGTTCCGTCATCTATATTGTTGCACCAGGTTGCGGCTTGGCAGACTCTTCAGCCTTGATTCTCTCCTTTGCTGGGTCTTGCATCTTACCAGAGCGTGTTTCAACCATCCTACAAATTTATAAAAGGGAATAATGAGATAAGTCTACTTTATGTAGCCACCAGAATAATTTATTTATTTTCTCACATCAAAGAGAGCAGTGAAGTCACAGTGTACCTAAATACAAATGATGATAATCTAAAAATAATCTTTTTTAAATAAATATCATAGAATATAAAATAAATAAATATATAATTTAAATTTCAAATATATTAAAAATAATATAATAAATACGCCATTAATCATGATGTAACACTTCCCCCTCTCCAGAGGTCGTCACGTCCTCGTGAGTTACCTCATTAATTCTCTCAAAATAGGGTTTGAGTCTTGAGACATGGACAATCAATGGGTCTTGGCCAGGATTATCTTTCGGCTCAATTAAGTAATTTACGTTAGACAGCTTCTTTAATATTCGATATGGGCCAAAATATTTTCTCAATAGTTTTTCGCATTTTCCGATTTTCCTGACTGGTGTCCAAACTGCCACTAAATGTCCTGGTTCATAGATTTTCTCATTGTGTTTTTTGTCATAGTTTCTTTTCATTCTTTCCTGAGTCTTCTCTGTGTTGTTAATGACTACCTGTCTCGTCCTTGTATTTTATCTAAGTAGTTTTCTATATATTCGTCGTAATCGTCCATGTTACTGTCCGTTGGGATATTCTCGTCGTCTAAGAGGGACATGGGTTCCCTTCCAAACAACAGGAAAAATGGAGAGTAGCCTGTGGTTTCTTGAATCGTGGTATTATACGCGTGGGTGATAAAAGGGAGGATTTCATCCCAGTTCTTTTGGTCTGTGTTCACATACATGCTGATCATATTGATTAAAGTTCTATTTAGCCGTTCCGTTAGTCCGTTAGTCTGGGGGTGGTAGCTCGTTGTGAAGCAGTGTTTCACTTTGCACATTTTCATTACCTCCTTCATCAAATTGCTAGTGAATTGTGAACCTCTATCGCTAATAAGAAATCTTGGGGCCCCGTGACGTAAAATAATATGTTCGATTAAAAATGTAGAGACTTCTTTCACGGTTGCTTCTGATACTGCCTTTGTTTCAGCATACTTGGTATAATAATCAGTCAACACAATTATCCACTTCCTTCTTCTTTTCGTTGATGGCAAGGGGCCAACAAAGTCAATTCCGATTCTTTCAAAAGGGTAGTTAGCTGGGGGAATAGGTTGTAGAAGTCCAGAAGGCAAGTGATTTGAACCTTTCCGACTTTGGCAAAGATGGCACGTCTTTACAAATTCTGAAACATCTTTCAACATGGAAGGCCAATAGTATTTATTCTTCAATCGGTAAGTGGTTCTGGCGACGCCCAGATGGCCATTCAGCATATGGTTGTGGTATTCACTCATGACTTCCTTCCTTCTCTTCTTTGGCACTACCAGCAACCATGCCCTACCTTCAGGATTTGGATTTTTCTTGTAGAGACACCCATTTTCTTCTTTGAAGTTCTGTGTAATTGAACGCTTGTTTCCACTAAGGTTCTCCATAATATTCTCAATAAAATCATCCTTCTCGTCTATTATTTGATTCAGAAATAGTCTTTCATAATCTTCGTCCCATTCGTTTTCAGGTAAGGGTCCTCTAGATAGACCATCAGCGTCCAGATGTTTTTTACCCGATTTATGTATGATTTCGAAATTATATTCCTGAATCTTCAGTGCCCATCGTGCTAATCGGCCGGTCGGATCTTTCAGATTCTTAAGCCAGCATAGTGCGTGATGATCAGTTACGATTTTGAAGTGCCTTCCATATAGGTAGGGTCGTAACTTGGACATTGACCACACAACAGCTAGACATTCTTTTTCGGTAGTTGAATAATTTTGCTCAGGTTTGCTCAGTGTTCGACTTAAATATGAGATAACTTTTTCTTTATCGCCGAACTTTTGGACTAATGTTGCACCCAGGCCGATGTTAGATGCGTCAGTATGAATGTAAGTAATTGCATTCGGGTCAAAGTGCCCTAAGATTGGAGGATTTATCAATGCTACTTTAAGGGTTTGAAATGCTTTTTCTTGATTTTCTGTCCAGGTAAAAGGTACATTCTTTTTTATAAGACTGGTTAATGGATCGGCAATTTTTGAAAAACCTTTGATAAATTTTCTATAATATGAGCACATTCCTAAAAATGATTGAACTTCTTTTATCTTTTTGGGCCGAGGAAAATCTCTAATAGCCTTGATATTATGCTCCGCTGGTTTTATACCATGTTGATTAGTTATATGGCCAAGAATCTCCAGTTCTTCGAAAGCAAATTGGCATTTTTTGTTGTTCAATTTTAAATTAGCCTCGCGAAAACATTTTAAAACAGCTTCTATTCTTTTGAGATGTGTTGAAAAATCCGAGCTATAAATGATTACGTCATCTAGATAACATAAGCAAATTTGCCATCTAAGATTACCAAGCATATTTTCCATGTTCCTCTCAAATGTAGCAGGGGCATTGCATAGACCAAAGGGCATTACGTTGAACTCATATAGGCCATGTGCTGTAGTGAAGGCTGTCTTTTCTTTATCTTTCTCCTCAACCTCTACTTGCCAATATCCTGATTTAAGGTCAATTGCTGAAAAGTATTTGGATCCTTGAAGTGTATCCAATACTTCATCAATTCTGGGAATTGGGTAAACATCCTTCACTGTTACATCATTCAATTTTCTGTAGTCAACGCAAAATCTGTACTTACCATCTCGCTTCTTGACCAAGATTACAGGGAAGGACCATGGACTCGAGGATGGTCTAATTATGCCGTCTCTGAGCATTTCATCAATTTGTTCTTTTATGATTTCTCGCTCTTTCGCGCTCACCCTATACGGCTTGTGTTTGATCGGTTTCGCGCCTTCTGTATCGATCCGATGTTTCGCTAAGTTGGATCTTCCTAATCCCGACGAAAACAAATCCTCGTACCTTTCCAAAACTTGTTTCAATTGCTCCTTTTCCGTATATGCTAAATTTTCGTTTATCTGAAATTGGGGTTCTTCATGCTCTTTTTGTTCACTCTCTTCCATAAGATTCACTTCGGCTGGCTGGCTTCCAAAGCACAATGTTTGGTTTTTTAATATTTTTAATGGTCGAGGGTAAGGGTTTGTTATCCAGATATATGTTTCCTTATTCACAACATTTATTAAGCTTCTCGCTAGTCGAAGTCCATTTGTTTGAAACATTTTATGGTTCTCCTCGATGATGTATTCGCCATCCTCTACTTCTACAAATGCATTAATCAATTTAATAAAGTTCTGGTATAATGGCATCCTTTGCACTTTTTATTTTCTTCTGTTGATATTTGATTACGTCACGATTTTCTGTCAAGTCATATTTGATTATTTCACGCTGACAATCAATTTTTGCGTTCATTTTCTTAAGAAAATCACGTCCAAGTATAAATATTCGCAAATGTGTTCTCATTATCACAAATTGATGTGTAATTGTTTTGTCATCAAATTTTATATTTAAAATAATATTTCCTACGATATCTAATTCTTTGCCATCGGGTCCGGAGCACATTTTATCAGGATTTATTATTTCAAGACCTGTGTTAAGAGCTGTACTAAGGTCGACCACTGAAAGATCGGCGCCTGTATCAATCAAAGCTTCGCAGATACCGATTCTATCCACGTTAATGTTCATTTTATATTTGGGGTCTAACTTTTTAATTCCATTTATGGTCGACTTGCTTTGGTTGACGGACTCAGGCGCGATGTTTAGTTTAAATCTTCTAATGCAGCATATCTATTCCTTGTAGGGATACTCGAGTACGGGCTATTACTTACGTCAGAGTAGAGCAGAGGTCTCGACTTCTGAGTTCCATTATCCATTCGGATTTCTTCTTCGACCTTGTCTTGTGTAACTATGGGGTCCTCTTCCACGATTCTTACAAACCTGACTCTGCAATACCGCGCTACGTGTCCTGGCTTGTTACACTTGAAACATATTGGTCTCCCGTCTTCTGTCCTATTCCTATTTGAATTTGGATTCTTATTGTATATTTTACTTGGGTAGACCGGTTTTGGCTCAGGATTGGGAGTGTAAGATCGTCTAGGGGCAGATACCTGGGGCAGAGGCTTGTTCTGGTAATACCTCGGAGTGGGGGCCTGGGGCTTGGAGGTGTTCTGGTAGTACCTCGGAGCGGGGGCCTGGGGCTTGGAGGTGTTCTGATATGGTCTTCTGAACGACGTAGCATTCTTCCATTGCTCTTGATGATGGGGACGAGGAGAGCGTGGTCCATTATAAAGAGCTTTTGATTTTTCTGCACGTTCTTGGTAATTCTTTTCGAACAAATCCAGCTTTTTACAAATTTCTAGAAGTTCATTGGTATTTTTAGGAGGGTTTAGGTGAAGGGCAAAAGAGTATTCTTTCTTTAACCCTCCAATAACCCAGTTTATTTTAGTTTCTTCTTCCATTTGGGGGTCGACCTTGTTGCACAGTACAAGGATATCCTCTGCGAACCTGATTGCAGGTTCATTCCACTGTTGTATCCTGTTTAATCTTATCCTCATTTCTTCTTTGTTGGCGTCTGAGGCAAAATCCTCAATTAGGCGGCTCTTGAAATTTTCCCAGCTGGTGAAACTTACTTTGTGTAGGTTCAGCCAGGTTTTGGCGCTACCAATCATATTCATGGCAGCATAACGGGAGATAATGTAGTCTGCCCAATGGTACAGGAAGCCAATTTCTTCAAGAGATTCAATCCATGGGCGAGGGTCTTCTGTTCCATCATACTTGGGGATGTCGATGTTGGGATTCAGGACAACTGGGTCGGAACTAGCATCTCTACCAATTGTTGCACCAGGTTGCGGCTTGACAGACTCTTCAGCCTTGATTCTCTCCTGTGCTGGGTCTTGCATCTTACCAGAGCGTGTTTCAACCATCCTACAAATTTATAAAAGGGAATAATGAGATAAGTCTACTTTATGTAGCCACCAGAATAATTTATTTATTTTCTCACATCAAAGAGAGCAGTGAAGTCACAGTGTACCTAAATACAAATGATGATAATCTAAAAATAATCTATTTTTAAGTAACAATATATAACACACTATCTGTATCATAATATATCACTTTATCTCCCAATTTATCTAACATTCCATATAATCTTATCCTTGCTGAACTGGTTGTAAAAGATGCTACAAATATATTTGTATTGAAATTATTCTCTACATATTCATCATTTTTATTGTAATTCATTTCTATACAATCATCATTATGCCAAAGCATATTTAAATTTTTGATTGTATCATCCAATATTATTTTGTAGAAATCTTCAAGTTCCATTACATATTTAGTATGTTTTATATTTTTTCTTTGGCCAAATTTGCCCCATAATGAATTCAAACAAATTTTCGCAATAAACCTTAATCCTGGATTCTTCTTAATTTCTCCTAGTTCTATATCCAATTTTTCTTTAACAGCTCTCCTATATCCTTTCTCATCTCTTTATAATTTTCTTTCCATTTGTCATCTGTTTTGAGTTTTATTTTTAAAAACATCTTTACATAATCTCTGAATAATTTATTCAATTTAGTTTTAAAATTCCATATATCATAAATATTTAGAATCTTATATCCTTTCTTCAAAGCTAAATTCATTTCTGTTGTTGTCCATGTACCTATAAAACTTCTTTCTTCTTCACTGTGTTTACATTCTTTATTTCTAATCTCATAACAATCTTTACATTTCTTTTTTCTACTATCTAGTTTGTTTTGAAATGAGAACATTTAGTAGGTTTAGAACACTCTCTACACAGAGAAAATAAAAGTTTATCACACCCCTATAAGGTAGAACAGGATTATATAATTTTCTTGGTGGAAGAACTTTGCATTTTATCAATCCGAACCATTTCTCATCGTATTTCTTTGGGTTATATATCTTTTTTGGATTTCCTGCAGGATAGTAATCAAAGTAATTTACAGTAGGATAAAGAGAACAAACATTGATATATCTCCCCTTTTCTTTTCCTTTGAATTCATATTTTAATTTAGTTGGTTCAACTCTACCACCATAAAATGCATCTCGAGGATTTAAAGGTTCTTCAAAATCTCTATTCCAAACGAATTTTTTTATATCATTATTATCGAAATCATGTTCCCAAATAGCAACTAAATTATAGCCTGCTTCTTTTATTTTCCATTACCTTAGTCTTTTCGTATAAATCCTTCATTAACCCGTAATTACTGGCATTCGGCTTGAAAGGCCGTGTGAAAATTAAAAATGTTTGCGAAAATTTCAAAATGCATTATTTTTCATCAAAATTTTAGGTAGCTTAATAAAATGCATTTATTTGAAGAACTTTTCATTTTAAGAGAAATATATTTTGTATATCTCGAGTTATTAAATCAAACGGCCTTTAAAGCCGAGCGCCAGTAATTACGTCACTGGGAATTTTAGCGCCCCTATTATTGGCCGTTTCACTTTTGGTTTTGGAGACGTTCAAACACAAAAAATAAGTTGAGCATTCGTTTTTTATTACTCTTTCTTAAATTATATGTATTCTAAATTGTGTTTTGTGATTGTAATTTTGTATAATATAATAGAAGTTCGGTTCCACCTTTGGTTTTTCAAAAAACAAAAATTTGATATCCTATGTCCCTAAAATTGGAAAATCTGTTATATTACTTTCCACAATGCATTCGACCACAACAATTGATCAAGAAACTGCTGAACAACAAAAGCCCGATATAATCACATTTTATAATATGACCAAAGGTGGTGTGTATGTAGTTGATCAGACATGTATTCTGTTGGAAGAAGAACCAAAAGATGGCCCCTATGTTTATTTTTTAACTTTTTGGATGTGGTTGCAATATATTCAGCAGTAATTTATAAGGCTGTCAAGCAAGACGGTGGAATGGCTCGAAAATATTTTATAAAGCAGCTTGCTCTACAACTAATGAGAGATGCCTTGAATAAGAGAATTCAAGCCAAAAATTTGTCAAGAGATCTGCAAGTATTAATTCAGAAGCATGCTGGAACTTCATAACTTGAGGTAGGCCAATATTTATTTGATATTCAAACGAAATATCAATAATGTGTGTTATCTAGGAATCCACAAGCGGCAGTCCTTGTCCCAAAAAACGCAAAAGATGCTACCTATGTAAAAAAGATCGTCGAACTCAAATACAATCCAAAAAATGCAAAGAACCAATCTGCAAAGATCATTCTATTGAAATATGCTTGAATTGTGCACCTAATCTTGAATAAAATATTTTAAATAGAATTTTTTAGAATATATATATAGAATATTTCAGATATTTAGATAGAAAGAGTTTCTTGTAAATTTCCATTTAATTTTGTTTAGAGCTCTGCTTATTCGAAAAAAACAAAATATTTATTATTTGGAAATTATGTTTATACGTTTAAGTTCTTTTTAATATTATAATTAACATGGTTTATTATTGATTTTAAAAGACGGCCTGAGAGGCCGAACGCCAGTAATTGTGTAAGGAAAATAGGCGCCAGTAACTAAGGGTTAAAATTTGATTCTGTGGATTGACTTTAGTTTTAGTATGACATATAGGATAACCGTGCCAAAATCAACCATGAAATTGAAAACTGTATTTTCGTAAAAGCCATCTACTTTTATATATTTTTTACCAATTTTTAATTTCTTTTCCTTTCCGTTCAAAGCATGTTGTATATTAATGATATTTTTATGAGAAATATAATCTAGCCATTTGATTGATTTCTTACTATATTGATCTTTCTGAATATTATTATTGTCTATAGCAATTGTATTTTCCTTCAAGAATTTACCTCTATAAATAGCCATACATACACCAGCAAGAGTTACATAATGGAAAGGATCAATATTAGATATTTCTAAGAATAATTTCCTGAATTTTCTAAACATCCTCTTCTCAATATATCTACATCAGATCTACAATATTTAATAAATTCTTTTTGAAAATAAAATGTTTTGTGTTTAACAGAATCGTAGCATTTTATAAATTCATTCCTATTTTTTTCGGTCATAGAATTATGTCCATAGTATTTATTTTTAGGATATTTTCCTATATAATCTTGATTACAATCCTTATTGAAATAATGAGGAAAAAAACCTTTTGCTAATTCTTCTAATCCAAATGTTTTCGGGAAGTCTCTTAAAGGAATTTGAGTAAAATTGATAGAATCTATAAATCTCATATTTAAATTAGGTATCTGCATGTAGTTGAGTGTATTTGCGCTATATATAGTGAACACTTTTATTTTATTTTTGAAACAATATTTCGCTAGAAATTGAAAATCAAATCCTTTTCCGTAATGAGCTAATACCGTATATCCTTTGTGTCTATTAGCAAATAGCCATTTACAGAATTTATTACCATCTTGAATACCTTTTCGTTTACATAAAAATCGTGATTAATAACAAGATTTATTTAGTGAATTCCTGTCTCTTGTTTTGTTTCGACATCAAAAAATAAATACTTTTCAGTATATTTCTTACATTTCATACACCAATCTTTTAAAAATTTTTTAATACAATCTTTTTTACATTTACCTCTTTTCATATTTTGTCTTTTCATATAACATTGATGATCATTTAGTACCCATTGACAGCAATTTTTACATTTTTTTCTCCACATATATGTTCATCTGGTTCTCTATCAATACATTTTATATTTCGTTTACATTTAAGACATTTCCATAAAACATCAAAACTCCTTTTTCAGTTTTATGAAATTCATAACAATCATCTCCTTTGAATTTTCTGATGCATGTTTCACAATTAATTTCATCTCCTCTCCACATTTTTGTTCTCTAAAACAACTATTACATTTGAGAGTACATTTATGTTGATCACTTCTTTTATAACTAACTTGACAAAATTCACAATAGTTCCTTTTTCCTAAAAATCCTGTGATTGTAGTGATTACATTAAAGTGATTTTTATCCTTATATATGTAAATGACTATAGGTTTGTATTCTCCGCTGTATTCTCTAGGTTTGTATTCTCTCTACAAAAAATATTGATCTGAATATCTAGAAATTTCTCAAATATTTTCACTTCTTCTAAACTACAAATTTCCAAAGGTATATCAAATTATTCATGTAGTTTTTCAGCTAATCTTTTATGTAATAGTTTTCCTTTTTCGATATAGGTTATATCATTTTTTTGTTAATTCTCTAAATTCAAGTGTTTTTTACCTAAATATTTTGGATTTGAATAGCTATTGCAGTTACAATTGATCTAGCTAAACATATATTATCATTGTTTTTAATTACACAAATACTACGCTTATTAATAATATCATCGTCATTTATCAAATTTCTAAATGCACCACCACGAGGTAAATTGGTTATAGTGAATTCAAATTCAGTATCTGTAATATCTATCTCTTTATATTCTATTTTATGATTTAATACATCTAGATATATACCCCAAATGCTTCACTAGTAGGCATCCATTTTGAAATAAAAGATATTTCAAATTTAGGATTATGTACATTAAGTTGAATCCTTCCTTCAATTTTCCCTATAGCTGTTCGGAACAAATCTAGTAAGATATAAAGATATTGTTCAGGTCTTATATTAATACCTTCTACTGTGAAATTCTTTCTATAAGTATTCCATTTATTTACAAAACTGCTTGTTTTTCTCTTAATACATAATCTGGTTTGAATAATTTTTAAGATTTACTTCGATTTTAGGCTTCTTTTTTCTTTTCTGTTCAATAAATGTATCTTTTTAAAATTTTAATCGAGTCTTCTTTTTATTTTCTTCCTCAAAAGAGGAAATTTAACGAATTTCTTTTTCAATTTATTTATATATTTAGTGACATCTAATTCTAAAATATCTACTAAAACAGATTTATATTCACCTGTCTTTTTCAGATATTTCCTAAGTAATTCAATTATATCATTTTTTTGTTGTATTTTTATTTAATTTAATATTTTATTTTTTAGCCGAGCTCCTGAGTTTGTTGTATTTCACATCACTCAAAAGTTGTTGCTCCATTTATTAGGAAATAAATTTTACAAAGGGCTTTCCCAACACTTATGAAAATTTGATTTAAATGTCGTTTAAAATGAGAAGGTGTATATGTTTTCCCACATGTACAGACCTTTTTAGTTTTATTTCTAAGTTTTGCACAATCTATACAATAAGATTGAAATTTTTTTTTTTTTTTTTATAAAAACAATCAAATGATTTCATTTCTTTGCAACCTGAGCATTTCTTTTCAAGCTGTTCCATTTATATAGAAACTATTTTTTAAATACATGTGACCAACGTCAGAGATCATGATGTATCGGATGCGCAGAAGCAAACCGCGGCGATACATCATGTAGCGCTAAATGTAGATGTTTGTCTGCGCAGAAGCAAGGAAGGTAAAATAACCCAAAAAATCATAATAAAAATATCAATATATACTATTAGAAGAAATTAATGAGATTTGGAATATAAATAGTAAAAAATCAACCAGCTCAGATATGAGCCAGTTGAAAATTATAATAAATATATCAAATGAGTAACTCATCATGTAAATTCTTTTGATTTTGGAATTTTAGATGATAATATAAGAGAATATAAACCAGATTGGTTGATAAATAATGTTTTTGGTTGAATTTTAGGTGTACCCGAAATGGGTACACTTGAAAATGATGAAAATTGTTTAATATCTTCGTCATCTACTAAATTTTATAACAACTCTTCTTGGATATTCGTATTCCAAAATTTCTGCTATATTATTTCCTTTAAACCAAGGTACATTATTTTTATTGAATAAAACATTCTTATTATTAAATTTGAATATATTATTTTTAATATCGATTATATTATTCATTTTTAATCAATATTTTATAAAAATTCAATATTTATAAATATATTTAAACATTTGTTTTCAACTCCTCCTTTTTATATCTATAATGTTTTACATATTGATCAAATTCTATAGCAACTGGCAATTTAGAAGAAAATATTAATTCATATAAATCCTGGTTCTGAAATATAAATTTCCTGGCTTTTGTTATAATTTTGGTGTGACCCATTTTGGGCTAGACCTAAATTAGCAAAATTTGTCTTATAATCTACATTAATATGCACCTTTAATTTGAAGAATTTAAAGGTACAGTGGTACCTCGACATACGAGTTTAATTCGTTCCGCAACCTTGCTCGTATCTTGAATTACTCGTATCTCGAAGTAAATTTCCCCATACAAAACAATTGAACTACCATTAATCCGTTCCAACCTCCAAAATGTCACCCCAGTTATTTTTGTTACGTGGTTTTAAATAATAAAAATGTATTTATAAATATCAAATATTTATTGCACAAAAACAAAAAAAGAGAATGTAAATCCTTGGGCTTTTATTAGATCGGTAAATGTTTTTATGTAATCCTCAGCTGCCTTCATATCTGAACTTACTGCCTCACCATGTCTGACAACGGAGTGAATACCGCTCCTTTTTTTTTAAATCTCAAACCAGCCCCGGCTGGCTTTAAATGACTCTTCCAATGCCTCATCGATGGAAGTCTGCGGGGTTTGCTTCAGCAAATCTCGGTAGATCGCTCTTGCCTTCTCACAAATGATGGTCTGCGTCAAGGTATCTCCTTGGAGCTGATTTTCTGTCACCCACACCATCAGCAGTTTCTCCATATTTTCATGAAGGGAGGTTCGCAGCTTGGAAATTATCGTAAGGCCCTTAGCCGGCGTTACACTCTTTATCGACTCCTTCCGTTTAAGCACAGAACATATCATGGACGTACTATGGCCATACTGCCTCGACAAGTCAACAACTCGAACACCTTGCTCATGTATTTCTATAATTTCAGGTTTTAATTCAATACTCATCATCTTTTTCTTAGCACTTGACTTTTTACAAACTTTCTTCCGATCCATGGTTATAAAAATAAATGAACTAAAACTGTAAATGTAAACGCAACACAAAACACAACTTATCACAGCGGAAGTACGCTGCTAACTGATCGTGATGGCACGACTGCGTGTTACTACCTGTTGTGTTTTAACTTTAAAAGCACACAAAAATATAATAAACTTGAATTTGTTTATTCAAGTCTCAAAAAACAAAGCTTTGCATATAGAACAAATAATAAATGAAGAAGAAGAAAGAAACATTTTAGGAAAAGCAAAAACAAAACAAAAGTACTGGTCAAAAAGAAACATTTAAAATCACAGATTAATATTTTCAACACTACCGAACCGAACTCGTATCTCGAATTTCGCTCGTAACTAAAAGCAAAAATTCACTTGCTCGTCGGCTCGTATCTCGAAAAACTCGTATGTTGAGGCACTCGTATGTCGAGGTACCACTGTATAGGCAAATCACCGACGTTAGAAAATCCAAACACCTATTTCATCATTTGAGTCAAAACAATGCTACCTGAAAATCATCATTTTCTAATGGACATTATGGACCCTAGAAGAAGTACTTCCATGCACCAGAAATGTCCTTACCCGAACCAAAGTGTTGGAGAATAGGAAGTTTGCCGCCTATCAGACTTCCTGCTGGAACACTTCCTTTTTCTACTACCTCGTTTGTTAATGCTTTGGACTCTAAAAATTCTGTCGTATATAAATGAATTCTTATTTCATTGACGATATTATTCCTGCAAAAAATGTAAATTATAGTAGTAGAGATGTATAGTAGAGATGCCGCTAGGTGGTCGATCTGGCTGGACGTGCGTCATCTCGCTCCGCAAGTTTCGGTAAACACTGCCTAAATTTCTTATTATTTTTTCTAAATGCTTACTTTGAAATGTTTTAAATCAGTTTATTGTTTTGCTATTTAATTTTATCTTGCTTTTTTTTAATATAGTTCGAATTGTTTCTCTTTGGATTAAATATGAATTCTATGGTTAGGTTACTAAATTTGAAACTGGATGAAATTTTTGCATACTTTGAGAATAAATTTCAACAAAATCAAAAAAATTTGACTAAAAATGATTTATCATATCTTTCGACTATGTTAAAACAAACGAAAGATGGAATTTCTTCTATGGTTGAATCGGATAATGAGAACCTTTTGGCACAGATGAAGGAAACCGTCGGCAACATAGTGGAAGAGAAGCTCGGTAATATTCGAAGCGTGATCTCCTCAAAAGGATTATCTTATGCCCAAGTTACACAGTGAGATCATACACAGACATTTATTGAGGAAAGACAACGGACCTTAAACACTGAAGCTACACTGCTCGCAGTTCCTCTAAATAATGAGCCTATTAACAACATAGCTCAGGCAATTTCAACTAATATAAAAAAGTTACGAGAAAATGGTAGTGGGATACGAATTAATAAAATTCTTAACACCAAAAATGCAATAGTAATAAAAACTCCTAGCGACGAAGAGGCTAAACACTTGTTAAAGGAACTGAGCATGGCGGCGGAATTGAAAGCAAATAGTAAAATGTTTACTCCGCAACCTAGAGACCCAACAATTATTATAAAAAATGTCAGTAAATTAACGGAAGTTAATAATTTAATACCAATCATATGTACCATGAATCCTGATTTGAGTGGACTAGAGAATGAAATCCGAGTGCTGTTCCCCATGAAATCCAATACCTCTCACCACAATGTAGTGCTGCGAGTTTCTCCACGAGTATATCAAACCTTAAGGAAGAAGGGTAATGTTATCTATACCGACTGTGAGAGATGCCATATACACGACAAAGTATTTTCACTTCTTCTAAACTACAAATTTCCGAAGGTATATCAAATAATTCATTTAGTTTTCAGCTAATGCTTTATGTAATAGTCTTCCTTTTTTGTGATATAGGTTATATCATTTTTTGTTAATTCTCTAAATTCAATTTTTTTACATAAATATTTTGGATTTTGAATAGCTAATGCAGTTACAATTGATCTAGCTAAACATATATTATCATTGTTTTTAATTACACAAATACTACGCTTATTAATAATATCATCGTCATTTATCAAATTTCTAAATGCACCACCTCGAGGTAAATTGGTTATAGTAAATTCAAATTCAGTATCTGTAATATCTATCTCTTTATATTCTATTTTATGATTTAATACATCTAGATATATATCAAATGCTTCACTAGTAGGCATCCATTTTGAAATAAAAGATCTTTCCAATTTAGGATTATGTACATTAAGTTGAATCCTTCCTTCAATTTTCCCTATAGCTGTTCGGAACAAATCTTGTAAGATATAAAGATATTGTTCAGGTCTTATATTACTACCTTCTACTGTGAAATTCTTTCTACAAGTATTCCTTTTATTTACAAAACGTCCTTGTTTTTCTCTTAATACATAATCTGGTTTCAATAATTTTTTAAGATTTACTTCGATTTTAGGGTTATTTTTTTCTTTTCAGTTCAATAAATGTATCTTTTTTTTAAATTTTAAATCGAACATATCGAGTCTTCTTTTTATTTTCTTCCTCAAAAGAGGATATTTAACGAATTTCTTTTTCAATTTATTTATATATTTAGTGACATCTAATTCTAAAATATCTACTAAAACAGATTTATAATCACCTGTCTTTTTCAGATATTTCCTAAGTAATTTAATTACATCATTTTTTGTTGTATTTTTATTCAATTTAATATTTAATTTTTTAGCCGAGCTCCTGAGTTTGTTGTATTTCACATCACTCAAAAGTTGTTGCTCCATTTATTAGGAAATAAATTTTAAAAAGGGTTTTCCCAACGCTTATGAAAATTTGAATTTAAATGTCGTTTAAAATGAGAAGGTGTATATGTTTTCCCACATGTACAGACCTTTTTAGTTTTATTTCTAAGTTTTGCACAATCTATACAATAAGATTGATTTTTTTTTTTTATAAAAACAACCAAATGATTTCATTTCTTTGCAATATGAGCATTTCTTTTCAAGCTGTTCCATTTATATAGAAACTATTTTTTAAATACATGTGACCAATGTCAGAGATCATGTTGTATCGGATGCGCAGAAGCAAACCGCGGCGATACATCGTGTAGCGCTAAATGTAGATGTTTGTCTGCGCAGAAGCAAGGAAGGTAAAATAACCCAAAAAATCATAATTAAAATATCAATATATACTATTAGAAGAAATTAATAAGATTTGGAATATAAATAGTAAAAAATCAACCAGCTCAGATATGAGCCAGTTGAAAATTATAATAAATATATCAAATGAGTAACCCATTGTGTAAATTATTTTGATTTTGGAATTTTAGATGATAATATAAGAGAATATAAACCAGATTCGTTTATAAATAATGTTTTTGGTTGAATTTTAGGTGTACCCGAAATGGGTACACTTGAAAATGATGAAAATTGTTTAATATCTTCATCATCTACTAAATTTTATAACAACTCTTCTTGGATATTCGTATTCCAAAATTTCTGCTATATTATTTCCTTTAAACCAAGGTTCATTATTTTTATCGAATAAAACATTCTTATTAATAAATTTGAATTTATTATTTTTAATATCGATTATATTATTCCTTTTTTAATCAATATTTATAAATATATTTAAACATTTGTTTTCAACTCCTCCTTTTTTTATCTATAATGTTTCGCATATT
>CP092869.1:100094623-100198421 GCA_030710605.1 Cordylochernes scorpioides | reverse complement strand
AGTTTCTTATCCTCTTGTGTAAAGATTACACAAATTTCAATGAGTTCATGCTCCTCAAGCCTGATCTCATGGAATGGGGTGTAGGGGTGCAACTTTCGTGGATCATGGCACTACACACATAATGAAACTCCCAGAATGAGAGGACACTCCTGCTAGAGGACACCTCTCTACAAAGGACAGTTTTCATTGTCAAAATAATAGAACAACCTCCATGAGAGGACACTCCCGCTAGAGGACACCTCTCTACAAAGGACAGTTTCCATCACCAATACAGTAGAACAACCTCCATGAGAAGACACTCTTGCTAGAGGACACCTCTTTACAAAGTACAGTTTCATCACCAATACAGTAGAACAACCTCCATGAGAGGACACTCCTGCTAAGGACACCTCTCTATAAAGGACAGTTTCCATCACCAATACAGTAGAACAACCTCCATGAGAGGACACTCCCACTAGAGAAGACCTCTCTACAAAGGACAGTTTTAATCCTTAAAAATATAATTTTCATTAATTAGCAATTCTCCAGTAAAATAACACCTCTCCCTAAAGGACACATTGGTTCTGTGATATTAGGTATGTGAAGGCACAGTTCAACTTTTGTACTTACAAATGTGTCAGAGAACCCTGTTGCACTCGCTGGTGGGGTTGGACTTTTTGCAAGAATCGGTGGCCATTGGAACATTATTTTTTCAATTATAAAAAAAGTACTCAATCCACATAGGATTATATATAACGGGTCATAGCAGTTAAACACAAACAGTTTAGACAACTCAATCACCTAGGTCAGCTAAACATCTTAACATGGTTGAGTGGAGATATGAAAGATCCTGCGGTACCATTAGCTCTAATCAGAAAGATCAATAATAACTCCACCTTTGCCGGTCCCAAGCCTGGATAAAAAAGGAGGAGGGGGAGCAGTAACAAGCTCACTAAAAAACCTGGGTTCAGTTGGCCCAGCTGATAGTACCCTGTAAGGGTTCCTAATCCAGGGATACAGGATGAGCAGAGTTTGTACTCCATGTTAGGAGCAGCTGCACATGGCATCTGTTCCTCAGGTCAGAGGCGGCCATTTCTTTTGGAGCTAAGTCAGTCTGCCACTGTGTAGTGCTCCCAGTCTTAATGACAAAGGCAGACACATTCTACTTCACCCAATCATGATGGTTGTCAAACAGACACCATCAAAAGTCTCAAGCTTGACACCCTAATATGATTGAGTGGAAATAAGAAAGAATAAGAAGAAGAGGATTGTAGATAATGGGTCAAAGCAGTTATAAACAAACAGTTTAGACCATTCAATCACCTAGGCCAGTTTAACATCTTAACATGGTTGAGTGGAGATAGGAAAGATCCTGCAGTACCATTAGCTATAATCAGAAAGATCTTACTGCTTTTCACATTTGTAGACATGTGGTGCACTTACAGTAAAAGCAGTCATTACTTCTACCCACCATGATTATCATGGCCTGTACCACGTGTACTAGGGATAAGCAAAAAGAAAGATCATACAGTACCATTGATCACTTTGATATCTTTTTCTCTGATGAAGCGAGGACTGGGAGGCTTCCTTTTGGACAATTCCATTTTCTTGCAGTAAACACTGCAGCAGGAGGCACAGTTAGGCTATGTGAGGAGGACTGAGGTAAACTTACGTGACAAGTCTGTTGGACAAGCGCAGCCACACCAGTAGATTCTCCCTACAGGGGGACTGAGGTACGGGGACAAAGCTGATCTCCTGGAAGAGGCAGAGGTCATGATTGGCCGCCAGTTTGTGGTCAAACAGCTCCGTCTCCAACTGTCGGATCTGGGTAATCTGTTCCTGTACAGCGGATTGTGGATGTTAGCTACTGTACCTATCTTGGAACTTTCCCCACATTGGCTTTCAAAAACCTTTTTAATCTTTAGTTTTGAGGCACGAACGCCCTTCTACTGGAGAAAACCTGGTATAATGATTCGCCAATAGAACAAACTCCGCCTTTGCCGGTCCCAAGCCCGGATGGAGGAGGGGGAGCAGTAACAAGCTCACTAAAAAACCTGGGCTCAGCTGGCCCGTCTGATAGTACCCTGTAAGGGCTCCTAATCCAGGGATACAGGATGAGCAGCGTTTGTACTCCATGTTAGGAGCAGCTGCACATGGCGTCTGTTCCTCATGTCAGAGGCAGCCATTTCTTTTGAAGCTAAGTTAGTGGCCTGCCACTGAGTAGCGCTCCCAGTCTCAATGACAAAGGCAGACGCATTCTACTTCACCCAGTCATGATGGTTGTAAAACAGACACCATCAAGGGTCACAACTTGATATGATTGAGTGGAGATAAGAATGAAAGAAGAAGACCAATAGAACAGGAGTTAAAATATAATCAAATATTACTTTACCTACTATTTATGTAAATATCTATTGCATATTTACGAAATTATGTAAAATAGTATTTGATTATATTTTGTGTTCTATTGGAGAATCATTATACCAGGTTTTCTCCTGTAGAAGGGAGAGTTCATACCTGAAAGCTAGAGAATAAAAATGTTTTGAAAAGATACTTTTCCCTGGAGACCTGATGTTTTTAACTCAATAAATTGTGTGTCATTTTGGTAACAGCTTTTTTTACCATCTTCAGACATAAGAACTGAATCTTACAAAACAGTAACAATGCTGTTAGCAAAATATCAGCTACAAATTATTGATTTGGCCTTGTTACCCTATGTTACTGGGGCATAGATTTTGGAATATGCTGCCCCAGTCTGGATCAATGCAAGTAAAACCAATCTATCCAAAATAAAGAGAATTCAAGCAAGCGCAGCTAAAATCATCAGCAGGCTTTGAGAATCCTGCCAAAATCACATTGCTGAACTTGAATCCAACCTTCTTCCCCTGCATCTAAGGAGAAAAATCTGCTTTTCAAAATTTATATTCAAAGAGATTTACTTTCCAAAAGAACACCTAACAGGAAATTTTATTCGAAATTAGGACTCAAATCAAAGTCTCAAATGCCCCACTCCTCTCAACATGGCTACCAACTCTAATCTTTTAGACATCCCTATCAATCCCCACCATAAATCCCCCACACAGAACTCGCAACAAACTCATCTGTTTCCCTCATCTATCAGCCAATCCCCACAAACATGAAACTCAGCCAGAATTACTTATAGCTCTTGGCCTCCAAATCATTTAGGAAAATAGCTCCCTCTTTTCGACATCACAATTTACACTGACGGTATCCAACTTGAAACTGGACTGTCTGGCAGTGGAATTGCTATATACAAAGATAAGATCCTGGCAAAAATCTCCCTCTCCCACCCTAGACATCTTTATAAATCAGAACTCTCTGCAATAGATACTGCTCTAAAAGACATCAACTCACCACACAGCCAAAAAAAAAAATAATCTACTCTGACTCAAGAGCAGCCATTTATACCCTTCAAACCTGCTTCTCCAGTTAAAAACCTCTTCTCAAGAGCATCGCTAAGTCTGTAAACCGACTCCCAACCAACAGTTTTGTCATAGTGCAATGGCTTCCAGCTCATGTTGGAATTCCTGGAAATGAACTAGCAGACACTCTGGCAAAGTCTGGAGCCAAAAAATCTACCACTCAACTAGATGAAAGAGACCTCCTCCGTACCATCAAGATCCAATCACCAGATTGGAGGAGAGTTAAACTGGTGTAACAGCCAGGTAGATAGATATAATTACAGGAGAACTTCTTCTCTGTAAAGGACAACACTGTTTTGCACTGCCAAATGGAAATCTAATGCTGCACATGACTGGTACAGAGCAGGAGGGACAATCAACAACTCTGTCCTCCTAAGAGAACAACAGTCTTTGTTGTTCCAGACTTAAGTCTAGTCATCTACGGTCAATGATTTTCCAGAATGGTTGCAAGGTTTTCTCACAATGTATTAAGTGCAATTCTCAACCTGCAACCCCAAACCACATTATTGACTTTATCCTCATCCATCATTAACTCATTCATTGATAAGCTCTACTCATCCTTAGCAGACACCATCAACAAGTTCTACAAGCATGATACCCTGATATGATTGTTGAGTGGAGATAAGAAATAAAGAAAGAAAAGGCATAGAATAAAACAAGGTAATAAGACCAAATCCAAATAAATAGTGTGTGACATTTTCTGTAACAGCGTTGTTACCATCTTCAGACAAAAGTACTGAATGAGAAATTTTACCAGTAATTTTAACAGTAACTATTTAAAACATGCTGTGGTAAAATTTCTCATTCAGTACTTTTGTCTAAAGATGGTAAAAACACTTACCGAAACGTCACACACTATTTATTTATTTATTTAGATTTGGTCTTATTACCTTGTGTTTATAATCCAATTTGAGCCTTATCAAGGCATAGAATAGTGAAGCTATAACTATATAAGCTACTATATATAAGCTATAAGATCACACCAACTGGGCTAGGTTTCACATAAACGAATCGTGTCCTCCGCGCAGGAGCGTTGAGAAAAGCCTCCAGGAGCGTGGAGTTCTCCAACTTGGGACAATGGGTGATATTGATACGTGAGAGCGTGGTGGTGGAGATCACTTGTAGACACTGCAGGTTCACCATGTTCTCTACTGCACAAACAAACTGTGATATCTCCTGCATAGGGAGGGTCCTCACTTACATTCCAGATGCATCAGCTGTGTGCAGTTCTCAATCACCAGCTCTTCAAGGCCGCAACCAATCAGAGTCAAGCTGACCAGATTGGGCAAGGATATCTTCAGACCCTGCAATCAACATTCAGAGGGATAACAACAGAAATAATGTTTCAAAAAAAAACCTTTTTAATTTACTTCAACCAATTTTTAAAATTCGAACCATCTTTCAATTCAACCAACTATAATTCAACGCCTTGCCCAAAATGTAGCTTGGCACCTGCAGCTCCAGAACACATTTTGGCTTGCATTAGATGCACTAAAAAGGACCTTTGGGAGAGGCCGCAGCTTATCATAAAACAGCTCGAGGAGCATGAACTCATGGAATTTGTGTAATTTTAACACAAGGGGATAAGAAACAACAACATAATTCAAGGCTTACTTTATTTCAACAGCTCTCTACAGAGAACAATTTTTATTCGCAAAAAAAAAAAGTTTTTTTCTTTACTAATTGGTAACATTCTGATAAAAGGACACCTCTCTCCAAAAGACATTTTAGCTCTTCAATTAGGTGTCCTTTACATAGAGGTTCTACTAAAGCAAAACTGATAAGTTTGTCGATAGAAACTGTCCTTTGACACCTCTCACCAAAGGATACTTTACCTCTACAACTAGGTGTTGTCCTTTACAAAGAGGTTCTACTGTAGTAAAAATTATAAATTTTGGTGATGAAACTATCCTTTGTAGAGAGGTGTCCTCTCACGGAGGTTGTTCTACTGTAATGGTGATGAAACTGTCCTTTGTAGAGAGGTGTCCTCTCACAGAGGTTGTTCTACTGTATTGGTGATGAAAACTGTCCTTTGTAGAGAGGTGTTCTCTAGCAGGAGTGTCCTCTCACAGAGGTTGTTCTACTGTATTGGTGGTGAAAACTGTCCTTTGTAGAGAGGTGTTCTCTAGCAGGAGTGTCCTCTCACAGAGGTTATTCTACTGTAATGGTGATGAAACTGTCCTTTGTAAAGAGGTGTTCTCTAGCAGGAGTGTCCTCTCACAGAGGTTGTTCTACTGTATTGGTGATGAAAACTGTCCTTTGTAGAGAGGTGTTCTCTAGCAGGAGTGTCCTCTCACAGAGGTTGTTCTACTGTATTGGCGATGAAACTGTCCTTTGTAGAGAGGTGTTCTCTAGCAGGAGTGTCCTCTCACAGAGGTTGTTCTACTGTATTGGTGGTGAAAACTGACCTTTGTAGAGAGGTGTTCTCTAGCAGGAGTGTCCTCTCACAGAGGTTGTTCTACTGTATTGGTGATGAAAACTGTCCTTTGTAGAGAGGTGTTCTCTAGCAGGAGTGTCCTCTCACAGAGGTTGTTCTACTGTATTGGTGATGAAAACTGTCCTTTGTAGAGAGGTGTTCTCTAGCAGGAGTGTCCTCTCACAGAGGTTGTTCTACTGTATTGGCGATGAAACTGTCCTTTGTAGAGAGGTGTTCTCTAGCAGGAGTGTCCTCTCACAGAGGTTGTTCTACTGTATTGGCGATGAAACTGTCCTTTGTAGAGAGGTGTCCTCTAGCAGGAGTGTCCTCTCATGGAGGTTGTTCTACTGTATTGGCGATGAAACTGTCCTTTGTAGAGAGGTGTTCTCTAGCAGGAGTGTCCTCTCACAGAGGTTGTTCTACTGTATTGGTGATGAAAACTGTCCTTTGTAGAGAGGTGTTCTCTAGCAGGAGTGTCCTCTCACAGAGGTTGTTCTACTGTATTGGTGATGAAAACTGTCCTTTGTAGAGAGGTGTTCTCTAGCAGGAGTGTCCTCTCACAGAGGTTGTTCTACTGTATTGGCGATGAAACTGTCCTTTGTAGAGAGGTGTTCTCTAGCAGGAGTGTCCTCTCACAGAGGTTGTTCTACTGTATTGGTGGTGAAAACTGACCTTTGTAGAGAGGTGTTCTCTAGCAGGAGTGTCCTCTCACAGAGGTTGTTCTACTGTATTGGCGATGAAACTGTCCTTTGTAGAGAGGTGTCCTCTAGCAGGAGTGTCCTCTCACAGAGGTTGTTCTACTGTATTGGTGGTGAAAACTGACCTTTGTAGAGAGGTGTTCTCTAGCAGGAGTGTCCTCTCACAGAGGTTGTTCTACTGTATTGGTGGTGAAAACTGACCTTTGTAGAGAGGTGTCCTCTAACAGGAGAGTCCTCTCACAGAGGTACTGTACCACCACAAATATTGGTACCTACCAGATGTTGGTTTTCCCGGTTACCAAAATGGATGCAGATGGATCTCCTATCCTGGGATTGGCTAATCAGCCGTTGCGTAGTAGCGGTGGCTCCCCTGTGACAGAGCAGTCAGGTCCTGCACGTGCCAGTGGGGTAGCTGGACTTACTGAGGTTTCTGGTAGAACATGCGGTTGATGGCCAGTGTCTTGAGGTTGGGCAGACCATCAACCAGAGTCTCCAGGGCCGCGGGCTGGAGGCACAGGCAGTGGGTGAGGTAGAGGTCTGTCAATTGCTGGAAGGTCTGAGGCTTGGGCTCCATGAGGTGGGGACAGTCTTGAAGCCACAGGTTCCGCAGCTCTGGGCAGAGTTTCCCGACTATATGCAGTCCGTGGTCCGAGATGGGCACTGGTCCGTCGGAATAATCTAGCTCTTTCAACCCTAAACAACCCATCAACAACTTAGTGACATATCCTACAAATAAGATTAGGGACAATATTTGGATTATAATAGTAGAGTAATTCTTCCTGGAATGAACTTATACGATAATAACAAGGCGAAGGAAGACGAGTATCTTTATTGGTGCATAAGAGCTTATGCACCAATAAAGATACTCGTCTTCCTTCGCCTTGTTATTATCGTATAAATTTGGATTATAGATTACCAGGTAATAAGATCTAATCCAAATAAATAAATACTGTGTGAGGTTTCGTTACCAATAATATTAATACCACTATACTATAGGAGTTATATAAACTGTCTACTTTTGTTGTTGTTTCTTATCCCCTTGTGTAAAGATTACACGAATTCCATGAGTTCATGCTCCTCGAGCTGTTTTATGATGAGCAGCGGCCTCTCCCAAAGGTCGTGTTTAGTGCATCTAATGCAAGCCAAAAGGTGTTCTGAAGCTGCAGGTGCCAAGCTACATTTTGGGCAAGTGGGGTAGATTTTGTTATTATTTTCTATCTTCAATGGCTTGAGATGGTCTGTTCTAAATCTTGTTAGTGTTGTTTGATGCTGTCTATTTCTGATGTTCAGAGCTCCTCCTGGGTTCACTCCACTGTACCAACTGTGCTTAGGTGGGATCCTCCAGTTCTTGTTTATTTTTGTTTTGGCTACTGTTTCTATTTCTTTAAAAGTAAGTTTATTTTTCTGTGGCAAGGGTTCTTTTGTGCCTTTTTTCGCTAGCACATCAGCGGCTTCATTGCCTTCAATTCCAACATGTGAGGGTATCCATTGAAGGTGAATTTTTGATGTTTTTGAGAGTTTTTGGAGATAGCCAATTATGTTCCTGCTTACTTTGTCTCCAAGTTCCCCTGTGTGACTCAAGTGTTGTATGGCACTTCTGCTATCAGTGAGAATCCAGATATCTTGATAATTGGTATTTCATTTTTGACAGCCATGGATCAAGTCCAGCTTAAGTTACTTTTTCTAAGATTGCTTCAATGGCCCCTGATTCTTGCAACACTGTTACCGAAACATCACACACTATTTATTTATTTGTATTTGGTCTTATTTCTAATCCTGCAAATACAGTAATCTCCCATGAGAGGCCATAGTCTAAATATCATAATCTAAAATCATAGTTTATTACCATCAACAAGCACACAATCCAGGATGCAAGAAACAATGCAAGGATTGCCTGTTAATATTGTCAAGTAGCTCCATCCAGATGGGACAACTGTCAATCATCCTTGGACCCCGGGGGGGGACCACCGGTGTGGGGGCTTCTGGGAAGCTGATCTGTAAATAAGGAAAACGGGACGGTGGCTAACGCCGTTCATTCAGGATTAGCTTTAACTGGGGGTAAGTTGTACAAAACTCTCTCTCCCTATACTCCTTATACTCCTTATAATAAATTAATTATCCCCAAACTTGCCCTTGCTTTATTTATCTCCGCGACAATATTAATAAATTATAAGTCAGGGGGATGAACCTTTATATTTTAACTAGGTCTCTCCTGGAGGGATGGTTTCTCACCGGAGATTGTGTTTCAGTTGAAAGACTCCTCATGACACAAGTCTTTGATAAAAGATCACGACCACCAGGAGAGAACAGATGTTTTGTAAGA
Source organism: Cordylochernes scorpioides (assembly GCA_030710605.1). Classification (NCBI taxonomy): domain Eukaryota; kingdom Metazoa; phylum Arthropoda; class Arachnida; order Pseudoscorpiones; family Chernetidae; genus Cordylochernes; species Cordylochernes scorpioides. Next base: position 100,189,562 of record CP092869.1, on the reverse strand, counting down.
AATCTCTCATTGAAGACTAAAGTAACAATTTTTTTATTTAGAAAAGGAAAGATAAATCTCTTCACTTTACTGACACACAAGTCATACTAGGTAATAAAACCAAATACAAATAAGTATATTGAGACGTTACAGAAACAATTTTCAATTGTACATAAATTCCTTTAAAATGTTACTTTAATTTTTCATATGTTTATTTTCAATTTCTTTTTCTCATTCATCAAAAGTCAATGATGTACATACTAAATTAGTAAAAACTCAATAAAAACGATATGTAAAAATATACATAAACAAAATGGCTTGTAAACAAAAGCGGCAATAAAATGAGTTTAGGTAAAATATCTATTTTATTAACAAACATTTCACTTTTAAAATAATAAACTTTAAAATTAAAGTTTTACAAAACTAAAATTAGCGTTTTAAAAATAAAAACGTGGCATTTGGTGCAGTCGAAAAGGATACGGAAAAAAAAAATGGCGGAAAATCCAAACAACCGGTTGCAAAAATTCAACGGCTCGAAGTCGGCAATTAGGCCTGAGTCATGGATCAAATTATATGATTTTGAAAATAATTCTTTAAAGGAAGATAAAAAAATCAAAAATCTTATGTACTACTTGACAGATTCAGCACTTGAATGGTATGCAGACGAGATTATTTCAAATCCTGCAATAAAAAGATGGGAAGTTGTAAAGGAAAAGTTGATTCAAAGATTTGGTTCATACAACGCAAATCCAATTGTCTCAGCATCACATCGAAGATTAAAACGAGAAAAGAATCAATAGAAAATTATTTTCAAGATAAAATTCGCCTGTTAAATCAAACCCATCTAACGAAGGAGGAAAAAATACATTTATTAACAGACGGACTTCCAAATGATTGGAAAGATTTAATTGTGGCTGCACAGCCAACTGACACCACAAAATGGTTTCATATCGCAGCTTCAATTGAACAAAATAGGGCTTCAATTCAGTTTAAGCCTAAAAACAAAATACATCTCGCGACAAAAAATAATGATAATAGAAAAAATGTTTGCCCATTCTGGTGTCTAATATGTTCGAAAAAGGGAATAAAAATTAAACATTGGGTCACAGATTGTGAGGATTATGATCCTAATTATAAAAAGGATAGGCCTAATCAAAACACTTCAGTGAAACAAGTATGCGGAGCCCCGGAATTGTTGAATGTAAGTACTTTGACAAATACCCCTACACAAGGAGCTTTCAAGCTTATCAACATAAGTGTTGAAGTAAATGGAATTCCTGCGCAAGCATTTGTGGATACTGGTGCAACAGTATCAATAATCAATTGGCGATTGTTCAAGCGAACCCGTCTTCAACTTCAACCAAATTCAGACATTCACATCAGCCAAGCGGATGGTGTTACCAGGACATGTGGAAGCCTTCAGACCAAGGTAAGAATAGATAAACTAATTAAACCTGTAACTCTCCATGTAATGAAGAACTTTAAATATCCACTCTTGATCGGATTAGATGTTGCATCTCTTTTTAATCTTTTAATAGATGTCAGAGACAAAACAATTTACACCAAATTTGATGGATTACAAAATCCAATTCTTGTAAATCATCTAGAAGAGATAAGAGAACACGAGTTAAAAGAATTACTTGAACACAATAGGAATGTATTTTCTCAGCATGCTATTGATTTGGGAAAAGTAGCTATACAACATAAGATCATCACGAAAAGTGAACAACCAATTTCTCTTAGACCCTATCGTCGTCCTCTAAAAGAGTATGAAGAGATAGCTGAACAAGTTAAAGAACTTCTTGAACACAAGTTAATAAGAACTTCAGATTCTCCTTGGGCATTTCCTGTTGTTATGGTTCCCAAGAAGGATGGAAATAAAAGGATGTGCATTGATTACAGACGTCTTAATGAGATCACACTGGATGACAGGCAACCCCTACCTCACATACAGGACATGTTTGATCGATTGCATGGATCCAGATTCTTCTCTACCCTTGATGTTGCCTGGGGTTATTGGCAGATCGAAATGGACCCGCAATCTATTCAAAAAACTGCATTCGTCACAAACGATGGTCATTATGAGTTTTTAGTGATGCCCTTTGGTTTAAAAAATGCTGCTTCAACGTTTCAAAGGATAATCCAACATATTCTAGGTGAATTATTATGGAAAGGAACTTGCTCTTTCCAAGATGACATATTGGTGTACACGAAAACATGGCAAGAGCACATAGAGCTTCTTAGTAAAGTTTTTGACAAATTAAGACAGTACAACATGAAATTAAAATTGTCGAAATGTATTTTTGGAAGAACTGAAGTAAAATACCTCGGACATATCATCAGTCACAATCAATTAAAACCTGATCCAGGGAAAGTAAAATCTATTCAAGACTTTCCAAGACCTAATACTGTAAAGAAGGTTCGTCAGTTCATGGGATTGGCAAATTATTACAGAAAATTTGTGAAGGACTTTTCTAAAATTTCATTCCCCTTGGTTCGACTCACTCGGAAGAATCAGCCCTTCATCTGGAATGAGGAAGTAGAGGAGTCATTCGCTAAACTTAAAATGGCACTATCTACAAAACCTGTCCTTGCTATTTACAACCCGGACTACCCCTCTAAAGTTTATACAGATGCCTCCAAATATGGAATTGGAGCAATCCTAACACAAATTGGTCCAGACAATGAGGAACATGTAATTGCTTATTACTCCAAAACACTGCAACCACACCAAGAGAATTATTCTGCTTATGAGATGGAATGCCTAGCCGTGATACAAGCAACTGATCACTTTCATGTATACATAGAAAACCAACCATTTGAAATCATCACTGATCATGCGGCGCTCCAATGGCTTTTCACCATGAAGAAACCGAAACATAAGTATTTTAGATGGATTCTTAGTTTATCCTCGAAATCATGTAACATCGTTCTGGAAAGCAACAAACTCATGTCGACGCCTTATCAAGACTCCCAGTTGTTAACATTGCAACTCAAGAACTTCAAGAACACCAACAAAATTCAGATTTGAGTTTCTTGAAAAATTCCCACACTCACGACGGTGTGGTAATGATCAAACAAAAAGGAGTTTTTAAAGCAGTTGTCCCAAACTCGCTTACCAAAAAAAATATTGGAAGAATATCACGATTCATTGAGTCACCCATCAATAACCAAAACATGCAAACTTATAACTCAATGTTATTGGTGGAAAGGAATAACAACTGATATCAAGAATTATGTTCGATCTTGTAAATCTTGTCAACTAGTGAAGGTCAGACATGAACCAACTTTAGGAGAAATGATCACTCCAACGTCAAATATCCAACCATTACAAATGATCGGTTGTGACACTATTGTACTGGGAACAGCAGCAGCTAACACAAAGCATAAATTCATTCAAGTTTTTGTTGATCACGCAACTCGTTATCTATGGGCATATCCCACAATAACAAACACTGCTCAAGCTGTCACTCAATGTCTTGATAAGATAATCAAATCTGTTAATTCGATCAATACTATCTTAACAGATAATGGCAAAAATTTTATATCAAAAGAGTTCAACAAATTTCTTTCTTTACAAGGAATTAAACACACATATACTTCGCCTTATCATCCTCAGTGCAATGGCATTTGTGAGAAATTAAATGATACGATAATGACAAAACTGAGAATAGCTGTTCTGGAGAAACCTAGATGTAAATGGAGCTCATTGTTACCGCAAGTTGTCAAAAATTATAATTCCACACCACATGACGTGACTGGTTTTTCACCGCTTTTCTTAATGTATGGAATCGGTAATGTACCCGAATTTGCCGACCAAACTCCAATTACAATTGAAGAAGCCAGGAAGAAAGCTAGCCTGCGGACAGAACAATTTAGAAGTAAGTGGAAGATTAAACACGATAGCCATCACCCCAAGTATGTCTTTAAAGAAGGAGACTTAGTCATAAGAAAAATTGCCTTCAACGACCCTCGTCTCATCAAGACATCACCAAAATATGAAGGACCATTTGTCATTCAAAAAAAGATATCTGATGTAACCTACGATATCTCTCTGAAAGACCAAAAGCAAGCAAGACGCGTTCACATATCTCAACTTCGACCATTTATTACCCGAGAATAAATGCTTCAAGAAGGGGAATATGAGACGTTACAGAAACAATTTTCAATTGTACATAAATTCCTTTAAAATGTTACTTTAATTTTTCATATGTTTATTTTCAATTTCTTTTTCTCATTCATCAAAAGTCAATGATGTACATACTAAATTAGTAAAAACTCAATAAAAACGATATGTAAAAATATACATAAACAAAATGGCTTGTAAACAAAAGCGGCAATAAAATGAGTTTAGGTAAAATATCTATTTTATTAACAAACATTTCACTTTTAAAATAATAAACTTTAAAATTAAAGTTTTACAAAACTAAAATTAGCGTTTTAAAAATAAAAACGTGGCAATATAATACACTGCGGCCTGTGATTGCAAAACGACACTTGAAGTTACACCGCATGAGTTTCTTTTCAATGAAAAAATCAAAATTTTATTTCAAGGTGATATATTGACTATTTCTAACCTTTTTGGATGAGGTATGAAAGGGTGAATTATGAAGAGTAATGATGAACGGAAAAAATAAAAGTGTCCAGGGATGGGAATCCCCGTTCATCATTACTCTTCATAATTCATCCTTTCATACCTCATCCAAAAAGGTTAGAAATAGTCGATATTTCACCTTTTTTTTTTTTTTGCTTATCCCTAGTACACGTGGTACAGGCCATGATTATCATGGTGGGTAGTTAGCAACTGCTTTTACTGTAAGCGCACCACATGTCTACACATGTGAAAAGCAGTTCGACTTTGCACTTACAAATGCCAGAGCCCCGTTTGGTTACTTGCACTCGCTGGTGGGGTTGGACTTTTGCAAGAATCGGGGGCCATTGGAGCATTTTTTTTTTAAACAGAAAAAAGTGCCCAATGCGGGAATCGAACCCGGGTCCTAGTGGTCGAAAACCAAACGGTTTACCCAGCCTTCCACCGACCCCCTTATATTTCACCTTGAAATAAAAGATTTGATTTTCCATTGAAAAGAAACTCATGAGGTGTAACTTCAAGTGTCATTTTACAAATAAGTATATAGTTTATTTAAGACAAAGACAATTTCACCATTCACAATACAAGAAGAAAGACAAGTCAGGGAGAAGAACTTCTTTTATAAGAGGATGGTTGTACAAGTTTCCTGGTAAGATGTCCTTCTACAGGTACATAGAAATCCTCCCATGCTTACCCCTCTGTACCTGGCCTGTGGTGCAGTGGACATTGTTGGGAGGTACAGTAAACCCTCTACATCATCAAGTCTTGTTCTGGTAGACTTTATGCTGTAACCACACTCCCTCTTTAAAAATCCTGACTTCAACTGAAACGGTTGATAGACCTCAGCAAGGGTTCCTCTCCAGAGATACGGAGGAGCTGTGTCTGTACTCATGTTAGAGTCAGCAGCAAAGGCTTCCATGTTAGGAACTGCCTCAAACTACAGTCAGACTTTCACCAAAGTGTGCTTGGATCATGATGCCATGATCAACGAAAGCTGCACCCTTATACCCCATTCCATGATATCATGAACTCATGGAAATCGTGTAATCTTTACACAAGGGGATAAGAAACAACAACAACATAGAAAGGTGTCTTGCCTGAAATCTTGTACAATCATTTTCTTAACTAAAAGTTCTTCTCCCCAACCTGTGTTTCTTCTTAAATACAGTAGAACAACCTCCATGCCCTGCCTCACCCAGACCATCCAGCTCCTTCCTGCCCTGCCTGCTGCTCCCCCAATGGCTCCCTGGGCCATCTGTACTGGAGCTGCCCTCAAATCAGGCCTTTCGTCCGGGAGGCATTCAACATCATAGGAATGCCCCCTGACCTCCAGTCCTGGATCTTCGGGATAGGCCTGATAGAAGACGATCTGGCCATCCTCGCATCGGCGATATCAAGAATCAACCGATACTTCATCCAGGTCGGACTGGTCCAGACCATCGAGGACACCGTCATCGCCTGGAAGAGGACACTATCGCTGTGGGGACTTGGCTGATTGTATATAATGACTAAGAAGTCAATATAAGTGTTCTAATTGTCATGAGAGGACACTCACGCTAGAGAACACCTCTCTACAAAGGAGAGTTTTCATTTGAAAAATGATAATTTTTACTATTTAACAACTCTCCGCTAAGAGGACACCTCTCCCTAAAGGACACGTTGGCTCTGCAATTAGGTTTCCTTTACAGGGAGGATCTACTGTAGTTTATTTATTTGGATTTTTTTCCTTATTACCTTGTAGTTTTAATCTATAATCCAAATTGATAAGACACAATTTGGATTATAGATTATAAACACAAGGTAATAAGACCAAATCCAAATAAATAAATAGTGTGTGACAATTGATACTGAATGATTCAGTACTTTTGTCTGAAGATGGTAACAACACTGTTACCGAAATGTCACACACTATTTATTTGGATTTGGTCTTATTACCTTGTGTTTATAATCCAAATTGTACCTTATCATTGGCTGTAATCATGTTTCACTCTTACATGCCACTTTAGAAGAGACCAAGCCAATAGAATCCTACCTTGCCCATTCTTTATTCCTGCCATTACTTTTTAAAAAAGAAAAAAGATTTACATGTTCATTCTTATTTACATATTTTCCTTTTTGTATATATTACCTTTTGCCTACTGATTATTGCCTTTTCACAAATGCCTTTTATTTTTCTTATAATCACCAAATGTTTTCCACTTATCCTTTGTTAATGTAATTTTCATATTGTTTTCAATGTTCTTCATATTCTCATGTTATACTTTTGTATTTATCATTCATTTTATTTCTCTTCCCCATTAATGATATAGGTGTAATATATGTTTAAAGTCACCCTGTTTGCCATACCTCAATTGTAAATACTTTATCTCTCCCTTTTCCCCTGTGTTTAATATTGTTTGTAATTCAACGGCGAATCCGTATAGGGCAAGACGCCCTAATAAAGTTGTTTTGTTGTTGTTGTTGTTTGAATCCTACCTTGCAAAGGGTCAATGTAGCCCAGATGCAGACTTTTCAAGGCCATCATCTGGATCTGGGCAAATTTGAGGGCATGGAAGAGGGAGTCCTTGCAGAGTCTAGCTTCCAAGTTGAGAGACTCCATACTCTTGAAGGATGCCGAGAAGAAATGGCCGACATCCATATCCAGCAGTTTCTGTACAATATTCCCATTTAGAGTTCTTGGAATGGATGGGAGGTCATTATTTGAAAGACTATTGAACAACTCAAGGAGAATGGTCTAGAAACACTAGTTTTTTTTTTTTTAATTATCCACACAAGGTAATAAGACCAAATCCAAATAAACAAATAGTGTCTGAAGATGGTAACAACGCTGTTACCAAAATGTCACACACTATTTATTTGGATTTGGTCTTATTACCTTGTGTTTATAATCTATAATCCAAATTGTGCCTTATCACTTTTAAATTATCCCTTGTACATGTGGTACAGGACATGAATATAATGGCGAGTAGAAGTAAGCGACATCTTTTAATATAAATGCACCACATGTCTACATATGTGAAAAGCAGTTCAACTTTTGCACTTACAAATATGCCAGAGTCCCATTTGGTTACTTACACTCACAGAATCATCCAATACAGTATTAGAGCTCTAAAGAAAAAGCGGTCTGGTAGATTAAATTGGTGAAACTGCTGGGAGGGTTCATCATTGATGAGCCAAGTCCTCCCAAAATATTTTCTTCGCAGTAAGGACAGTTAAAATTTATTTAATGTTATAAAAGGAACTTTTGTGTTTTAATTCTTTCTTTTCTTATAAATCTGGTTATATTGAGGAGGTTATAAACTGTATTAATATATTCTACATGGGGGGGATTGTCAATATTTTTGCTCAACTTTTGTGTATTTCAGGCTAAAATCTGCCTTCAGAAAGAGGCAAAAATGCTCTGAAAACTCAAAACCATTGAGAGCTTCTGCTGCGGCGCTAAAGTTTTGAAGACCTGAGAGTGGGGCCTAGCATTAAACTGGGATGAAACATGAACCTTGTTAGCCCAGGAGATCTGATTGCTGGAGGATTTTGAAATGCCCCACTGAAAGTGTTTGTTGTTGTACACTCATGGAGTAAACATAAGGAAGTGGAAAGTCTTCGGCAGTTTTCTTTCTTTTTTTTAGGAGACAGATGCAATGTTGTTCATACTTGGTTATCTTGTGTGTCTTCAATAAAGATCACTGTAATATATTTCAGAGTTATTGTCTGAATCCCGATATACATGCTGAAAGGTACAACTTCCTTAAGTTTTTTTTTTTTTTTTTGCTTATCCCTAGTACACGTGGTACAGGCCATGATAATCATGGTGGGTAGTTAGCGACTGCTTTTTTACTGTAAGCGCACCACATGTCTACACATGTGAAAAGCAGTTCGACTTTGCAGTTACAAATGCCAGAGCCCGGTTTGGTTACTTGCACTCGATGGTGGGGTTGGACTTTTGCAAGAATCGGGGGCCATTGGAGCATTTTTTATTTTTTTTAAAAGAAAAAAGTGTCCAATGCGGGAATCGAACCCGGGTCCTAGTGGTCGAAAACCAAACGGTTTAACCAGCCTTCCACCGACCCCCACACTTCCTTAAGTTTTGTCCATGAGTGTATATATGTGTGTCTTCAATAAAGGTCACTGTAATATCTTTCAGAGTTATTGTCTGAATCCCGATATACATGCTAAAAGGTACAACTTCCTTAAGTTTTGTCCATGAGTGTATATATGTGTGTCTTCAATAAAGGTCACTGTAATATCTTTCAGAGTTATTGTCTGAATACCGATATACATGCTGAAAGGTACAACTTCCTTAAGTTTTGTCCATGAGTGTATATACGGTGAAATGACGAAGTTTTAGCCCAAAATACTGAAAAATCATATGTAAACATTGATCAATTATGTCCATGATACTCTGTGTAGGTATCAACATGTCCACATTACAGTCCCCATACACAGTGAGAGAAGGGTTAACTGACCTTACACGAGGCGATGGTGAGAGACTTGAGGTTACTGAAGCCTCTCACTGGCCACTTGTGCTCCACAGTGCGCTGGATCAGTCCCCCCATGAGGGGAATGTCATTCAGCTCCAGTCGGAAGAGATTGAGGGCAGTGCACAGAGCCACCATCAGCGGGAGATACCTGCGCAGGTATAGCACAATTTAGATTATAGAATAGAAACACAAGGTCATAAGACTCAAATCTTCAAATAAGTAAATAATGTGTGATGTTTTGGTAACAGCGTTGTTTCCATCATTAAACAAAAGTTGTTGTTGTTGTTTCTTATCCCCTTGTGTAAAGATTACACAAATTCCATGAGTTCATGCTCCTCGAGCTGTTTTATGATGAGCAGCGGCCTCTCCCAAAGGTCCTGTTTAGTGCATCTAATGCAAGCCAAAATGTGTTCTGGAGCTGCAGGTACCAAACTACAATTAAACAAAAGTACTGATATACTATACATAGTACTGATTTACTGAATAATTAAGTAGTTTTGTTTGATGATGGTAAAATCACTGTTACTGAAATATCACACACTATTTATTTGGTCTTATTGCCTTGTGTTTATTCAGTACTTTTGTCTAATGATGGTAACAACACTTTTACTGAAATGTCATACACTATTTGTGGATTTAGTCTTAATACCTTCTTTGAAGACCATATATACCATCATAATCATTTTGTAATCTAAAGATAACATTCTTGTTAGTGGACATTTTTCTATAAAGAACCTATTTCATTGCCAAAATTACCATTTTTACTAATCTGCCACTCTCCAGTAAGTGGACACCTCTCTACAAAGGACAGTTTTGATCACAGAACTTACAATTTTTAGTAATTAGTTTTTTGGAGCTAAGTCGGCCTGCCACTGAGTAGTGGTCCCAGTCTTAATGACAAAGGCATTCTACTTCACCCAGTCATGATGGTTGTCAAACAAACACCATCAAGGGTCACAATTTGATACCCAAAATGATTGAGTGGAGATAAGAAAGAAGAAGAGTAATTAGCTAATTAGAACACCTCTCTCTAAACGACACTTTGACTCTGCAACTAGGTTTTGTTCTTTAGAGAATGAGGTAAAACTGTATACTTTATATAAATCTGGGTCTAAGAGGAAGAGCCTAGCGTATCATCTCTTCTAATCAAAATTGTTTTTTGTTTTTTTGCTTATCCCTAGTACACAAGGTACAGGCCTTGATAATCATGGTGGGTAGAAGAAGGTGACTGCTTTTACTGTAAGTGCACCACATGTCTACACATGTGAAAAGCAGTTCGACTTTGCACTTACAAATGTGCCAGAGCCCCGTTTGGTTACTTGTACTCGCTGGTGGGGTTGGACTTTTGCAAGAAACGGGGGCCATTGGAGCATTTTTTTTTTATCAGAAAAAAGTGCCCAATGCGGGAATCAAACCTGGGTCGTAGTGGTCGAAAACCAACGGTTTAGACAATTCTTCCACCGACCCCCCAATCAAAATTGTACCTCACCCATGAGGTATTCTTGTGAGAAAACAGAGAGAGCCGGACTTTCACACAATGGACTACTACGTACTTCAATCCAATTTCAGGACCCTCGCAGTGGCGAATGGTGAAGATCCTCAGGTTGGGACAGCTGAAGTTCTGGAAGGGTTGAGGTTTGAGGAACCGGACATAGTTGAGATCAAGCTGTTGGATACGTGGCATGGGCACCAGCTCTGGTATCTCCACTCCTGTACACATACGTTTGTCAAACAAACTCCTTGTAATAATGTAATATATCTTATAATAATATTATAATATACTATGTTTAATTAATTTATTTTTGAATGTTTGGATTTGTCAGCACTGTAAATATTGTTGTTGTTGTTATGAATATATTCAAAAGTGTATTTATAACATTAGAAAGATATAAAATTAAAATTTGTTTCTTAATTTGGTAAAGCATATTTATTTATTTAATCGAAGAGAGGAACATCACAACTAACACCTAGCTTCAGGGCCAAAGTCTACTTTAAGGACAATTGTTCTCATGCCTGGAAGTTGCTAAGTAGTAAAAATGGTGATTTTGGTGTCCTTTGTGTAGAGATTTACTGGAGAGTTGCTAACTACCAAAAAGGCAATTTTGACGATGAAAACTGTCCTTTGTAGAGAGATGTACTCTTACTGGAGAGTTGCTAACTACTAAAAAGACAATTTTGGTGATTAAAACTGTCATTTGTAGGCAGGTGTCCCTTTACCGGGGAGTTGCTAATCAGTACAAATGGTCTTTTTGGTGATAAAAACTGTCCTTTGTAAGGAAGTGTCCTCTAGAAAGAGAGTTTCCAATCTTATTTTAAATGCGATTTTAAGAGTCAATCAAAACCATTTCATTCAATGGGGATACAGTAGAAACTCCTTGAGAGGATACTCGTGCTAGAGAACACCTCTCTACAAAGGATAGATTTCATTGTCAAAATTTCCTTTTTGCTACATGTGTTGCCATGTGGTATACTTAAAGTAAAAGTAGTCGTCAACTACTACCCACCATGATTATTATGGCGTATACCATGTGGGATAATATTAATTTGTTTTAAAGTGGTACATAGTGGCTAGTTAGCTAAGACTGGTGGGGTCAACTTCGCCTTTGCTGGTCCCAAGCCCTAATGAAAAAGGAGGGAGAGCAGTAACAAGCTCACTAAAAAACCTGAGCTCAGCTGGCCATGCTGATAGTACCCTGTAAGGGTTCCTAATCTAGGGATACAGAATGAGCAGCGTTTGTACTCCATGTTAGGAGCAGCTGTACATGGCGTCTGTTCCTCATGTCAGAGGCAGCCATTTCTTTTGGAACTAAGTCGGCCTGCCACTGAGTAGTGCTCCCAGTCTTAATGACAAAGGCATTCTACTTCACCCAGTCATGATGGTTGTCAAGCTTTACAAGCTTGATACCCTAATAGGATTGAGTGGAGATAAGAAAGAAGAAGAAGAGACTGGTGGGTTCAAATTTTTGCAAGAATCAGGAGACAATTGAAGCAATAAAAGTCCTCAATAAGGGATATCTTCTGTGTTGTTTATCTCCAAAAGTACAGTGTTTTCCTCACATAAACTGTTTGTTTAAGTTAAGAGAAAGCCATCTCCTGATTGGACAGTTAAGAGTTGTGGATGGCTTGCGCCATCTGTCAGAATAAATATCAACTAAACATTGATAAAAATAAAAAAATATTCCAGAATTTTGACCAAATTCTCTTTCTTGATTGTTGTGTCTCTACAACTACTCCAGGTCACCGAGATCCACTAAGTTAGAGATAAAACCTTTATTGCTTCATAACACTAATATGACTGAATATTTACAATTTAATGATACATATATATACATAAAAATAATTAACATACAAACAAACAAACACTATGCAAAACCTTATTTGCATATATATCTCAACAATTTATCTAAACATAACTATTGTTATGCAAAACACCACATTGATTAAGGCCAATTCTTGCATAATTAAAAATGAACAATTTAGTTTATAAGGCACAATTTGGATTATAGATTATAAACACAAGGTAATAAGACCAAATCTCCAAATAATTTAATAGTGTTGATATTTCGGTTACAGCATTGTTATCATCATTCTTTTATATGAAGATGGTAACAACGCTGTTACCAAAATGTCACACACTATTTATTTGGTCTTATTACCTGTGACATTCTGACATATGGCATAAACCATCGGGAACTTTAAGTTGCACAATCACAGGAGAGAGATATCTTTCTCTAATTTATCAACCAGATCCCAGTAACATTTCACTCTATTCACTTTGGAATTTTAATTTTCCTCAGCTCAAAGGAAGAATAAATTCATAGGTCCAATGAAGTCTTATAAAAAATGATAAGGTACAACAATTCAGTACTTTTGTTTGATGATGGTAACATCATTGTTACCACCCGAAATATCATACACTATTTATTAATTTGGTCATCTTAGGTTTCTAATATATAATCTAAATTGTTTCATGATAAGGTGCAATTTGGATTATAAACACAAGGTGATAAGACCAAATCCAAATAAATAGTGTGTGACGTTTCAGTAACAGCATTGTTACCATCTTCAGACAAATAATGTTTAACATTATCAGACAAAATTTGTCTGAAGATGGTAACAATGCTGTTACCGAAACATCACAATATTTATTTGGATTTGGTCTTATCACCTTGTGTTTATAATCTATAATCCAAATTGTGCCTTATCACCTATACATCCTGTAAATAAAATGGTATCTCATTATAACAGCAACACTTGGTTTTATCACATTATATAGTCCCAACCCTCTCCAAGGATACGGAGGAGCTGTGTCTGTACTCATGTTAGAGTCGGTAGCAAAGGCTTCCATGTTAGGAACAGCCTCAAATTACAGGCTAAGTCAGACTTTCACCAAAGTGTGCCTGGATCATGGTGCCATGATCAACGAAAGCTTCACCTCTATACCCCATTCCATGAGAACTCATGGAATTTGTGTATTCTTTACACAAGGGAATAAGAAACAACAACATATAGTCCCAAACTTTGGGTATAAGATCTTGCTCCAAAGTAATGTTATTATAGCGCAGCGTTCAACTATAATTACAAGATCTTTTAGATACAAGAAAATAAGACCTAATAATTTAATAGTGTGTGATGTTTTGGTAACAGCGTTGTTACAATCTTCAGACCATTCAGTACTTTTGTCTGAAGATGGTAACAATGCTGTTACCGAAACGTCACACACTATTAAATTATTAGGTTTTATTTTCTTGTATCTAAAATCTATAATCCAAATTGTGCTTTATCATACAAGATCTTTTATAAAGGTGAAATCATCAGAGGTACTTCCAAGTTTCTTAAGAAAAAAATGTATTTAGATCTCTAGTTTTCGGGCTTGAAGTCCTTCTACAAGAGTTTTAGAAAGGAGTGGACTTCAAGAATTGGTTTAACCATGGAGATAAGCACCACCACATTTGTATCATCACAAGGCAATAAGACCAAATAAATAAATAGTGTGTGACGTTTCGGTAACAGCATTGTTACCATCTTCAGACCATTCAGTACTTTTGTCTGAAGATGGTAACAATGCTGTTACAGAAACATCACACACTATTTATTTATTTGGTCTTATTGCCTTGTGTTTATAATCTATAATCCAAATTGTGTCTTATCACATTTGTATCATATTTTCTCCTGTAGATCTAAATAATTTTGTTGAAGAAACCTATCTCTGGTATCTTGTGATTTAATCTTAATATTGATATTTTATTGAAGTTTGTTGGGAATTTTATTAAGATCTTTTATAATGATAAGACACAATTTGGATTATAGATTATAAACACAAGGTAATAAGACCAAATCCAAATAAATAAATAGTGTGTGACTACCTAAGGTCTCCTAATCCAGGGATACAGGATGAGCAGCATTTGTACTCCATGTTAGGAGCGGCTGCACATGGCATCTGTTCCTCATGCCAGAGGCGGCAATTTCTTTTGGAGCTAAGTCGGCCTGCCACTGAGTAGTGCTCCCAGTCTTAATGACAAAAGCAGCCACATTCTACTTCACCCAGTGTGGAGATAAGAAAGAAGAAGCAGACCATCTTCATACAAAAGTACTGAATGGTCCAAATGTAGTCCATTCAGTACTTTTGTCTGAAGATGGTAACAATGCTGTTACCGAAATGTCACACTCTTTATTTATTTGGATTTGGTCTTATTACCTTGTGTTTAAGATATTTTATAATTTCAATTACCATCAATCGACAATTTTGTAATAGTTTTTTTTTTTGCTTATCCCTAGTACACATGGTACAGGCCATGATAATCATGGTGGGTAGTTAGCGACTGCTTTTACTGTAAACGCACCACATGTCTACACATGTGAAAAGCAGTTCGACTTTACACTTACAATAGTGCCAGAGCCCCGTTTGATTACTTGCACTCGCTGGTGGGGTTGGACTTTTGCAAGAATCGGGGGCCATTGGAGCATTTTTTTTTTTTTAACAGAAAAAAGTGTCCAATGCGGGAATCGAACCCGGGTCATAGTGGTCGAAAACCAAACGGTTTAACCAGCCTTCCACCGACCCCCTCGTAATTTTTTTTTTAGCAATATATTTATTTTGATATTCATTATTAAATTTTATCCCATTTTGCAAATCTTAATGCAATAATATTATATGAGAGGGCTTGGTTCATCAATGGTCAACCCCTAATTTGAGCCAAGCACTCATCTAATAATTTTTATGATTGCGGTAAAGTCTGTAGAGATAATATTTGATATGTGAAAAGAACAACATTGCCAAGTATTACAAATTTTATCGATAGATAGCATTTGAATTTTAAATGTAATTTGTTAATAATGACTTTAATATGAAACAATATTTGTGGAAGAGAATTGCTCAATGCAATTTCTTGTAAGTATATGTATGTACCTCTATATACATGGAGTTGGTGGAAGGATAGTCTAAACCGTTGGTTTTCGACCGCAACGACCCGGGTTCGATACCTGCATTTGCACTTTTTTCTGATTAAAAAAAAATAAAAAAATGCTCCAATGGCCCCCGATTCTTGCAAAAGTCCAACCTCACCAGCGAATGCAAGTAACCAAACGGGGCTCTGGCACATTTGTAAGTGCAAAGTCGAACTGCTTTTCACATGTGTAGACATGTGGTGCACTTACAGTAAAAGCAGTCGTCTACTTCTAACCACCATGATTATCATGGACTGTACCACGTGTACTAGGGATAAGCAAAAAAAAAAACTCTACATACCTTAGCTTAATATAAGCTTATATTAAGCATGTCCATAGTTCACTAAACACCCCTAAGCTGCCTTCCATAGTAAATACAGGGTATATAAGAAAACCAATCCAATACAATAGTAGAGCTGTCTGGAGAATAATTTGGTGAAACCACTGAGAGGGTTCACTACTGATGAGCCAAGCTCTCTCATTCAATAACTTTTATCATTGCAGTAAGGTCTGTAGAAATGATATTTTGATATGTGAAAAGAAACACATTGTCAAAAATAAGTACAGTAGAACCTCCCTGTAAAGGACAACACCTAATTGCAGAACCAAAATGTCCTTTAGGGAGAAGTGTCCTCTTACGTTCTCTAGCGTGAATGTCCTCTCATGGAGGTTGTTCTACTGTATTGGTGATGAAAACTGTTCTTTGTAGAGAGGTGTCCTCTAGCAGGAATGTCCTCTTATGGAGGTTGTTCTACTGTATTGGTAATGAAAACTGTCCCTTGTAGAGATGTGTTCTCTAGCAGGAGTGTCCTCTCATGGAGGTTGTTCTACTGTATTGGTGATGAAAACTGTCCTTTGTAGAGAGGTGTCCTCTAGCGGGAGTGTCCTCTCATGGAGGTTGTCCTACTGTATTGGTGATGAAAACTGTCCCTTGTAGAGATGTGTTCTCTAGCAGGAGTGTCCTCTCATGGAGGTTGTCCTACTGTATTGGTGATGGAAACTGTCCCTTGTAGAGATGTGTTCTCTAGCAGGAGTGTCCTCTCATGGAGGTTGTTCTACTGTATTGGTGATGGAAACTGTCCCTTGTAGAGATGTGTTCTCTAGCAGGAGTGTCCTCTCATGGAGGTTGTTCTACTGTATTGGTGATGGAAACTGTCATTTGTAGAGAGGTGTCCTCTAGCAGGAATGTCCTCTCATGGAGGTTGTTCTACTGTATTGGTGATGGAAACTGTCCCTTGTAGAGATGTGTTCTCTAGCAGGAGTGTCCTCTCATGGAGGTTGTTCTACTGTAGTGGTGATGGAAACTGTCCTTTGTAGAGATGTGTTCTCTAGCAGGAGTGTCCTCTCATGGAGGTTGTTCTACTGTATTGGTGATGGAAACTGTCATTTGTAGAGAGGTGTCCTCTAGCAGGAATGTCCTCTCATGGAGGTTGTTCTACTGTATTGGTGATGGAAACTGTCCCTTGTAGAGATGTGTTCTCTAGCAGGAGTGTCCTCTCATGGAGGTTGTTCTACTGTAGTGGTGATGGAAACTGTCCTTTGTAGAGATGTGTTCTCTAGCAGGAGTGTCCTCTCATGGAGGTTGTTCTACTGTATTGGTGATGAAAACTGTCCCTTGTAGAGAGGTGTTCTCTAGTGCGAGTGTCCTCTCATGGAGGTTGTTCTACTGTATTGGTGATGGAAACTGTCCTTTGTAGAGATGTGTTCTCTAGCGGGAGTGTCCTCTCATGGAGGTTCTACTGTATTACAAATTTGATTGCACTTGAATTTTAAATATAAAAACATATCTATTAGTTTCTTGGACCAAAACCAAAAAGAAAGTTGATGATTAGCCTAGCTGATAAAACTTTATCAGATAACACTTGGTGGTCTCCTTATCTCTAGTTCTCCATGGTGGGTAGTGAAAAACTGCTTTTACTCTACACATGTCTACACAGCAGTTCCACTTTTGCACCTTTCCCTCATTAGCAGTTAGTCAGGAGGGACAAGCACCAATTCTGTCCTCCCAAGAGAACAACAGTCTTTGATATCCAGACTTAAGTCTGGTCATCTACAGACCATGAATTTCCAGAATGGTTGCAAGGTTTTCCCACTATGTCTTCTTCTTTCTTATCTCCACACTGGGTGAAGTAGAATGTGTCTGCCTTTGTCATTAAGACTGGGAGCACTACTCAGTGGCAGGCCACTGACTTAGCTCCAAAATAAATTGCCGCCTCTGACATGAGGAACAGAGGCCATGTGCAGCCGCTCCTAACATAGAGTACAAACGCCCACTATGTACTAAGTGTCAACCTACAACCCCAAACCACATAGTGTGTGATGTTTCTGTAACAGCGTTGTTACCATCCTCAGACAAATTCAGTACTTTTGTCTGAGGATGGTAACAACGCTGTTACCAAAACGTCACACACTATTTTTTTATTTGGATTTGGTCTTATTACCTTGTACATGGTTTGATGTAGAAGGTGTGTGGGACAATGAGAAAAGGTAACCAGTTGTTATTAATGATATCTTTGCATTTTACAATGATATTGTAGCAGGATATTATGAATTTATATTCGAATACAAGGTAATAAGACCAAATCCAAATAAATAAATAGTGTGTGAAGTTACGGTCACACACTACACTATTTATTTGGTCTTATTACTTTGTGTTAATAATCTATAATCCAAATTGTGCCTTATCAATCAATGTTATCTTATTTATAAATAAATACTTATTTTTAAATATTAATTAAATTACTTCTGGTCATCACTACTGCGACAATATTATTATTTTAAGAACAGATTATAAATACAAGGTAATAAGACCAAATAAATAGTGTGTGATGTAACAGTGTTGTTACCATCATCAGACAAAATGATGTCCAATGTAGAATTCAATCTTGGTTCGTGGCTTTCAAAAACCGACGGTTTATGCCACTCATCAACCGATATTCATTTAGTTTTTTGTCTGATGATGGTAACAATGTTATTACCGAAACATTACACACTATATATCTCTATCTATATAAAAGTCAATGTCTGTCTGTCTGTTTCGCGATAAACTCAAAAACTACTGAACCAATTGGTACCAAATTTTGCATGTCGCTTTTTATAAACCTGAGGAAAATTTTCGGCTGCATTTTGATTAGTATTTTTGGCTATTTCTTTTTTTAATTTGAAGAACTTTTTTTTTACGCGGACTAATCCGGAATGGAATGAATACCTAAATATGGCCATTTTTTTAAAGCATCGGTGGCTCAGTGGTAGAATGCTCGCCTGCCACGCGGGCGGCCCGGGTTCGATTCCCGGCCGATGCATTTTTTTTTTACAATTTTTAAAACTAATTTATAAAAAATATAATATAAATATATACTATTATATCAACTATATTAATTAAATCAAATACCTAAACACTAATATAATACAATTTTTGCCATCACACACACTTTTTTCCTGTAGTTTATGTGTTACTTTTGTATTGCTATTCTATGGCACTTCTAATATTTATTATTGATATACTTTTAGTATGAAGGAAATTGCACCCAAGGGATTTCTCGGGCGAAGCCGGGTCATTCGCCTAGTATGTTATAAAAACAAATGAGATTTCTGTTGTTTTTTGATCATGTTGAGGATTATGGTAATGTAATGCAGTTGTGGTTAAATCTTGAAAGTATAATAATAAAAATGGTTTTGATCAGAGGTTGCTTTAATTGAGCTAAGGAATATATATAAAAAACATAATTTGGTAAAAGTACTGCCGGGTTTAAGGCGTAAGAATAAAAAAATGAAAAGCTTATTTACATAATGTACAAAAGTTTTGAGCCGGCCATTGGGATACAACAACAATGAGTTTTATAGGGAAAGTTACCGAAACATTACACACTATATATGTTATATTGAAATATTTTATTTTAAAATGTTATATATTAAAATGTTATTTTATTTAAAATTTTAATTTCATAGATAATAAATACTCTGTTTTAATCGACCGCCAGAGGTCACGCTTCTACTATATAAACTGATTGTTGTTCTTCCCCGTTGGTCGGCCCAAAACATTTGTACATTATGTAAATAATCTTTTCATTTTTTTATTCTTGCGCCTTAAGCCAGGCATTACTTTTATCAAATTATGTTATTCATATATATTACTCAGCTCAAATAAATAAATCTATGATCTTCAATATTATTTTTATTTCAAGAAGATTCATGCCACGACTGCACCACCATCACCATTACAATAATCCTCAACATGATCTAAATTCAAGCAGAAAATCATCTTTCTTTATTTACATAAGATATATATACAGTTACGAGCGTCATTCTTCATCTCTTAATCATCAGTCAGTTTTCGCCTCTGTCACCGTTTGCTTTTTTTTTTTGGAATGGCACCCTCCTATTGGTTGGCTACGCTCACGCCACTTTAGCTCAGCCAACTAGGTGTTGTCTTTTAAAGAGTAATTAGCAACTCTCTGGAAAGAGAACACCTCTCTCTAAAGGACACTTTGTCTCAGCCAACTAGGTGTTGTCCTTTACAGAGTAATTAGCAACTCTCTGGAAAGAGAACACCTCTCTCTAAAGGGCACTTTAGCTCAGCCAACTAGGTGTTGTCTTTTAAAGAGTAATTAGCAACTCTCTGGAAAGAGAACACCTCTCTCTAAAGGATACTTTAGCTCAGCCAACTAGGTGTTGTCCTTTACAGAGTAATTAGCAACTCTCTGGAAAGAGAACATCTCTCTCTAAAGGACACTTTGGCTCAGCCAACTAGATGTTGTCCTTTACAGAGTAATTAGTAACACTCTGGAAAGTGAACACCTCTCTCTAAAGGATACTTTGGCTCAGCCACTATGTGTTGTCCTTTACAGAGTAATTAGCAACTCTCTGGAAAGAGAACATCTCTCTCTAAAGGACACTCTGTAATTAGGTAGTGTCCTTTACAAAGAGGTTCTACTGTACACCAACAATAAAAAGCCTTATATTAAAAGAAAGCATAAATCATGTTAACATTTATTACTGAAACTGAGAATTCTTGGTATTTACCGTCTTCTTTCTTATCTCCACTCAAATCTCACTAAGGTATCAAGCTTGTAAAGCTTGTTGATGGTGTCTGCCGGGGAAGAGTAGAGCTAATCAATGGATGAGTCAATACAGTCAATAATATGTCTTGGGGTTGCAGGTTGACACTTAGTACATAGTGGGAAAACCTTGGAACCATGATGGTATTTACTGTGATATTATATATTAAACCAGTTTCAAGTGTTTTCATCTCCTCACCATTTAATATAATACCTAATTTTATGATAGATGGAAATTTTGCCGGGAGGATATTGATTTAAAGAGACAAAGGTCGCCTCTCTCGTCAAAATAGATGTCAAAACTAGACGCCATCTTTGGCGGGAGAGGCGAACTTTGTCTCTTTAAATCAATATCCTCTCTGCAAAATTTCCATCTATATTTCATCAATAGATATGGCCCAGCCACTTTGCCAGATAAACACCTCTTTGGCAGATTGTCAAGATTCCATTAGATCCCGTGTGGATCTCATGGAATAAAGTCCGCCCTAGACTGACGAGGGCCATTAGCCCGAAACCATGGTCTCTAGGTGGACGCTTTTCAGTTTGCCAAAGCTGGTGTTGTGGCTTTGTCACCGACCCGAGACCGCTAGTTTGCGGTGACGGTCAATAGATGGCGTCTAGTTTTGATGTCTATTTTGACGGGAGAGGCGACCCTTGTCTATTTAATTTTATGATGTATATTTAAAGGGAGAGGTACCTCATATATTTATACTCTTCTCATAGTTTATATCCAGTTAACTCTCTCACCAAGAATTCCTTGTGTATTGAGTGCCACAATATAAGCACAATATTCAAGTGGCACAGCATAGATTAAACTAGCAAAACCCAGCCAGTTTTCTTTGCCACTACAGATGAACAACCTCCATTTGAGGATACAGCTCTACAAAGGAACAGTTATCATCGACAAAATGGTTAAAAAAATATATATATAGCAACTCTCCAGTAAGAAAACACCTCTCTCTAACTGATACTCTGCAGCTAGATGGATGCTAAACTGTATTTATCTCTCAATTAGCCAAAATTTGTCTCAACTCTACAATATAAAATACACCTATCCCCCGATTTACACGGTACTTGTTTTACACGTTTTCGCTTTTACACGGTTTTCCAAATAAGTTTTTTTTTTTTGTTTGTTTTTATCGCACTATATACTAAAATGCGATATTCTACTCTATACTACCTATGTTGAAAAGAATATTGGGAGGCTCTGATTCATGAGGGGGCGAACACCTATTCAGATTTGACAGTTTAATATACACCTATCCCTCGATTTACACGTTTTTCTCGGGAACGTATCTACCGTGTAAATCGGGGGGATAGGTGTACTTCTCCTTCACACAATGCCAATATAAGAGAATATCCTTCTTCTTCTTCTTTCTTATCTCCACTCAATCACACTAAGGTATCAAGCTTGTAAAGCTTGAGATTTTTGATGGTGTCTGCCGGGGAAGAGTAGAGCACATCAATGGATGAGTCAATACAGTCAATAATATGTCTTGGGGTTGCAGGCTGAGAATTGCACTTAGTACATAGTGGGAAAACCTTGCAACCATTCTGGAAAGTCATTGTCCGTAGATGACCAGACTTAAGTCTGGAAATCAAAGACTGTTGTTCTCTTGGGAGGACAGAACCGGTGCTTGTCCCTCCTGCTCTGTACCAGTCATGTGCAGCATCAGATAGAGAATATCCAAAAAGAAGGAAAAAGGTATAATTAAGTAAGAAGCCAAGATGGTAGAGTATTTATTGGTAGGAAGGAAGGGCTTGCCTGTTAGGTTGAGACAGGTGATGTTGGGGTTGGTGGGGAGAAGCAGGCGGTGGTGTTTCTGCGGGGGGATGCTGCCTTCCGAGTTGAAGAAATGGCCGACCACCTGGATTTGTGGCATTTGTTTCAGGAGGGCTTCCAGCAGGCTGAGGTTGTCTGTCTCCACCCAGCGGAGATTGGGGCATTGCTCTAGGGCTGCGATCACCCCTGGGACTGTGAGAGCGGGTCTCATGCCCCTGGTACGTCTCGCAATGATGGCGGTAGGCCTCAAGCCTGTGAGGGTTTCCAGGCGGGGACAGCGGTTGAAGAGGGCGACTAGGTGCTCGTCTGTGAGGGAGGCCGGTAACTTCTCTCCGTAAAGGCAAAGTTTGAGTTTCTGGCACTGGTGGAGATGCAGGGCTACCGCTTTGGTGAGAACCCTGTTGAGGAGGGAGACTCTCAGCAGGGTCTTCACTGGGAGGTAGGTCAATATCTGGCAGAGCAGCTCCACCGGCAGCTCCGTCAACTCTACCATCTTGGCTGCAGGTGGTTATTCTCTCGACAGGCGATTGTACTCCATGCGGAGTTGGCGCATCTCCTTCTTCAGCTCGGCTTTCTGCATACACACACACATACTGTCCTCCTCTGTGTATGCTTGCAGCATTTCTGTGAAGAGAGAAAAATACCAAGCTGGCTAACAAATACGGTAGGAACCTCCTTATACAAGGAAAATACACCCAAGTCTAAGGCACAATTTGGATTATAGATTATAAACACAAGGTAATAAGACCAAATCTAAATAAATAGTGTGTGACGTTTTTGGTAACAGCGTTGTTACCGTCTTCAGACAAAAGTACTGAATGAGAAAATTCAAATAAATAAATAGTGTGTGATGTTTCGGTAACAGCGTTGTTACCATCTTCAGACAAAAGTATTGAATGAGAAATTTTACCCTATGGTAACAACGCTGTTACCGAAACGTCACACACTATTTATTTTTCTAAACGGTAAAATCTTCCCAATTACATGCGTGGCAAGGATAAAATACTCAGGAGATAAGTTTCTTCAGTTTCTCCAAGAAACTTATCTCCTGAGTATTTTATCCTTGCCACACACTATTTATTTATTTGGATTTGGTCTTATTACCTTGTGTTTAAATGAGAAAATCTAAAATGAATGCAAATTAAATTTGTAAATTAAAAAAAAAAGTTAAATTGTGTTTTTTTCAATTCTATATAAATTATATACAGTATAACCTCGTTAATTCAACACACCCCATTCGACACTCGGCGATAATTCGACCATGTTCCGATGTCCCGACCTCCGGCCTATCAAATAACAAACCGTAATTCGACAGTATCGATAATACGACAGTTCCGATAGTTCGACCATTTCAAAATTTGAATTTCGACAGTTGAATGTTATTTTACATGCAACTTTACCGCTAAACGGTATTACGGCGGCGACGATCGGCATCGGCGGGCGCCGATACGATCGCGCCTGAGCACTTTTGGTTTCTGGTTAGTTTAAGTTTCACTTTGCAGTGCCGTTGCGCAATTTCGCGGATGTTATTGTTTTTTTTTATGCGGGAATTTCGGCATCATGCGCTAACTAATAATAATTTTTATTTTTTTATTTTTAACATTGAAATATTTTAGCTATTTTTAAATTTATAAATAATTTCTTTTTAAATAAATAAATCTTTATAAAATGATCCAACAATGATTATGATAACATTTTAATTCAATATTCTGTGTTAATTTGAATAAATGAGTGGGGCAAGAATGTCAGGTTCTGCCAAAAAAAATTGGAAACGTAGTCAGTATCACCAGCTCACTTATGTGGAAAAAATGAAAATTATAGAAGAAATAGAACAAGGAAAATCACATAGTCAAGTTTCCAGAGAGAGAAATATTCCACGGTCCACCATTAGCACAATTTTTAAAAATAAATTCGCCATAAAATCTGCCTTTTTAAAATCTAATTTTAGCTCTACCTTGAAACGTGATCGTGACGGGGAATTCCCAGAGATTGAAGAAGCCCTGTTTAGGTGGATAAGGCAGGCAAATGCCATGAAACTTGCCATAAATGGCAATATCTTGAAAGAAAAGGCTATACTCTTGGCCTTGAAAATGGGTCAAGATAATTTTGAAGCTAGCAATGGCTGGCTAGAAAAGTTTAAGGCCAGAAGGAATATTTCTTTTAAACGACTTCATGGAGAAGCTGGAAGTGTGGATGCCAATAGTGTAGCCACTTGGAAAGATGGGAGTTTTCCTTCACTTTTAGCTAAATACAGCCCACAGGACATTTTCAATGCTGATGAAACGGTTATTTTATAAACTTTTGTCTAATCAAATAATGACTATCAGAGGTGAGAAATGTGAAGGGGGTAAGAAGTCTAAAGAGAGAATTACAGTGTTGGTATGCTGTAATATGGATGGAAGTGAAAAACTGCCTTTACTTTATATTGGGAAATATAGAAGACCACGATGCTTCCATGGCATGAATATTCCCTCAAATTATCATTTTAATAAAAAAGCCTGGATGACTGGGGCAATTTTTACGGATTGGCTGAAAAAATTGGACCAAATATTCAAAAGAAGAGAAAGAAAAATTTTATTAATTTTAGATAATTGCCCAGCCCACCAAATACCTGAAGGGTTACAGAACATTGAAATAAGATTTTTGCCCGCCCTAACTACAAGTGCATTACAACCCTGTGATATGGGTATCATTAAAGCCCTAAAAGACCAATATAGGAAACGAATGATAACGTATCTTCTCACTTGCATGGAAGAAAAAAAAATGCTCAAGTGCATTTACTCTTTGCAATTAGCTGGCTAGAGGCTGCATGGGTTGGGGTTAGTTCTTCCACAATAAAAAATTGTTTTTCTCATTCAGGATTTGTGATGGATGAAGCGATGGAAGAAGTTGTTGAAGAAGAAATGAACAGATGTTTTGAGGCATTAAAAAAACATCAAGCCATTGATGTCAACTATATTGACTTCTTGGAAGTTGATAAAGATGTGCAAGTTGCTGGGGAACAGTCCATTGAAGAAATTGTAAAGGAGGTAATGGGTAAAGAAGAAGATGAAGAGGTAGAGCCAACAGAAAAAGATTTAAACAAAACATCAATAACACTTGCAGCAGCAGTGGATGCCTTTAATACAATAAAAACTCTTTGCTATTTAAAAGACATTTCTGAGGAAGAAAGGCATGCATGTCTTTTAAAAATAGACTATCTGGAATACATCCTGAATAGGATTTCAGAGAAAAAACAGACATCTATAAAAGATTTTTTTTTTTTAATCTTGATTCTTTTCAAATAATATTTTTTAATTTTCTTTTTATTTTCCATATTTATTTTCTTTAAACTATTATTCACAATTGGAATAAAATATTATTTGTTTCGAAAATATGTATTATTGCCATTTTGTCCCAGATACTAAAAGTTACAACAACAACAAAAAAGCCTTTATTTAGGGTCACTGACCCTATACAGGATTCACCAGAGGTATGCATAAGAACAAAGCAGTGAGACAAAGGAAATAACGATATATACAGAGTAAAAAGAGAAAGAAAAAAAAAAAAAACAAGAAAAGGAAAAAAATAATAATAAGAAGAAAGAGGGAAGCAAGAAATCAACACAAAAAGAGTAGCAGTAAGAAAGTGAGGAGAGATACTAAAAGTTATTCATGAAAATAAAAAATAAATATAAAAAAGTACACACACAATGGTTTCAATTAATATCATTAATTTATATTACAAAGCTATTTATAAAAATATATATATATTATTTTAGCTAGTTAGATGATTAGCTAATCATATCTAACCTTAATTCAACACTTCCTTTAATTCAACCGAAAGCTCTGATCCCTTGGGGTGTTGAATTAAAGAGGCTCGACTGTATAATAATAATAAAATTATATTAAACTTTGAAAATATATTTTAATTACAAAATTCAATGTTTGAAAAGTGGTGTGAAAAACGTTCACAATGACGCGACACACAGTGTTTCCACTTGGCCAAAAATTGACGTTTAATGTTTACATTGCACGTCACTGTGACATCAAGGCCAGCCAATGAGGATCCTAGTTTCAGAATCTACCAAGAATCTCCTGAATTTTCCCCCCATTTTGTGGTACAAGTGAAACACAAGTTACAATAAACACAAGGTAATAAGACCAAATCCAATTATATAAATAGTGTGTGATGTTTCGGTAACAGTGTTGTTACCATCTTCAGACAAAATTACTGAATGATTCAGTCCCTTTGTCTAAAGATGGAAACAACGCTGTTACCGAAACGTCACACACTATTTATTTATTTGGTCTTATTACCTTGTGTTTATAATCTATAATCCAAATTGTGCTTTATCACAAGTTACAATAAATAGTTTCTATTCATTTTTTTGGTGTCATTTTGAAAAGATTTTAATGTTCAGAATTTATTATTATTATTCAAAAGATTCAAAAGATTTGATTGACAACACACCATTATATGTAAAAATGTAAACAAAAGGTAATTAGTCTAAATAAATAAATAGTGTATGACGTTTCAGTAACAAAGCTGTTACCAAAAGGTCACACACTATTTATTTATTTGGTCTTGTTACTTACTAGCGGACGTACCCGGCTTCGCCCGAGGTTTTACCCGAGTAAAGGTTTGTCTAACGAACATTTGTTAAAACAATTCTCTATAAACTTATATATATAGAAAAAAAGATATATTTTGATAATTTGAAAATCGTAAATTTGAATCTCTCGATAAAGTGAAATTTTTTTCCCGGTCCCTGTGAGCCGTGTCATCCTGAATTTTGTCTTTCCTAATTTTCTACATTACAAAATCATCATTTTATCTAGTTAGCATTTTGGGTGACCCCGTGAGGTTTGGCCAGATCTGACCAATGACGTCAAAATGACGTCGCGATGTAAACAAAGGTTACGACTGGGTCATTGTTTTTTTTTTTAAACACGATTTAATTATTGATATTCTAAATACCTGCGATTAATTTATAGTTTCAATATATATTTATTTATTTTTTCTAAATGGCCTGCTAATTTTAAATAGATTTTTTTTTTAAATATTTAGCGCAATTGTAAACATGTGTATGTTGTGAATGCACCTTGAGAGCAATGGTGTCCGATATTTAAAATTATTATAAAATTAATTATTAATTAATATAAAAATTTCGTTGTTAATTTAGGTTAGTTTAAGTTCGGTTTAGGTTAGGTTAGGGTCAGGTTCGTTCAGGTTAGGTTAGGTTAGGTTCAGGTTCGTTAAGGTTAGGTTAGGTTAGGTTCAGGTTAGGTTCAGGTTAGGTTAATGTAATTTATTAATAGTTTTATTATTATAAATATGTAATATTAATAATTTTATTTTATTTTTTGTATATTCCTATTTATAAATATAACCTTTGGCACCATTGGAACGTATTACGCCAGTATTTCTTTGTTTACGTTGGCGCTAAAAAAATAATTAAAAAATTGCTAATAGAAAATTATTAAAATAAAAAATCCTTTATAAATATATTGACACTATAAATTAGTCGCAGGTATTTAAAATATTAATAATTAAATCGAATTTTTAAAAAAATGACCCAGTCGTAACCGTTGTTTACATCGTGACGTCATTTTGACGTCATAGGTCAGATCTGGCCAAACCTCACGGGGTCTCCCAGCATTTTTTCCTGGTCCCTTGAAAAATACTCGATAAGTTGATTAAAATCAATATTAATTGGTTCCCTCGGTAATTGGAAGTTAAAGGAATAGTATCTTGCCTTGGAATTGTATCATTATTCTTGTCTCAAATATTGATTATTTCTAGGCGAAAAGTTATTTCAAAAATTTTATTTGCTAGAAACCTTCCCAGTACTATACTAAATAACTTCCCAAAGTTTCATGGCGATCCAATGAGTGGTTTGGTCAGGCATAAAGGACAAACAAACAGACACACATACATTCATTTTTATATATATAGATAATCTATAATTGTGTAAAAATGTGTTTGATAAAATTGCTTTCTCCAAATTGTTTCATGTTGCACCTCTATTCTCTAACAGTGACAAGGATTGCAACAAAAGCTCAAATCACTTAGAGAAAGTATGAGTAATCAATTCTTAACCTATTTGCAAAACCAATACCTGACTTCCCCCTTGGAAACTTTTGAAAAATATATTTTGCAGGCAAAAAAATCATATTGCTGCTTGGGTGATATTTGTTAATGTTTAATTGAACAATTTCAACCTAGGAAATTAAAACAAAGTGAACATTATTAAATGGCTTTCTTTTTCTGTGTATGGCTGTCCTTTAATTATATGGTCTAAAAATTATGAAAAGTAAAAAAAAAAAAGTGGCTATCAATCAAAAGCTCTGTCTCATTGGGGATCACTATAGTGGGGCTTTGATGTACATATATTTATATGCATAGATTTCAATTATACTTTATAATCAAAACCTAGTTTTTTTTTAATTGTTTATGTTTAACTCTTGAAATATATATTTAAAATTGTTAAAATAAAAATGTATTATGTGTGTTGAAAATAAAGAGGGAAAAAAAAGGACTTACCCTGCTAACCAATTCTTTATACTCAGGATCCGTTGCAGTTTTCAAAATTTGTCGTAAAATTGGCCAAAAAATAAATGTAACTGCAATACCAGGTATGATAATATTGGATGCTCTGGGATATTTATAAATATAATATTGGGGAGAACGAAATATTTTCCAAGCCATAGCAAAACAAAAATCTAACAAACATGTCGCAAAAGTAAATAGTTTGGAAGGTGAAAACGGATGTTGGTCAAGAGTTATAAATAATTATTTTATAGAGAGAGATATATTTATAACCCAGGTTTATGAAGTAATTATTTTATATTTTCAAAAATTTATATATAGATTTTTTTGCAATTTTAAGACAGCAGTTTACACCTTAATATATAACAACATATTACATTTTTATGACAACAATTTTCATTTTAATAACAACAATTTACACTTTAATAGCAAAATTTTTATTTTCAAGCGGTATTTTTTCGATTTTAAAAAATATTTTAACAATTTTACTTTATTTTAATTAAAATTGGTCTATTTTCTACATTTTTATATCCGTTTTAAACAAGCATTAAAATAAAGCATTTGAGATTTTCTCAAATAAAGTCAATCGATATTTAATATGGAATTAGATATTTCCTATATTCCCGCTTTAAAATGTTTACTAGCTTAACTTTTAGCCATTTTCATAAATGTGTTTAGAAAATTTATTTTATTGGTTCAAAGTAAACATCAGGTAAGCTAGTACTTCCCTCGTGTTGACTTTTCTTAGAATTATTATTGAAACTGATTCCAATAATTATTAATTAAACATTATATTTATTGATTTACAAGAGAGAGAACAAAATATAAAAAGGAAACTAATATTGAAACAAAGGAACTTTTTTCTGTTTCGGTTAGCGCCTATTTACCTGTGAGCTTACACACACTCTGTGGAACAATTAATTAATATATATATACAACATACGCTTCCCTGTGTGTAAGCCCTAACCAGCAAGTCCAAGGCTATCTGCACATTTCCATAGTTTATCCTTATAGTCCACACCATATCTTTGATTGCATCCAACAGCAACCGTCTGCGCCTTTCTTTTATATATGCCGTCATTTGATGTTTTCTTCGTACTGTAGACCCATTTACTATTGATGACTTTCATGGCATTTTTCCCCTGGTACTAGTGTCCATACTTTATGTTTCTCTATCTCACTGAGCTCTTCTTCCATTGCTTTGTGCCATTCATTTCTCTCTCCACTATCCATTGCTTCTTTAAAGTTCTCAGGGATATAATGATCCATTTCCATAATTAAGTTTGCATAATTCCTATCCTTTATTCTTTGTGAGCGTCAAACTCCTTCTTTGATCAATTTTCTTTCTTGTTCTTCAAGTCTTGCTATGTGCCATTCTTCTAAGATGCTCTTTGTTTCTCCTTTCTTTCTTCCTCCTTTTACACATCTTTCCTGTATTGGTTCAGTTTGTGTTGAGTCATTTTCAGTGTCACCACCTGGTTTTTCTGAAGTACCCTCCTGAGACTTCATTTCACTCTCTGTGACAGGATTGTCTTCTTTCAAGATAAGAAAGTCTTCAACCATTTCTTCACAATTTACTTTATAGGTCAAATTATCACAATTAGTATCTGCCTGAATATCATTTGCATAATCAATTCCTCTCTTATCTTCACTAAATTTTACTGATCTGACTTCATGGATTCTCTTTGTCTTTATATCATATATTCTGTAGGCTTTTCTTTTAATGAAATAACCAATAAATATTCCCTTTCTACCCTTTGGTGAAAACTTGTTTCTTCTTGGTTTGCTCTCAAGCCAATGTGTCAAACATCCAAATATTCGAATGTGTTTGACCGATGGTTTCCCACCATTCCATCTCTGCATAGGTGTATGGTGCTTGATAGACCTGTGGGGGGTACAATTCTTAGTGTATGCAGTTGTAGCAATTGCCTCTGCCCAAAATTTCATGGGT
Source organism: Cordylochernes scorpioides (assembly GCA_030710605.1). Lineage (NCBI taxonomy): Eukaryota > Metazoa > Arthropoda > Arachnida > Pseudoscorpiones > Chernetidae > Cordylochernes > Cordylochernes scorpioides. The sequence continues at coordinate 100,158,745 of CP092869.1, read as the reverse complement.
AATTTTGAGTCAATTAGTAAGGTTCTCGCTGTATCTATAAGAGTCCTATTCACTCTCTCTGCGACTCCATTACTCTGTGGTGAGTATGTTGGTGATGGATCCCACTTCTCTTGAAAAGTCCTTCAAATCTAGAGTTACAAAATTCATTTCCATTGTCCGTTCTTACATCTTTTATTCTAAGACTTAATTCGTTTTCGGCTCTTGCTTTAAATTCTTCAAATCTCTCAAAGGTCTCATCTTTTGATCTCAGGAAATATACAAAGATTCTTCTACTGTAATCATCTACTATAACAAGAAAATACTTAGGTCCTCCTAAAGATTGACATGGCATTGGTCCACATAAATCCATATGAATCAACTGCAGGGGCTTAACTGTATAATTTTCTGTAATATTATATAGCTTCTGCACCAGTTTTCCTATTATGCATGCTTCGCACTCTGGTAACCTTTCAAATTTTAGATCCAATCCTCTTATAATATGTCCTTGAATCATTTTTCATGTATTCTTCATTAATATGGTTTAATCTTTTATGCCATTAACTTATATTGCTATTTTTATTTGATAAATGTGTATTTATAGCCATGACATTTTCATTTTTTGCTATTGGTACATTTCTTAGCTTTGTTTCCATCATAAACATTCTATCTTTTATATATGCTTCAGCAACTAAATCATTCCCTTTATTATAAATTTTTGCTCCATCCTTATTGAAAATAACTGAATTTCCTTTTTTTATTTGTTTTATTTCAAAAAGAATATTAAGCCTCTAAAATAGTTTTATAATTTGATAACAGATGGCGCTCTAGTACATCGTAACATTATTGTTCTAATAAAAGACACAATTTGATATTTGCGGAAGAGCGATTGCTCGAAGCATATTATATATTTATAATTATATTTAATTCTACTGTCCTAAAAGCTTATGTCCATAGTTCTTCTAAAATACACATTCCAAGAGTCTTACAACAGTCACCTATAAAAGGAAGTTCCAAAAATGCAATATAACAGCGGTATGGTAGATTAAACTGGCGAAACCGCTGGGAGGGTTCACCACTGATGAGCCAGGCCCTCCCTTTAATTTTTCCATCGCAGTAAGGACAGTAGAAATTGTTTTATTTCAAAAAGAATATTACGCCTCTAAAATAGTTTTATAATTTGAATTTCCTTTGTTGAATAATTCGTATACTGACAAGAAATTATTCCTTAAACTTGGTACATGTAAGATATCTTTGATGTGAATATTTTCTTGGCCTTCACTTGTGCATGTAGTAAGTCTCATATCTCCTTTGGCTGTGGCTTGGGTAGTTTTGCCTTTCTCAGCTAGGTTGATTTCACTTTCATAATCTACCACATTTTCCATCAAAGTTAGGTTTGGGGTTAAATGTGCGGTGCATCCTGAATCTATACACCATATTTGCCTATCATTTCTCTCATCTGGTGAATCTTCAAATTCTTTTACATATGTTTCAAATGGTTGCTCATTAATTCCCCTTTTATAGTATCCACTAGTTTATTTGAATGTTCCCTACTGTATTTGTGATTTCTATAATCAGAAGTCCATTTCTTTTGATATCCTTGTTTCTGTTTATCTCGAAACCAGCAATCATTAGCTAGATGTCCCTTTTTATTACAAACAAAACATATTTTTGGCTGAAATTGTTTAACTTTTCTATTTTTAATTATGTATGCTTGTTCATGCCCATTCTCAACTGATTGATTTAATCTCATATTTCTTCTTGACTCCTCTTCTCTTAGAGTTTGTTGAATCTCTTCAATTGTTGCCTCTCTCTTAGATCGTAAGACAATAGCAATATTTTCATACCTTGGATGTATGCCTCTGACAATATGAAATGAAAGTTCTATTGAAGTAAATTGATGCCCTAATGATGAACTTCTAGCAGCAATATTTTTTGCCCTCGTTATATATTCATCTACAGTTTCATTATCTTTCATTCTAAAATGTTCTTTAATTCTAAGCCTATATCAATAATTTTATCTTCCAAATTGCCTGTGTATGTTTTTCTCAGTGAGTCCCATACTTTCTTAGCATTTGTTTCTCCTATGAACATTCCAGCTTGTTCATTAGTCAATGTCGTGATGATTATCCCAAAAGCTTCATCATTTTTATCACTCCAAATCTCCCAAGAACTTTTGTCTTCCATATCAGGTTCTGGATCGGAAATTGCACATTTAAATAATTTTTTCCTCTTAAAACTGCGCCGATTTTCAACGCCCATATTTGATAATTATTTCCTGTTAATGGTTCAATTTTTCTTTTGGATAAAAAATTATTAGAAACGAAGGCGATAAAAACGTGGTAATTTTCTTTTATTGATAAAATACAAGCTTTCAGGCAAGAATGCCCTTCCTCAGGTTACAACTGGGCAGGAAACAAAAGTAGTATCAATTATTCCGCCTTCTACAAACAGGAAACAAAAGTGCCAATTTTATAAACGAAAGAAGTAAAATAAATTTACATGCTATGAAGAAGTATGGGAAATTTACATACTATTAAAAAGTAAAAAGCAAAGGATTTACATATTTACAGATGAATGGAGAATATTTAAAAAAAAACTATGGACATGAAAATAAAAAGAGAAAAAGGGACGAAAGGAACGCAAAGCATAAGAACACGGTAGAGCGGGATAAAAGACTAAAATATACAGTAGGTAAAAAGTTCAGCTGGAGGGAATGGCGGGGTAAAACACGGAGTACTGGGGTGGGAGGTCGATTTTACGGTTAAAACTGGGCGTGCAGTGAGAAACCAAAGATTCAAGGACCAAGCGCTGATACTTGTTCCCGACGCCCTTGTAAACGCATACAGCGCTGTCCAAATTGAACGAGTGGCGGAATTCTGTGATGTGTTGGCATAAGAGAGATTTGCGGTCGTTGGTGCGTATGTTGCGGCTGTGTTCTGATAATCTGGTGCGGATAGATCGACCGGTTTCTCCGATGTAACACTGTTCGCAATCGAGACAGGGGATTTTGTAAATTGCGTTGGTGGCGGTTAGGGCATTAGTTTTGATCGAACTTTTTGTAATCGGATGGCGTAAGGAAGTATAGAGGGAAGGGGTATTATTAAAATAGGTACGTATTCCGAATTTGCGTAAAAAGAAAGAAATGTCGGAATTCCTGGCAGAAAACGGGAGAACACAAAGGTCTTTGTAGGGGGAAGGGACTGTTTTGGTGGAATTGGGAGAGTAAAAATGATGACTGATAAAATCATGAGGATAACCGGCGGATGAGAGATGATTGTATACAATACGTTTCTCATTCTTTTTGAAACAGTCGAGGGAACAGTGAGTGTAAATTCGCTTGGAAATGGTTTTTACAGTGGTGATTTTGTGGGAAACCGGGGCGTACCTATTTTAATAATACCCCTTCCCTCTATACTTCCTTACGCCATCCGATTACAAAAAGTTCGATCAAAACTAATCCCCTAACCGCCACCAACGCAATTTACAAAATCCCCTGTCTCGATTGCGAACAGTGTTACATCGGAGAAACCGTCGATATATCCGCACCAGATTATCAGAACACAGCCGCAACATACGCACCAACGACCGCAAATCTCTCTTATGCCAACACATCACAGAATTCCGCCACTCGTTCAATTTGGACAGCGCTGTTTACAAGGGCGTCGGGAACAAGTATCAGCGCTTGGTCCTTGAATCTTTGGTTTCTCACTGCACGCCCAGTTTTAACCGTAAAATCGACCTCCCACCCCAGTACTCCGTGTTTTACCCCGCCATTCCCACCAGCTGAACTTTTTACCTACTGTATCTTTTAGTCTTTTATCCCGCTCTACCGTGTTCTTATGCTTTGCGTTCCTTTCGTCCCTTTTCTCTTTTTATTTTCATGTCCATAGTTTTTTTTTAAATATTCTCCATTCATCTGTAAATATGTAAATCCTTTGCTTTTAACTTTTTAATAGTATGTAAATTTCCCATACTTCTTCATAGCATGTAAATTTATTTTACTTCTTTCGCTTATAAAATTGGCACTTTTGTTTCCTGCCCAGTTGTAACCTGAGAAAGGGCATTCTTGCCTGAAAGCTTGTATTTTATCAATAAAAGAAAATTACCACGTTTTTATCGCCTTCGCTTCTAATATTATTGCGTGGCCACGTCATGTCTGATAAAAAATTATATTCAGCCATTTTCGCCTTTTGAGCTAATATAAACAAACCAATATATATATATCGTAATATTATATGCGGGGTGATTGATATTTGTTGTTGATGGATGACGCAGTCGTGGTGGCTGAGTGAGAAAGGTTTACACACAGGGGAAATAAGCCAGGACATTTGATGGGTTGAAATAAAAGGCAACGGGTTGGAGGAAAGAAAGGCTTGAGAAGGCGGAGCGGTTTTTAATTATTAACTATCTGATCACATGGCGGTGATTGACTTAGCTATGGGATGAGCGGAGTTGACTAGCGATTATTCTATTGCATGATTAAGCATCGGACTTATCTGAGATTTGGGGAGATGGGATTGGCTCCAAGCTGGTCTCAAGGCGGTCCAGGTGCTAACTCGGTGGTATCACCGTCCTATCTCGGTGGGAGCGAAGTGAAGACTAGGTCCGAACTCGGTGGGAGCGAAAGAGCTACTGACAATCCTCGGTTCTCGATTTAACACGAGGACCTTTCTCCTTTCCCATTGGTGGAAAGGTGTGACGTGGGGGTTTTCTATTGGCTGACCTTCTAAGGTGCTACTCTCTGATTGGTCTACGCTACTTCTTTTGTTTTAAGACATGTCCTGACCTGACCAGGAAATACTGTGTCGTTGAACTCAACTTTTATTAGTTTCGCGATAATAAAATTGGCTGTAATTTTGCTAATGATTCTGCTCACTTCTAAGCCTCTTTTCTAGGCCTTTCTCTAAGGCGTTCTATCCTCCAGTTACCTTTGTTCTTTTATTAAATCTTTTAAAACATACATTGCATACATATTGGGTCGGGGTTGCATACAGCTATGTGCAAATTATGACATATATATATATATATATAGTGTAAAAACTATATAATAAAAATATAATAGTGATTCTATATTTAAAATTTAAAGAGTAAACTGATGAGAATGATAATTTATATCAAGTAGATTTGATTAGATTAGCAAGCTAAATCTAAATTAATTATAAAAATAAATAGTTGTTTAGTTTTATAGTTTAGTTTTGTATTAAAATTATCTTTATTACTTTGATTATTTAAATTCAAATTATAAAATTTGTAAATTGTTATTATTTAATAGAGAGAGAGAAAAAAAATTCTTTACTTCTTACACATCTTCCATATATATTTTATAATTAATAAAAATAAAATTTAACAACGTAACGTCTTTTGCAATCGGCTGTTACACATCATTTAGACATACTCTAATTTGTATATAGAATAATAGAAGTGAGAATATATTTAATAGTATAAATTTTAGTAGTTAGAGAGAGAGAGAGAAAAGAGAGAAAGACAGAACCATGCACTTTTATTCAAACTAATAATAAGAAAAAAAAATTGTAAAGAAGGTAGATAAGATTGTTAGCATATATATATATTTTTATAATTTTATATTTTATCCTTTTTTTTCTGATTTTTAAATTTTTTATTTTATAATATGAATATATCTAGTTGTATTCAGTAATATATCTATAATATGAATTAACTTTTGTTATAAGTTTGGTTATTATGTTTTGAAACCCTAATGGTAGACCAGACATATACAAAAAAAATTAAAATGAATTGATTAGTGGAAAGAGAGATCTGCTGGACCGGAGATTTTCAAATAGAAATCCAGCGACATTTCACTCCTGCTCTATTATGCCATAGATCTCTCTTCGACCGGATTCTATGTGTTAATATTAAGTTGTTTTAGTGAATCATTTATATACACAGATTTAACAAATACAAGTGTCAAGAAATTCTAACTGTAACCTACCTCGTCTGTGACGCATTCCTCTGTAAACAGCTATTTCTGGTTAACATCTGTTGCGGGGGGGGGACACATGTTCTTCCCTTCAAAATTAGACTGCTTTCTCAGAAATTTCAGATTAATAAGACAACTGAAGAAGAAAGAAAATAGTTAAAGGAAGAAAGCCAATCTTTATAATCTTTACAGTTAGTTATATTAATATAACTGATTCAATTAGCATTTATCTTTTAATTTTCCTTTAAAAAGGTAAATTATTAGATGATTAATAAAGCTATTAATTTTGAAAATTCATTATTATTTAATTTCCATTTTCCTCCCCAGAAATTGGAGATTAAATAAAATGAATTCTATACAATATTACTTTAAAAATCTAGTGAAAAATTTTCAAATTAGTTATATAATTTAAGTTTAATTAACTGTTAAAGATTATAAATTTGTATTAGTTATTATTGAGAGAAATTTTAAAAAGTTGATTTAATAAATGGATACTTCCATTTATTTATTTTTAAGTATTTTATAATTGATATACTGTTGAAATATTTTACTTGTTTAATACTAAATTTGTTTTTAATAAATTCCATGTTTAAATTTTTAACATCTTCTATGAAATTTTTTAATATATTATTAATTCTATAAAATCTTAGAAACTGACCAAAATATATACCTTTGCAGCAATTTAATGATATATTAGAATTTATATTGCAGTATTTTATAATATTGAAATTATAATTACTTTTTTATTATAAATTTCAATAGCATTATTTGTAAGTTTTATATTTAGGTCTAAAAAGTTAACTTTTTTGTTGCTATTAATTTTTTCATTGTTCTTAAGTTTCAAGTATTTAGGATATATTTCAGGTATTATGTTTTTAAACTGTGGGTTATTAAATATAATGATGTCATCTACAAAACGGAACATTTGCCAATTAACATTATTTTGTAGAAAGTATTCTCTTTCGTACCAGAATAGTATTAGATTGGCTAATAAAGGACTTGATGAAGTTCCCATGGGAACGCCTTCTGATTGAATATATATTTTATTTTTAAATTCTATATAATTAAAATTTAAAAATGTTTCCAGTAGATTTTTTGCTGTTTTAAGATCTAATTTAATTGTTTTATATCTGTTATGAATAATTTTAATGTAGAAAGTTTTGTCATTAATGAATTCGTTAAATAAATTGGTTATTTTATTATTTAGATCTCTTAAATTTATTTTAGAATATAGGTCCTCAAAATCAAATGTGTGTACTGTATCAATGTTTGTCCAATTGTTCATTAAATAGTTAATGATTTTTTTATTTGAGTCGATAAATTTATATAATTATATTTATTAGTTAATTTATTTATAATAAATTGTAGTGTTGAAGCTAATTGTATATCAATGTTTTTTATCACATCTGGTATAAATTCAGTTATAAAAACATTGATATACAATTAGCTTCAACACTACAATTTATTATAAATAAATTAACTAATAAATATAATTATAAATTTATCGACTCAAATAAAAAAATCATTAACTATTTAATGAACAATTGGACAAACATTGATACAGTACACACATTTGATTTTGAGGACCTATATTCTAAAATAAATTTAAGAGATCTAAATAATAAAATAACCAATTTATTTAACGAATTCATTAATGACAAAACTTTCTACATTAAAATTATTCATAACAGATATTAAACAATTAAATTAGATCTTAAAACAGCAAAAACTCTACTGGAAACATTTTTAAATTTTAATTATATAGAATTTAAAAATAAAATATATATTCAATCAGAAGGCGTTCCCATGGGAACTTCATCAAGTCCTTTATTAGCCAACCTAATACTATTCTGGTACGAAAGAGAATACTTTCTACAAAATAATGTTAATTGGCAAATGTTCCGTTTTGTAGATGACATCATTATATTTAATAACTCACAGTTTAAAAACATAATACCTGAAATATATCCTAAATACTTGAAACTTAAGAACAATGAAAAAATTAATAGAAACAAAAAAGTTAACTTTTTAGACCTAAATATAAACCTTACAAATAATGCTATTAAAATTTATAATAAAAAAGTAATTATAATTTCAATATTATAAAATACTGCAATATAAATTCTAATATATCATTAAATTGCTGCAAAGGTATATATTTTGGTCAGTTTCTAAGATTTTATAGAATTAATAATATATTAAAAAATTTCATAGAAGATGTTAAAAATTTAAACATGGAATTTATTAAAAACAAATTTAGCATTAAACAAGTAAAATATTTCAACAGTATATCAATTATAAAATACTTTTAAAAAAATAAATGGAAGTATCCATTTATTAAATCAACGTTTTATAATTTCTCTCAATAATAACTAATACAAATTTATAATCTTTAACAGTTAATTAAACTTAAATTATATAACTAATTTGAAAATTTTTCACAAGATTTTTAAAGTAATATTGTATAGAATTCATTTTATTTAATCTCCAATTTCTGGGGAGGAAAATGGAAATTGAATAATAATGAATTTTCAAAATTAATAGCTTTATTAATCATCTAATAATTTACCTTTTTAAAGGAAAATTAAAAGATAAATGCTAATTGAATCAGTTATATTAATATAACTAACTGTAAAGATTATAAAGATTGGCTTTCTTCCCTTAACTATTTTCTTTCTTCTTCAGTTGTCTTATTAATCTGAAATTTCTGAGAAAGCAGTCTAATTTTGAAGGGAAGAACATGTGTCCCCCCCGCAACAGATGTTAACCAGAAATAGCTGTTTACAGAGGAAGGCGTCACAGACGAGGTAGGTTACAGTTAGAATTTCTTAACACTTGTATTTGTTAAATCTGTGTATATAAATGATTCACTAAAACAACTTAATATTAACACATAGAATCCGGTCGAAGAGAGATCTATGGCATAATAGAGCAGGAGTGAAATGTCGCTGGATTTCTATTTGAAAATCTCCGGTCCAGCAGATCTCTCTCTCTTTCCACTAATCAATTCATTTTAATTTTTTTTGTATATGTCTGGTCTACCATTAGGGCTTCAAAACATAATAACCAAACTTATAACAAAAGTTAATTCATATTATAGATATATTACTAAATACAACTAGATATATTCATATTATAAAATAAAAAATTTAAAATCATTAAAAAAAAGGATAAAATATAAAATTATAAAAATATATATTAAATAAAAACAAACGATAGCATTGCGTCTCTTTATACATGAAATTTATTATGCTAGCTTTCGGATCTTATCGATCCTTCCACAGGCTAAGCTGTAAGTTGAGAGAAAGAGTATATATAGTTGTACAATATTATTTATATACACCTAACGAAGATAGAAAATAAAATATAAAATAAAATAAATATATATAAACACATTTCACGAGTTCACGTTTTCTCGTGGCCAGGCTGCAGTTGTTTCATCTTTGTCCAAAGCTCAGTTTGTTTTCTATTCATAGTCAATTGGTCCCTTTATTCCATTTACCTGTTGAAGGGCGTATATCTATCTACATGCGAACAAAACATGGTGTATGGGGTTATGGGTGTGAATTTGAAACTGGGGAAGATGAGGAAGGATCTGGTGAAAAGGAAGGGCTGGGCTGTTTTTTCTTAAATGAGTGGTACTGAGATGGTAGTTCTATACGCCTGTTGATACTGTTTAAATCATGAGAGACAAAGGATTCTATTAATAATCTTTGATATTTGGATTTGATGTTATGGTAATGACAGGTTGGGTCGGAAAGGTTAAAGGCATGGCCGGTTTTTGAGGTATGCTGAAAGATCAAAGATTTGGGATCTTTGTTTATTATATTTCTGTTGTGCTCGGAAATTCTGTTATAAATGAAGCGGCCAGTCTCACCCACATATTTTGCGTTGCAATCTTGGCAACCTATGGAGTAAATGGCATATGGTTGCTGGTCGGGACGTTTCTTAATATTAAATAATAACAATTTACAAATTTTATAATTTGAATTTAAATAATCAAAGTAATAAAGATAATTTTAATATATATATATACTAACATCTTATCTACCTTCTTTACAATTTTTTTTTCTTATTATTAGTTTGAATAAAAGTGCATGGTTCTGTCTTTCTCTCTTTTCTCTCTCTCTCTCTATAACTACTAAAATTTATACTATTAAATATATTCTCACTTCTATTATTCTATATACAAATTAGAGTATGTCTAAATGATGTGTAACAGCCGATTGCAAAAGACGTTACGTTGTTAAATTTTATTGTTATTATTTTAAATATATATGGAAGATGTGTAAGAAGTAAAGAATTTTTTTTTCTCTCTCTCTATTAAATAATAACAATTTACAAATTTTATAATTTGAATTTAAATAATCAAAGTAATAAAGATAATTTTAATACAAAACTAAACTATAAAACTAAACAACTATTTATTTATATATATATATATAATATACAGGGTGATCCAAAAGTCCCGCACAACTTTAAAAATTAATAACTCCGCGAATATTTGCGCTAGAGCAATGCGGTAAACACCATTGTGTTCAGGATGCAATGGGATTTTTTATGGCAAATAATGAAAAATTCGAAATTGATTTTAGTTACAATTTTATTCGCCAGATGGCGTTCTACCAGAATCAGAGATTCAGAGGCCAAATTGTTTGATAAATTGAAAAATATAACTGATCGACACGTATTTTTCCTTTTTGAATACCAGGAAAGAACCCTAATAATTTCAAATAACAAATTAATAAAACACCACTTCGCCAAAAGTATAAAGAATTGGTTAACGATTTTCAAATACAATCAGAGATATGTAAAATAGGTAAATGCAAATTAAAACATGTAGCAAAAATATTTATATTTTATATGGGGTTTTGTGAAATAGATTGAATGTTTAAAAACACTGCTGATATCAATACACAAATTTTTGAAATGTTAATATAGTACCAAAAATTATGATGGCACTATTAATGGTATTTCTAGCTATAAGAAATGTGTAGTTTCTTGACTGATTGGCGACCCTTGACTATTTAACTGGATATTTGTCATGATCCAACAAATGAAATATAGAGGGGAGTGGCAAAATATATTTGTCGTACTTTATTCCAAATATCCTATGGGCTTGTCAAATGTTATCATTGTTTATTATACTGTACACAATTTTTTAAAATGTGTCCCCTCAAATAAAAATAATTTTTAAATCGACCTTTTGCGTTGAAAAACGTGGTAGTAAAATCATTTTGTATTATTTTTTTTCACAAAATTTCTAAAGTTATTGGTGTACAGAAAATATTCCTTATGCTATTTCTTCTAATGAGCGAAAAGCGAAAAACTAAACATAAGGGGAAAAATTGTGTGTACCAGTGTTATTCGAGAAGTTATAACCCTCTGGTTTGCACGACATAATATGTGAGCAAATCACAAACAAAATATTACTGTTCACAAAAAAAAAAAAAGAGTCAAGATGTTAGGACAGCATTTATTATCCCCATATCCCAACACAAAGAGCTGCAAAATATTGGTAGATAATATAATACATGGCAGCTTATATAACACATGAGATAACTGCCTTCTCTCTTGTATTAGGTCACAATCCTTGCTCAATGTGGCACCCTTCATTCTCAATCACCGCCTGCAGACGATAAATGACAGAATGGACAGCATTAAATAACATATCTGTTGAAATTGATAAAACGTGCCATCTGATAGAAGCCTTCAACATGGCCAATGTGGTAGGCCAGCATCGATAAACACACGATTTAATGTACCCCCATAAACAAAAATCGCAAGGCGTCAAGTCTGGTGATATTGGAGGCCACTGGTATATAAAGTGGCGACTTATCACACGATTTTCACCGAACGTATCTTTCAGCAATTGTTTGGCACCTAGGGAGATATGAGGAGGTCCTCCATCTTTCATGAATGTTATTTCGCTTAGTGCTTTTGCCCTGCAATATGGGAATACCCTTTTCTCTCAAAAGTTGAACATAACGTTCACCAGTTACAAAAACGGTTTTAAAAGTTCTTCCATTGATTTTTCGAAGAAAAATGGCCCAATAATAAAAGAAGTGAACCCACACAAAACTGTAACTCTAGGCTGGTAAAGTGGCATTTCTGTAAAAATCCTAGGGTTTTCTGTTGCCCAAATGCAGCTGTTTTGAATGTTAAATTCTCCGTTTAGAGAAAAGTGAGCATCATCTGTCCACAGAACATTCGACAGCCAGTTTTCATCAATATCAATTTGCCGGAAAACCCATGCAGCGAATTCTTGACGCATCTCAAAATCGCCAACTTTCAGCTCGTGAAATCTTTGAATTTTGTATGGGTACACACAATAGAGGCATTAAGTGAAGCGTCTTCGGATATCACAATCATACTCGGCGAATTTAACGCCAAAAGTTCAATTTGGGGATCACCTGTCCAGGATAACAAAAGTCAGCAGGTTGAGGACATGCTAACCGACCTCGACCTTACACCGTTAAATAACGGAGAGAACAGCTATCTATCTAAGTCCACAGGCACAGAATCCGCAATAGACATCACAGCGATAAATTACAACATCACACCCACAACACAATGGAAAATCCTGAGAGGTGCAATCAGCGACCACAGACCAATTTTAACAACCCTAAACTTCAAAATTGAGAATGTCCATTAGAATAAAATAACATGGAACTTTAGGAAAGCCGACTTGAAAAAATTCACAGAAAAGCTTGAAGAACTGTGCAACGAAAAATTGAATTACAGAACGCTTGACAAAAACTTGGAAAAATTCTCTTCGAACATTTCAAAAGCTGCAAAAGCATCGATACCTAGAGGTAGACGTAAAGACCTGTGGATACCTTACTGGAAGGACCACAACATCGAGGCAAAGATTTCAGAGAGAGAGACAATATCAATGAAATTTTTAAAACAAATAAAACAGAAGAAAACAGAAAGGAACTCATTGAAATTAGTCACAAAATAGAACAAGAAATTTGGATATGCAAACAAGAAAAATGGCAGAATTCGGCGAAAAAATGGATCCAAGAAAGGACAGCCAACACTGGAATATGATTAGAGTGTTAGAGAACAATCAAAACCAACACAAATTCTCCAATACTCTAGCCGATATGAATAGAACAGCGAGAACGAGAACAAACAGATAGCTAACATAATTGCTGAATATCTTTCAAGCACTTCCATACTCAACTATACGAATGAAGACAGGACTCTAAAAATAATATAAACCAGTTAGTTAAACAAGCAAGAAACTTCCATCAACAAGATATTTTCTCGAGAGACTTCATACTGAATGAGCTAAACTCATCAAAAAAAAATCCAAGAGTTCACCAAGAGATAATCTAATCTTTGGTCAAATGATTAAACACTTTGAAGACAAAGCTAATAATCAACTCCTACGAATACTGAACATTTCATGGCAAACTGGTAAACTATCAAAGAATTGGAAGATATCAATTATAGTGCCAATACTGAAGCCAAACAAAGATGCCAAGGAATACAAGAACTATCGGCCAATTGCTCTCACCAGCATACTTTGTAAAATACCAGAACGAATTATCCACTCTAGGCTCATAGTCTGGCTCACTAACAATAATAAAATAAACTTCTACCAAACTGCCTATAGATCCCAGCACTGTACGACTGATCAACTGTTCTACTTCTGTCAATCAATAATAGATTCTTTCCAGGAAAAACCGCCAAAGAAGACCACGGCTATATTCCTTGATATGACCTCAGCTTTTGATCGAGTGTGGAGGGAGAAATTACGTGAAAATCTGCACAATATAGGAGTAAGAAGAAAAACCTTAATCTGGATTGCAGACTTCTTAAGGGGAAGAAGGTTAAAGGTTAGGGTCAATGGAGAATTTTCCAAGGAAGGAAGAACATGGGCTGGTGTAACTCAGGGATCTGTGCTCAGTCCTCTACTCTTCCTGCTATATATTAACGACATCCATCCTTACCTCACTGAAGACACAAAGGTTGCCTGTTATGCAGATGATATAGCCATATGGCACACAAGTAGCAGCATAGAAAAATCGTAAAAAATACTGAACACATCAATGAGAGGACTGGAGAAGTGGGCAATGGAACACCAAATGACCATAAACCCAATAAAACCAAACCTATGCGTCTTCTCCACTCACAGGGAAAAAGGGATAAATATAGCCACAATATAAGCATAAACAAACAAATGATTGATAAAATTAGAAATCCATAATACCTAGGTGTGATACTGCAGTCCTGGATCTTTCCAGTTGGTCTCGAGGACCACGCCATCACCATCTCCTAAGCGGCGAAGTACGCGATCTATTCATCGTAGATCGCAAAATGCGTGGTGTCGCTGGAGACCCACTGGCGATTCTCCACCAAACTCTGAAGCGCTGGCAGAGGCGCCATATTCATTGTACATAGTGTATATAATGCATATTATATTTTTTTAATAGTGCAGACTGTGTATGTATTGACAAGATGTCAACAAAATTATTTTAATTATTATTGATGAGGAATTGGAATTTTCAGAACACTTAATTAGCACCTCAAATAGAGCTATCAGAAAACTAAACATTCTGAGAAGGCTATGTGGAACAAATTGGGGAGCAAAACCCAGAATTCTCAGAACAACATATACCACCTTAATAAGGCCGATAATGGAATATGCAACACCGGTCTGGGCTCCCTCAAGCTCATCACTAAAGTAAGACTAGACAGTGTTCAAGCAAAAGCGGCCAAAATAATCACTGGTGCTGTTTCATCCACCAACAATGAGAAAATTCAGAGAGAATGTGTTCTAGACCTACTCGCTCGAAAGCAGAAGACAAAATAAAAACAACTTGGATCGGCACTTCGAAAACGAGGAACCAGAGGACGAGATCTCTCTGACCACTTGTGGTTTGGTGGATCCGCCCTTTTCTGAGAATGAGGTGAAACTGACGGCTTTCAAGTTCGGGAAAAGGAAATCTCCTGCTCCCGAAGGGATCGATAACACGGTCGTGAAAGCCCTGGTAAGGATGCACCCATCGCTTCTTTCCAGGTTATTCAATAGGTGCCTGGACACTGGTACATTTCCTGAGGCATGGAAGGTTGCCCGAGTAGTGCTTCTCGAAAAGTCTGGTATAAAGGGTAATTCTCATAAGGATTATCGTCCGCTTTCTTTACTAGTGTGTCTAGGTATGGTCCTGGATAGCCTACTAGCTCAGCGACTGAAGCACTGGCTAGAGAGTAATGAGTTCCTTTCCTCTTTCCAACATGGTTTTAGGGAAGGCAAATCCACAATCACAGCTCTGAACGAGGTGTTAGAGGGGGTTGAGATGGGGTTGAATAAGGGTGCTTGGGTTCTTCTCGTGGCCCTGGACATTGATGGCGCGTTCAACTCCATGAACTGGAACAAGCTGATAAGTAATTTGATGGACATGGGTTGTCCAGATAATTTGTGCAGCTCGGTTCGTGACTTCCTGAGGGATAGACGGATTAGCCTCAGTTTTGGTGGGCGGAAGTTGGAAAGACACTGTGCTAGGGGTTGCCCCCAGGGCTCCTGCTGCGGACCTATTCTGTGGAATATCCTGGCAAACACCGTTGAGCTACTATTTTTAGGAACCTCTGCCTCTCCTGTGTCGAGCCAATCTTGCTATATGCTTCCGGGGCTTGGTGGCGCCGAAACAGGGATCAGAAGGTGGCAACAACTCTAGAGAGAGTGCAGAGGACAGCGGCACTCAGAATCACAGGGGGATATCGCACTACCAGCAGTGAGGCCTTTTTGGTCCTCGCTGGGCTTATTCCCCTGGGATTGAAACTAGAGGATGAGACCACAGACAGAAGATCTGGGAGAACAGGGAAGATGCCCTGGGACTTAAAGCGGGGGCCCTGGAATCGAAGAGGGACCCAAGGAAGCCTCAACAGTGGTTGCCAAAGTGAAATTGGAGTCCTGGAGGGCCGACAGGGATTGGCACGGAAGATTTCACTGATGGTAGTAAGTCTGGAACCAATACTGGAGCTGGGGTAGTGATATTCACTAATGGAGAGCTGATCTTCCAAGAAAGTTTAACACTCAGAGTGGACGAATTGGTCTTTTCAGCCGAGCTGGTTGCGATCAGGGTAGCCCTCAGAGTGTGTGCTGAGAAGAACTTCAGCCCGGACCGCCTCTATTCAGATTGTATGTCGGCCCTCGTCGCCATCAATCTGGAGAAAGGGCAACTCGCGCATCAAATAATCCAGGAGCTGGATATGATGACGCGGGCTCCGGAGCTCCCTTGGTTTAGGAGACACAGCCTCTTCGAAGGTAATGAGTTCGCAGACAGGATCGCTAAGGCAGGATGCTTTAGAGGTAGATCACTGAGGACCCCAGTGACCAAGAAAGAAGTTTACGTATAGGAGGATCAGGGGGCACGTCCAGGACTTATGGTTGGACAGATGGAGGAACAGTGTGAAGGAGAGAGAGGTATTCAATGGGGTAACAACACCCAAGTACCTCTGTAAGGTAATGTCCCACAAACTCATTAGGGTAGTTCGGGACATGGGCCCTTCCCCAAGTCTCCACAGATTTAAAATTAAGAGAAACCCGGATTGCGTCTATGGAGAAAGGGATGTGAATGCACGCCACTACGTCTTGGATTGTCCAAGGGTAGTGGGTGTGCAGGAAGAGAGAAGGAGGGCGAGGGGCGTGATCGAGAGTAAGCTGCTGAGAAATCACAGCAAGCTTCTTGAGAAAGCCCACGACGTGGCAGCTGAGCTTTTCCTCAGCTGTGAGTGAACAGAGTCGACCGGGGGTTGCCTCCCCGCGGTCCCTGCTGAAAACAGTAGATATTTTCCTATTTTGCTGTGATTAAAGGCCACCGGTATAGAAATCCTTCCAGACACGTTGTCTGGGAGGTGGTGTTTCCAGGTACAATGTCCAAGCACTAGCTTGGATACCGTTACTTGGCTTATGAGTTGAACAGAATAGCAGCGAAGGGCATGCTTCGCATGCCGGCTTGTGGACCGAAAGGTCTGGGTGGCCATCTGCTTCTAGGGTGTACCAACTGTGCTTAGGTGGGATCCTCCAGTTATTGTTTATTTTGGCTACTGTTTCTATTTCTTTAAAATTAAGTTTATATTTCTGTAGCAAGGGTTCTTTTGTGCCTTTTTACGCTAGCGCACCAGCAGCTTCATTGCCTTCAATGCTAACATGTAAGGGTATCCATTGAAGGTGAATTTTTGAGGTATTGAGAGTTTTTGGAGATAACCAATTATGTTCCTGCTTACTTTGTCTCTAAGTTCCCCTGTGTGACTCAAGTGTTGTATGGCACTTCTACTATCAGTAAGAATC
Organism: Cordylochernes scorpioides; assembly: GCA_030710605.1. Classification (NCBI taxonomy): domain Eukaryota; kingdom Metazoa; phylum Arthropoda; class Arachnida; order Pseudoscorpiones; family Chernetidae; genus Cordylochernes; species Cordylochernes scorpioides. Next base: position 100,141,526 of record CP092869.1, on the reverse strand, counting down.
CATATATCGTGATGTTTAGTGTTTCTGATGGATTTTAAGACTTCATAGATGGCTATAAGTTCTGATCTGAAGACTGAGCAAAATTCTGGGTTTCTTCTGTTTATTTTCTCAATGCCATTTGTGGTTTTGATGAGAAAGCCACTGCCAGTGTGTCCCAACTCGTCTCTGCTACCATCGGTATAGATAGTTATTGCATTATCAGGAATTTCATATTTATTATTTCTAATGATAATTGTTTTAAGTATTCTGGATTTTGGTATTGTTTGTTGGTGGGTTCATTTGAAGTGGCATTAAAAATAACATTTTGTTAGTGGTTCGCATGGAGATATTTTTTCAGGTAAATAATATTTTTCCACTTTATATTTTAAAAATCCATTTCTTTTGGCCAGGTGGAGAGGGCCTTTTTTTTTTAGTCTTATATTGGGTTCCCAATTAAGTATGTAATTGAAAGTTCTGTGTTTGTTTTCATAACTCTTGATTTTTTTTATATATTTTGGCAGATTGTAGCTTCTTCTATCCTTTAAGGGCATAATGTATGCCTCGTAAAGTACAATACTATCAGGGCAGGTATTTCGAAGACCTGTAATAATTCTAGTTGCATTTAGTTGTATCCTTTCCAGTGTTTTTAGATTTGTTTCAGATGCTGTACCATAGATTTGACATCCATATTCCAAGATAGGTCTCATTAGAGATGTGTAAGTTAATTTTAGTGTTGTTGCTTCAGCTCCCCATTCTTCCTGAAATATATTTCAAGATTTTTAGTCGGTCTCTTCCTTTTCTAACAACTCCTTCAATATGTTTACTGGAGTAAATTTCTGGATCCAGGGTGTAGCCGAGATATTTAGGATGTTAAATATATTGCAATTGTTGTTCTTTCAGAATAATATTTGGTCTTATTTTGTATAGTTTCTTATCGGTAGTAAAAAGTCAGGTCTCCGATTTTTGGGGGTTAAATTCTAATTTATGTTTATTAGCAAATTTTTCTAGGTGGGAAAGAGTATTGTTCAAATCTCTTTCAGCTTTTTTCCAGTTAGTGTTGCTGCTCCATAGAATAATGTCATCAGCGAAAAGTCCAATATTGGTTTTATGTGAATTTTTTTCTTCTATGCCTGCAATAAATAGGGTGAAGAGAGTTGGGCTAAGGACTGATCTTTGTGGTAATCCTTGGTACAATTCGAAGGTTTTAGATAGAGTGACATTATATTTGACCCTGATGTATATATTTTTAAGGGAATCATTTATCAAAGTTATAGCTTTTCCATCAATTTTGAAATGTTTGTATAATTTTGTAATTAACTTGTTTTTCCATACCTTATCAAAAGCTTGTGTAAGGTCTAAAAAGCAGCTATGATGTGGTTAGTTGGTTTTTTATTTTGTGCATCTTTTTTTACCTTTTGTGTGAAAAATAAGAGTTGGTCTATTGTCCCATGTCCTTTCCTAAATTCATATTGTTCTTCTGGTAAGAGATTTCTTGTGTCGGGGTGGTAGGTGAGTCGTCTGAGTATAATTTTTTCCATTAATTTGCAGCAAATATTTGTGAGGGAGATAGGTCGATAGTTTTTTGGGTCAACAGCAGATTTGTCAAGTTTTTAATGGTAATTATTGTTGCATTTTTACAGTCTTGAGGCAATTTTCCAGTTTTCCAGGAGTTATTGAAAATATTAAGAAGTCTTTCTTTGCCAATTTTGCCCAAGTTTGATATCATTCGGCCATGGATTCCATCTGGCCCAGGAGTCTTGTTTAAGTCAGTGTTTTCTAATGCATAAGCTAGCTCTTTCATATTGATTTTTTTCATGGAAAATATTGAGTGCTGGTGACAAAAATGTCATTTTTACAGTCATGAATAATCTTTCGGGCCTTTTTTCAACCTTGATTTTACTACTTATTTGATATGAATTACCTAAAAGATTGGCAGCAATTCTGTCATTAGTTGCTGGTGTACCATCTGTATTCTTAATCATATTTGTGTTTTCAGTTTGTGGCTGGACTCTGTCAATTTGTTTTGCCAAATTCCAAAGTTTTGTATTTGGGTTTCTTGGGTTCAGGTTTTCACAGGTTTGTTTCCATTTTTCCCTTTTCACATTTACGTATAATCTTTTTATTTTTGCAATCACAATGTTCAGTTCAGTTCTACAATTTGTTTGGTTTTGGGTGCACTTTTTTGTAGTTTATTTTTTTAGTTATAAGTGTTTGAATATTTTTTGCCTGGTGTGTATAATTTGGAAATTATTTCTTAATATTACCTCTTGGTATTGCAACTTTGGCTGCTTCAATAATGGTGTTTTCGAAAGATATCATATTAGCCTTTTTGAAGTTCCAGAAATTTTCTTAATTGAGCTAATTTTGGTCTTGGTGCTAATTCCTATCAAATTAGGCAAATGATCACTTCCAAAACTTTTTAATATTTGCTATTTGCATTTGTGAAAAATGTCAGGATAGTAAAAACTTATATCGAGGGCTTGTGCAGTATTATAGCTTGTAGGAATGATGGGTAGGATTCCCATCATTTAAGCAAATGAAGGCATTGTCGTCAAATATGTTTGATAGTATTTTGCCTCTTGGGTTTGGCGTAGAACATCCTCATAGTTGATGTTTGGCATTAAGGTCACCTACAATAATAGTGTTGTCTGTAAGAAATTGAGCCATTGTTCCATCGTCAATAAATGTATTGTTTAGAGGGTTATACATATTGTATATGTTGATGGCTTTGTTTTGATTGAGGTAGACTTTGATACCTTGGGCTTCGAGGTCTAATGTTTGGAATATTAATGGCTATGTCCTCATTGTACAAATTCTTGATTAAAAATGCTAGGCCACCCCCTTTAACAGCATATACAGATGGATCTTCAGACCTTACCCTGAGTAATGGAGGGGCCGGAATTAACATAATACTGCAAGATGGAACAAACATCAAAATCAAAGAAAGAGCAGGACAGATTTCGTCAAACTTCACTTGTGAACTGACAGCTATCTGGAAAGCCCTTGATGTATGCCTTAACCATCCATCCCTGCATCAAGCAGAAGGATTTTTTTAATATACAGCGACTCCATATCCGCTCTAGAAGCAATTCAGAAGGGCAATGCTAAAATCACACAGAAAATACACTCGTTACTTACCCAACTGGAACCATTGGAGAATAACTGCATTCTACATTGGATCCCTACCCATGCTGGGATCGGGGGTAATGAAATGGCATTTGAATTGGCAAAGAAAGCCAGAAAGTTGAGCCAAAGGAAAGAACAAATGTCATTATTTGACACTGATTCTTTGTCAAAATACAAGATAATTAAACAAAAAAATAAGAAAAGATCAAAATGCGAAATAAACTCTGAGAGAAAAATGATAAAACTATAACAAGACTTAGAACAAAACACTATAAAGGAATGACAATACATTCAGATGGCACAAGAACCTATAGGACATGCAACAACTGTCCTGGTGTGGATCTAACACCTACCCACATATTCTCATGTCCAGCAATGGCCGCAGCCTTGCAGAAAATTGACTTAGACCCAGAGCAGCAGCTTTACACACCCAAGATAGTGGATATTGCTGCTACTGTGATGGAGATGCATGGATACATCTAAGGCTCTTTATTGGACACGACAACAACAACAACGGCATTCCAGAGTAAAATAAATTATCAGAGATAGATACATATTTTTCAAATGAATTAAAATAAATATAATCGATACTGAGTGAGAGTTGAATTAAAAATATTAGAAATTTATTATCTTCGGAAACAAACCATATCTAAAATATCAAATTTCTTTTTGCTAAACGTTTAAATTTGCATTTACCTATTTTACATATCTCTGATTGTATTTGAAAATCGTTAACCAATTCTTCATACTTTTGGCGAAGTGGTGTTTTATTAATTTGTTATTTGAAATTATTAGGGTTCTTTCCTGGTATTCAAAAAGGAAAAATACGTGTCGATCAGTTATATTTTTCAATTTATCAAACAATTTGGCCGCTGAATCTCTGATTCTGGTAGAGCGCCATCTGGCGAATAAAATTGTAACTAAAATCAATTTCGAATTTTTTATTATTTGCCATAAAAAATCCCATTGCATCCTGAACACAATGGTGTTTACCGCATTGCTCTAGCGCAAATATTCGCGGAGTTATTAATTTTTAAAGTTGTGCGGGACTTTTGGATCACCCTGTATATATAGTCACGACCGTCTTTCCTCATCGGCCGGCCGCCTCTGTCACGGATGCGCGCGCACAGGGAGGTCACGTGCTCGCCGGCGTTGCCCGGGTCACTCGGCTAGTGCTATATATATACACGGTAAAAAAATTACTAATCATAAACATGCCGCTATCTTTGTGGGAATCAGCAAACTTTTGAATCACACAGTGAAACAACATAACTTCAAAGTGCAAATTTCAGCATTTCTTCGAATATCATAAAAAAAAAACACTCATTACAAAAACTTAAAGAAAAGTACAATATATGATTAAAACAAACCTAAATGTTAACACACTTTCAAATTTGAAATACTATATTAGTATATCAAATCCTTCTATGTAAGTTCAACCTCCATATTACAATATGGTACCGAGGGTAAACCTCAAAGTGGGTTAACGAAGAGAGGTTCTTGATTCCACGATATTATTAGGTCAATTTTTATAATGATAAAGTGTATAATCATCACCTTTACGATTTTTTGAATAACACACACACACTTTATCCCAATATACTTTATGGGAATTTATAAATATGTTGGACCTTTAGATATCTGTCCAAATGCAAACACACCAAGGCATAATTCACACAAATACAGATTCGATTCTCAATGGGATGTGTACATTTAGCACATTGTTTTTAACTACCATGGAAGATACCATTGTATGTCTAGATTGGTATAAAACACAAAAAATATATAAATGGATAAATGAAATATATACATATTAATTTTATTATGACTAAAATTTTCTATATTTTGACGCAAAAAGGGGGGGGGTTATATGCAAGATAGAGGTCTAATACTTTGTTTTAATTTGTAATACTCTACACATAGTGAGAATCGTAATTTTATAAGAATAGCTCAGCACGCCACGCCAAAAAAAAAATAAAAAAATTTTTAGATAACAAAACTCGTTAAGGACGATAAGAGACCTCACCTTAATTTAAAATCAGGCATTTTTGACCCGCAAAAATAGATTCTTAATGATATTAACTTACCATTATGCTTTCCTTACATACCATCCTGGGCCCATCTCGACTCGATTCTTCCGACCTTCGCCTTCAGTTATTCGATCCCAACTCTCAAAAAAATTTGAAAATAGCGTCCCTCCAAAATTTTATCATCTTAATTTTACAGAGTAAAAAAAAAATAATTTAATTTCGCTGAATATATTCGAAAATAAAAATAAAAAATTATTCTATGGAATAAATAATTCTAAATTAATAATAAAAATAATAAAATGTATCATGTCGATTCCTTGAGATTTTAATTTAGCATTTCTTCTTAAAATATTTAACTAGTTTTATTCTTTGGAATAAAATAAATTTAAATTTCGATGTGGTAATAAAAAAATTTAGATAATTCTAAATTAATAATAATATAATAAAATGTATCAGGTCGATTCCTTGAGATTTTAATTTAGTATTTCTCCTTAAAATATTTAATTAGTTTTATTCTTTGGAATAAAAAAAATAATTTTAAAATTTCGAAGTGGTAATAAAAAATTTAGATAATTCTAAATTAATAATAAAATAATAAAATGTATCAGGTCGATTCCTTGAGATTTTAATTTAGTATTTCTCCTTAAAATATTTAACTAGTTTTATTCTTTGGAATAAAATAAATTTAAATTTCGATATGGTAATAAAATTTTTTTAGACCTTTCATCTTGCATATAAAGGAAGGGATTGGTTATAAACATATATTACATATGTACATTCTGTACATTCTCCATCTGGGCCTTTCTGCAGCGAACTTCGGGATACAAGCCCAGAGCTAATCCAAGTTCTCCATTTCTTAATCCTCCTACTCGCTGTCCTTCTGTGGAGGGCTGGTCAGTTTGGAGAGGGTCAGTGCCATCTCCAACTGGGCGTCTTCCCCGGCTTTGGTCTTTGGAGCATTGTCCGCCATCTTCTCGGCCTTTCCTCGGTGGGGAATTCTCCATCTGGACAACAAGCACTTCGACGAGACACTGTACATATATGATGTAAAATGTTTACATCATTGTTGGGTCTGTTTTGTGAAAATATGGCCCAACAAATATTTATATTATATGTGTTGTTAAACGAACTATTATTAATAAAATATTGAAGAGATTTAGATTTTAAACGTATTTATAACCTTTTAGTACTTGATAGAGGGCGCTGCTCGTGAGCTAAGTAGAATAATTTGAATATATAGTTTTAAAAATTGATTTATATATTTTTTAAAATAGCCTATCATCATCCCCGGTATTTTTTACCTATGTATGGAAATTTTGGTTTGATTTAGTGAACTACTGCGAATTTGTATACCGGACATACAAACCAACAAACATACAAACATTCATTTATATATATAGATAGATGTTGGTGTCACCAAACCATTTAAATTGAATCATTGTGCATTTTCAGAAATAAAATGCTATGTATATTTGACTATTTTTATTTTAACCCTAGGTATGATTATGGTATTTTTATCTTCCTATTGAAGCCCAGCTCTCCTAAAATAATCTAAGTGTTTATCCTGCTTATTGTGGTATGAAACTATTGCATTATCAAAATCTGGTATATGTCCTTGCTTAATTGCATGGTCTATAAGTAATGATAAAGGGCTATGGTTTATGAAGGCTGTCTTGTGTTGTGATTGAGTCTCTCTATTAAGGTTTTTCCAATTTTTCCAATGTAGGATGATGTACAGGATTTACATGGTATACAGTATATGAGGTTGGATATGGTTTCTTTTTTGGGTTTCTTTTGGTTATAGGGTGTCAGAGACGATTTCATAGGTTTAAGGCGGACTGGTATCTAATATTGATATTGTATATTTTGAGAGTTCTGCCTATTCTTTCTATTCCATAACTGTAGGGAATTATGCAGAATGGTTTCTGGCTTTGACTACTGTTTATTGTTGGGTTTCTATTTCTATAAATATGACTTTTGATGAATTGTTTGGGATATTATTTGCATTGCAAACAATTCCTATCATATGCATTAAATATTTTACTACTAAAAACCACTATTTTTCTGATCAAAATAAATTTTTTAAAATAATATTTTGACCGTTATAACCAACCAGATTTTTTTAGTCAATATGAAATTAAAAAATTATAATTGAAAATGTTTTAATATTAGGCGTACAAATAAGTTTTGAGGGATTTTTTATGAATTCGAAGCTTTATTCAGGGAAATCAGTACGATATATTTCATTCAAAGTATTGTCCATCTTTAGCAACGACTTTTCCCCATCTTTCAGGCAGCATACCCTGTCGAAAAAAATCTTCGTCTTTTGAGGCGATCCAAACATCGACCCAATTTTTCGCCTCTTCGTAAGAAGTAAAGTACTGCTCGGCCAGGCCATGTGTCATCGAACGGAACATGTGGTAGTCTGAAGGAGCAATGTCTGGTGAATACGGCGGGTGGGGTAGGACATCCCATTGAAGCGCCTCCAAAGTCTCCTTGACAACTTTTGCAACATGTGGCCGAGCGTTGTCGTGCTGATAGATCACCTTGTCATGTCTTTTGGCATATAGTGGGCGTTTGATCTTCAATGCTCGGCTTAATCGCATCAATTGTTGTTGGTAACGTTCTCCAGTGATGGTTTCGTAAGGCTGAAGTAGCTCATAGTAGATCACTCCTAGCTGATCCCAATGGATGCACAGCATCAGCTTCTTGCCATGAATATTCAGTTTGGCCGTTGAAGTTGATACATGACCTTGCTCACCCCACGATTTTCTGCGCTTTGGGTTGTCGTAGTGAATCCACTTTTCGTCCCCGTCACGATTCTATGCAAAAAACCTTTCCGATTTTGTCTTTTGAGCAGTAGTCCGCACTTGCAAATAAGGCGCTCGATGTTTCCTGGCTTGAGTTCATATGGAACCCAATTTCCTTGTTTTTGCACCATACATATGACCTTGAGACGGTTCGATATCGCTTGTTGAGTCACTCCCAAGGTTTCAGCGAGCTCCTCTTGAGTTTGGCTTGAATCTTCGTCCAATAAAGCCTCCACCTCAGCGTCTTCGAACTTTATTGGCCTCCCTCCGCGTTCTTTGTCTCTGGTGTCGAATTCGCCACTTTTGAAATGCCGAAACCAGTACTCACATGCTTTTATTGATAGAGCATGTTCCCCATATGCCTCAAACAGCAATCGATGTCCATCAGCTGCACCTTTCTTCAAATTAAAACAAAAAAGCAGCGCTTCCCGCAAATTGTGTTTTGTTGGCACAAAGGTTGACATGGTTAGAGCACCAAAAAAAATGTCCCTTACACTTGAGTGAAAAGACTCCTTCTGATTTTTTGGGGAAATGATGAAGCCTTAACATGAAACCTTACACACACACACACACACACACAAGGTCTGATGCTATTTATATAATATTTGTTGTGGCTTCTTTTGCAAATCCCTCAAAACCTATTTGTACTCCCAATAAATATAGAAAAATTTTGAGCATTTTCGTGGAGAAAATTGAAAAGTTTCACAATATATATACGAAACTAGCGGATGCGGATGTACCGGCTTCGCCCGAGGTTTTACCCGAGTAAAGGTTTGTCTAACGAACATTTGTTAAAACAATTCTCTATAAACTTATAAAAAAAAGATATATTTTGATAATTTGAAACTCGTAAATTTGAATCTCTCGATAAAGTGAACATTTTTTCCCGGTCCCTGGGTCCCTGTGTGCCTTGTCATCATGAATTTTGTCTTTCCTAATTTTCTACATTACAAAATCATCGTTTTATCTAGTGAACATTTTTCCCGGTCCCTTGTTAAATACTCGATAAGTTGAATAAAATCAATATTAATTGGTTCCCTCGGTAATTGGAAGTTAAAGGAATAGTATATTCGCCTTTTTTATTTTTTTATTTAGGTAACCTGGATTCCTGGAGTATCTTCGCCTTGAATTGTATCATTATTCTTGTCTCAAATAAATTGCCGTGTCATCCTGAGATAATCTTACTTTTGATAAATAATATTTAAGATAACAAACTTAGTGATAAGAAAACTTGTTATCATCGTCACAATGGGGGCGCTGCTTGCGAGTTAAATCTACAAATCTGCAAATAACTCTAAGGATATTCAAGATATTCACGAAATTATTTTTCAAAACCCTTCCCGGTGATATACCTAATAATATCCCAAAATTTCACGGCGATTGGATGTATGGTTTTTGAATCTATAGAGGACAGACAAACAGACAGACATTCAATTTTATATATATAGACTAGCGGATGTGCCCGGCTTCGCCCGGGTGAGTGAATGTTTGTCTAACGAACATAAAACAATTCTCTATAAACTTATAAAACGTACTCGGCTTCGCCCGGGGTTTTACCGGAGTAAAGGTTTGTCTAGCGAACATTTGTTAAAACAATTCTCTAAAAGCTTATTAAAAAAAAAGATATATTTTGATAATTTGAAACTCGTAAATTTGAATCTCTCGATAAAGTGAACATTTTTTCCCGTTCCCTGTGTGCCGTGTCATCCTGAATTTTGTCTTTCCTAATTTTCTACATTAGAAAATCATAGTTTTATCTAGTGAACATTTTTTCCCGTGTCACATTGCCGTGTCATCCTGAGATAATCTTACTTTTGATAAATAATATTTAAGATAACAAACTTAGTGATAAGAAAACTTGTTATCATCGTCACAATGGGGGCGCTGCTTGCGAGTTAAATCTACAAATCTGCAAATAACTCTAAGGATATTCAAGATATTCATGAAATTATTTTTCAAAAACCTTCCCGGTGATATACCTAATAATATCCCAAAATTTCACGGCGATTGGATGTATGGTTTTTGAATCTATAGAGTACAGACAAACAGACAGACAGACATTCAATTTTATATATATAGATTAGGATAATTAAAAATTTAAATCTATAATATTCATTTAATTGAGGGAGAGGGGTATGTAATACCTGTTGGGAATCTCTTATGGTTCAGACAACGAAACAACAAATAACAAGTTTACTTATAGCTGAAGTGGTTTTAAAGAATTAGCCAATTTTACCTTTTAAGAAAGTATTTTAAATTTATTATTTTCAAAGAGAGAGAGAAAAGAACATTTAACAATTTACATTACAATTACTAATTTTGTAAACAAAACCAACACTCCTTTGTTCTAGTTTTTTATATTACAATGTTGTCAGTCTAAAAGTATTTCAAGATCATTGATTTACTATTCTTCTTATTTTTTTCCCAACAATACCTTTTACATATAGATAACTAATTGCAGGGTCTTTGTGTTTAACATAAAATATATAATGTTAAGACGAAGTTTACGTTTTTCCATTTGACAATAATTTGTTTCAAGAGATTTTAGATTCCATAAATACTTTATGTTAAGGCTGACTGAATTAATAGGAGGTAGAGCAGATTATAACTATGATGAATAATAAAGCAATAAAATGATTTATAATGAATACTTTTTCGAAATATATATTATTATTATTATCAAATTCCACTTTTTTTTCAGAGAATCAATTTTTTTTTACCATCAGATTTTTTAGATTATAAATTTACTGTACTTCAGCATTTCCTCACAATTTATGTAATTATGTGTAAAAAATGTAAATATGTGCATATTTGAATTTAGAAAATATATTTATTTTAAATATAAACTGATTGTATATTTTTAAAATGTACTTTGAAATTTAAAGAGCATTTCTTTTCCCTTGAAGCACGCTCTTCGCTCGTGAATGCTTTAACTGGTTGAAGTCAGTTAACTTTGATATTTTTGGTGAGTATAGTTATCTTCATATATTATATATATATTGTAGTTTTTCATGTGTGCTTTTAATATTAACAAAATTGTAAAATATATTAATTGAAAATATTAATATTTCAAAAATTACACAGAATAAATTGTCGCAAAATTATTTTGACTTTATATGTTTATTAACATTGTTTTGCCAAAAGAAAAAATTGATTGTTGTATGGTTTCTATTTTAAAATGTGTAACTTGACAGCTAGAGATGAGACTTAATTGATAATGTAAAATAATAATAGATCGTTTAAAATGGGAAAACCAAAAGATGAAACTAATAGCCAGGTTATAATTTAATTTTAATAAAATCGAATCAATGTGTTAAAATTACTGAACAATTATTTAAAATAAAAATTATTTAAATTTAAATTATTTAAATTTAATAAAAATTAAAATTTCTCGAATTTTAAACACAAAAATAAATAATGAAAGACATTATATATTTGTATAATTCATTGAGAATTATTTTTAGAATTTCTTTTTCTTTCATAATTAACCCCATAATAAAAAAGCAGAAGACAATTTTAAAATGTTCAAAAGTTCCCTTCACACAAAGATTAGTTTTGAAAATAGAGCAATCCATACTTAATTCATTAGATAATAAAAGGCATATATTGGATTTAATAAAATATATGCCTTTTATTATCTAAAGGTTAGTTTGTAACTAAGAGTTTAAATAAAAGTGCCTCAAAGAGCATAGTATTTATCTTTGTTATCAATTGATATTTTGGAAAGTCCTGAGATTAGTTAACTTCTATATAACCATATTTATATGTTTGTTTCTGATTGGTTGATATACTTGCTAAGAATCTACATTTGATTTTTTAATTATATTTATATTCCTAACTGTTATAATACATACATTTCTGTATAATTTAGATTAAAATTTAAAAAATATATATGTTATATAAAGGTATTATTCAAAATGTTATATTAAAATATTATTATATTTAAATATATATTTCATAGTTACAAATACTGCTAAATTGGCCGCCAGAGGTCGTGCTTTCCCTATAAATACTCATTGTGGTTGTTCCCCGATGGCCAGCTCAAATCTTTGTACATTATGCTTTTTTTTTTTTGCTTATCCCTAGTACACGTGGTACAGGCCATGATAATCATGGTGGGTAGTTAGCAACTGCTTTTTACTGTAAGCGCACCACATGTCTACACATGTGAAAGCAGTTCGACTTTGCACTTACAAATGTGCCAGAGCCCCGTTTGGTTACTTGCACTCCCCGGTGGGGTTGGACTTTTGCAAGAATCGGGGGGCCATTGGAGCATTTTTTTTTTTTTTTTTTTAAACAGAAAAAAGTGTCCAATGCGGGGATCGAACCCGGGTCGTAGTGGTCGTAAACCAAACGGTTTAACCAGCCTTCCACCGACCCCCCTTGTACATTATGTAAATAATCTTTTGTTTTCCTTATTCTACTCGCCTTAAGCCATGCAGTGCTTTTACCAAATTATGGTTATTATATAATCCTAAAGCTCAATTAAAACAATCTCTTATCAAAACTTATTTTTAGTAATCATACTTTCAAGATTCAACCACGACTGCATTTCCATTACCATAATCCTCAACATGATCTAAAATACAAACATTCATCTCTTTATATAATATATACATATTTTATTCAACATCTGCTTCTTGAGTGCCCAATCTTCCAGAACTACAGAAACCGGGAAAACATCGAATACAAGGATCTTTTTATGTTTGTAAATAGTAAGGACTCGTATTTTAAATTTAGAAAATTCTGTAAATATATCTATGATTTTCTCTCTTGGTTAAAAAAACCTTAGTTATTACCTATTTGTATATTTTTGGTTTGTTTATTTTGTTGGTTGTGATGTAAAATCAAGAATGATTTTAATGTCCTCTTTCTTATCTTTTCAAATCTTGTAATTATTTAATTTTTTTTTTTTTGTAATATAGTATCTGAATTTAGTGTTGTTATTGACGCAAGCATCCCTTGTAGGGATATCGCATCTGATTTGATAAATAAATAAATAAACATGTATATATTTTAAAATTTAAATTAGATTTATATTAAAAATCATATCTAGGTTGTTTTAGTTTAAATTTTTATATAATTATGGATGTTTTTACCATGTTTCATCTAAATATTATATATCCTGTTTATTTTTAAAAACCTATTTTTTTTTATTGGCTTCTGATAAATAATGCACTCTAGTCTTCATTATCACCAAATCTTATTGAATATCCTATATGTTTCTAATCTATTATCCAAATTGTACCATATCTTCACAGCCTAAATACAGTATAGCCATACAATTCAACACACAATAATGATAATTTGACACTTGCTGTAATTAGAACATGTTTTCATGTCCCAACCTCCAGCCTATCAAATAGCAAATGTTAATTTGACCTAACGATGATAAGACACAATTTGGGGATTATAGATTATAAACACAAGGTAATAAGACCAAATCGGAATAAATAAATAGTGTGTGATGTTTCGGTAACAGCATTGTTACCATCTTCAGACAAAACTACTGAAAAAAGTACACATGGTAAAATTTCTCATTCAGTACTTTTGTCTGAAGATGGTAACAACGCTGTTACCGAAACGTCAAACACTATTTATTTATTTGGATTTGGTCTTATTAGCTTGTGTTTGACCTAACGATATTTCAATACTATCAATAATTTGAACAATTTTTTAATATCAAATTTTTACATATTAGAATATATTCCTGTTTAAATGCAAATTTATTGTGAAAAAATTCACAATACTTTTGCATGAGGAACACAGTGACCGTAATTAGCATACACACTGTGCTTTAAAATTCTTACAATGTATGCAAAAATATACAGGCTGATGTTCACAGGTGATTTGTTTACTTGATGATTTAGGCCTAACTTAAGTGACTATTGACTGTTATTCATGGTGGAAACAATGGGATGTCTAAAAGAGTGAAATAAATTCTTTAACCTTTTCTTTATTGGAACATTACTTCTTTTGTCTGATGATGGCTGTTGCCGAAACGTCACACACTAATAAATTATTTGGATTTGGTCTTATTTTCTTGTATTATAATCTATATATAATCCAAATTGTGCTTTATTATTCTTCTTCTTTCTTATCTCCACTCAATCATATTAGGATATCAAGTTGTGACCCTTGATGGTGTCTGTTTGACAACCATCATGACTGGGTGAAGTAGAATGCATCTGCCTTTGTCATTAAGACTGGGAGCACTACTCAGTGGCAGGTCGACTTAGCTCCAAAAGAAATGGCCACCTCTGACATGAGGAACATACGCCATGTACAGCCGCTCCTAACATGGAGTACAAACACTGCTCATCCTGTATCCCTGGATTAGGAGACCTTACAGGGTACTATCAGCCGGGCCAGCTGAGCCCAGTTTTTTTAGCAAGCGGAGTTAACTTTTTGTTTTCTAAATACAGTCAACCTTTGTTATAGTTGTTATAGCATATGTACACTACTATGGACCAAGATTTTGTTATTGCAACCACATGGTTAAGAATAATTACAATCATTTTTTTTTTTGCTTATCCCTAGTACACGTGGTACAGGCCATGATAATCATGGTAGGTAGAAGTAGGTGACTGCTTTTACTGTAAGTGCACCACATGTCTACACATGTGAAAAGCAGTTCAACTTTGCACTTACAAATGTGCCAGAGCCCCGTTTGGTTACTTGCACTCGCTGGTGGGGTTGGACTTTTTCAAGAATTCGGGGGTCATTGGAGCATTTTTTTTTCTTTTTATCAGAAAAAAGTGCCCAATGTGGGAATCGAACCCGGGTTGTAGCGGTCGAAAACCCACTGTTTAGACCATCCTTCCACCTACCCCCTTATCATAATGTATCATAATAAGTAGAATTGCAATAAGTTTCTTTATGAGTTTAAAATAGATGAAGGCTTTCAAGAGTTAGCTCATCGTATCAAGATTTGTTGTTGTCTTTCTTGTTTCTTATCCCCTTGTGTAAAGATTACACAAATTCCATGTCTTTCTTACTACTTCAGATTAAAGAGACACTTCCAAAAGCTCAGATTTGTTTTGTGTTTGTTTACAATAAGAGATTTGATTTTATAAGAAGAGATTTTTGTCCTTTTTTATATAAATGTCAATTTCAAATGTTGAGCTAAGAAACTAGAGAGTTATTCGGAAACAGAACGAGGTGGAGGGGAATTTATCAATTAAGGTTACAAACTTCCAGTATTAGAAAAAAAAAAGCATTACAAAAATTTGTTTTTTTATAATCCAAATATCACTTTGAACCCACAGCTTACTTAGAAACACTGGGCTAAGTCATCATTGTCTGTGAATTAATTTATTTAATACAGTTAAACGTGTCTATAGCGCCCGCTCTAAATAGTGCCTCCCTCTCTATAGCGCCAGATTTTAAATACATAGTACGATGCGATTTACATTAAAAGTGACCTGTCTATAGCACCCCCTCTCTATAGCACCCTATTTTGGTGAGTCCTAAAAGGGGGTGCTATAGACAGGTTTAACTGTATATAAAAAATACAGGGAGGGAATTTTTCCTTCTAGAATGATATGGCACAATTTGGATTATACAAGTTATACTTGTTGATAAGAACTCTAAGGTAATAAGACCAAATCCAAATAAAATTAATAGTGTGTGATGTTTCAGTAACAGCCTTGTTACTATCATCAGACCTTTTGTCCATCATCAGACAATGGACTAAAGTGTTTATTTACATTTAGTAAAAGACTAAATGTAAATAAACCCTCTAGTCTTTTATAAACACAAGGTAATAAGACCAAATCCAAATAAATAAATAGTGTGTGACGTTTCGGTAACAGCATTGTTACCATCTTCAGACAAAAGTACTGAATGTACCTTCTTAGTACTTTTGTCTAAAGATGGTAACAGCGCTGTTACCGTCACACACTATTTATTTATATGGATTTGGTCTTATTACCTTGTGTTTATAATCTATAATCTAAATTGTGCTTTATCACTCTAGTCCTTTGTCTGATGATGGTAACAACGTTGTTACCGAACCACTATTTATTTATTTGGATTTGGTCTTATTACTTTGTATTTCCTTACAGAAAAAAAAAAAAGTATTTTTCTACAGGGCAGCAGTGTCAGTAGTTGGTGTATGAATGTTGTTCAGGCTTCTGCTGATGACACCGCGTCGACAACTGCGCTACCCCCTGGCCAGACTGCGAAGCGGATAAAGCCAGCAAAAGTTATCTACTACAACAGTCCTGCAGCTGAGAAGGAGGGATCAAAGGAGGTAAGCAGACAGCAGTTTTTTCTGTGCTCAGCTATCTTCCCACATTACCTGACCTACATATACACTCATTGTAACAACACACTGCCTCCGGCGAACTCATGGAATTTGTGTAATCTTTACACAAGGGAATAAGAAACAACAACACACTGCCTCCGATGAACTCAGGGAATTTGTGTAATCTTTACACAAGGGGATAAGAAACAACAACACACTGCCTCTGGCGAATTCATGGAATTCATGTAATCTTTACACAAGGGGATAAGAAACAACAACACACTGCCTCTGGCGAATTCATGGAATTCATGTAATCTTTACACAAGGGGATAAGAAACAACAACACACTGCCTCCGATGAACTCTGGGAATTCATGTATTCTTTACACAAGGGGATAAGAAACAACAACACACTGCCTCCGGCGAACTCATGGAATTCATGTAATCTTTACACAAGGGAATAAGAAACAACAACACACTGCCTCCGATGAACTCAGGGAATTCATGTAATCTTTACACAAGGGGATAAGAAACAACAACACACTGCCTCCGATGAACTCTGGGAATTCATGTATTCTTTACACAAGGGGATAAGAAACAACAACACACTGCCTCTGGCAAACTCATGGAATTCATGTAATCTTTACACAAGGGGATAAGAAACAACAACACACTGCCTCCGATGAACTCATGGAATTCATGTAATCTTTACACAAGGGGATAAGAAACAACAACACACTGCCTCCGGCGAACTCATGGAATTCATGTAATCTTTACACAAGGGAATAAGAAACAACAACACACTGCCTCCGATGAACTCAGGGAATTCATGTAATCTTTACACAAGGGGATAAGAAACAACAACACACTGCCTCCGATGAACTCAGGGAATTCATATAATCTTTACACAAGGGGATAAGAAACAACAACACACTTCCTCCGATGAACTCAGGGAATTCATGTAATCTTTACACAAGGGGATAAGAAACAACAACACACTGCCTCCGATGAACTCTGGGAATTCATGTAATCTTTACACAAGGGGATAAGAAACAACAACACACTGCCTCCGATGAACTCATGGAATTCATGTAATCTTTACACAAGGGAATGAGAAACAACAACACACTGCCTCCGATGAACTCTGGGAATTCATGTAATCTTTACACAAGGGGATAAGAAACAACAACACACTGCCTCCGAGGATAAGAAACAACAACACACTGCCTCCGAGGATAAGAAACAACAACACACTGCCTCCGAGGATAAGAAACAACAACACACTGCCTCCGAGGATAAGAAACAACAACACACTGCCTCCGAGGATAAGAAACAACAACACCGAGGATAAGATTCTGGCTTCATCTCTTGCAACAATCTCTCAAGTTTTTGGGCATTGCAAACCCTTCTACAGGATTATACAACATATACACTCATGGACAAAACTTGAGGAAGTGGAAAATCTTTTATTTCGCCAGTCTACTGTTTCTTTGAAGAAAACAGAGGCAATGTAGTCCTATTTAGACTTTGTTTCTAAAAAGTGTGTGGGCAGCAATAGTTTGGTATACCTTACCAATAATGATGATCATAGGAATTGATATTAAGGTACTCAGAGTAATTTTATTTTTAGATAATTAGTTACAGAGTCAAAATCTCATTTAGGGAGAGGTGTCCTCTTACCAGAGAGTTACTAATTACAGTAGAACAACCTCTCTGTAAAGGACAACACCTAGTTACAGAGCTGAAGTGTCTTTTAGGGAGAGGTGTCCGCTTACCAGAGAGTTGCTAATTACAGTAGAATAACCTCTCTGTAAAGGACAACACCTAGTTACAGAGCCAAAGTGTCTTTTAGGGAGAGGTGTCCGCTTACCAGAGAGTTGCTAATTACAGTAGAATAACCTCTCTGTAAAGGACAACACTTAGTTACAGAGCCAAAGTGTTCTTTAGGGAGAGGTGTCCACTTACCAGAGAGTTTCTAATTGCAGTAGAGCAACCTCTATGTAAAGGACAACACCTAGTTACAGAGCCAAAGTGTCCTTCAGGGAGAGGTGTCCGCTTACCAGAGAGTTGCTAATTACAGTAGAATAACCTCTCTGTAAAGGACAACACTTAGTTACAGAGCCAAAGTGTTCTTTAGGGAGAGGTGTCCACTTACCAGAGAGTTTCTAATTGCAGTAGATCAACCTCTATGTAAAGGACAACACCTAGTTACAGAGCCAAAGTGTCTTTTAGGGAGAGGTGTCCGCTTACCAGAGAGTTGCTAATTACAGTAGAATAACCTCTCTGTAAAGGACAACACTTAGTTACAGAGCCAAAGTGTTCTTTAGGGAGAGGTGTCCCCTTACCAGAGAGTTTCTAATTGCAGTAGATCAACCTCTATGTAAAGGACAACACCTAGTTACAGAGCCAAAGTGTCCTTTAGGGAGAGGTGTCCTCTTACCAGAGAGTTGCTAATTACAGTAGAACAACCTCTCTGTAAAGAACAACACCTAGTTACAGAGCCAAAGTGTCCTTTAGGGAGAGGTGTCCTCTTACCAGAGAGTTGCTAATTACAGTAGAACAACCTCTCTGTAAAGAACAATACCTAGTTACAGAGGCAAAGTGACTTTTAGGGAGAGGTGTACCTTTTGGATTGTGTTATTTCTAAATTCAATCTTTATTGTGCAAAATAATTCTAAATATATATAAATTCAATTATTGTATTATAAAAAAATATTTTAATATCTAAATTCAATATTTCTGTGAAAATAATTATATTTTTATTTTACTACATTGTTTTAATTCAATGTATATAATTTTTATAAATAAAATCTGAATATCAAGAAAGAACCATTTTTAGTTTCAATAAAAACTCTTAAATCTGTGAAATCAAGTCTTCTATAAAAATTCTAATTCAAATAAAAAATCCAAGTGTGGCCACTTGCTTCTTCATATTATTTATTGAACAATCAAGTCGTAACAGTCTCCAGAGTTGTTAAAAAAATGGTAATTTTTGGTAATGAAAACTGTCTTTTGTAGAGAGGTGTCCTCTCATGGAGGTTGTTTCTACTGTATCCATGAAACTCTAGAGCAAGAAACACAAGGTCTTCTTCTTTCTTATCTCCACTCAATCATATTAAGGTATCAAGCTTGTAAAGCTAAGACTTTTGATGGTGTCTGCCGGGGAAGAGTAGAGCTCATCAATGGATGAGTCAATACAGTCAATAATGTGTTTTGGGGTTGCAGGTTGAGAATTGCACTTTGTAAATAGTGGGAAAACCATGCAACCATTCTGGAAAGTCATTGTCCGTAGATGACCAGACTTAAGTCTGGAAATCAAAGACTGTTGTAAACACAAGGTATTAGGAACAAATCCAAATAAATAAATGGTAACGTTTCGGTAAAAGCGTTGATACCATCAACGTCAAACATACTAATTTATTCTTATTACCTTGTGTTTCTAATCTATTATCCAATAGAGCACAACATCCAGCAGGTTTAGTGATTCAATTTATGCTGATAGAAAAATAATTATTGAAACAATAGCGGAAATAGTTGGAGTTTCATTTGGTAGCTGCCATAGAATTGTTCATGAACATTTAAACATGAAAAAAACTTTGTGGTTATTTTGTTCCCTGACATCATCTAGAGCAAAAAATACAATGAGAAGCGATAAGGCACAATTTGGATTATAGATTATAAACACAAGGTAATTAGACCAAATCTTCAGATGGTAACAACGCTGTTACCGAAATGTCACAGCTTATTTATTTGGATTTGGTCTTATTGCCTTGTGTTTACAATGAGAAGCGTTGTTGGTGAGAAAAGAGAGGGAAAAAAAAGATTCCCTTTGTATTGATCTGCTTTCTTTTACTAAAGAACAAACAGGTTATTTATTTATGCTTATGAGGTGATACAGCAACGTCTTTACAATAAGAGAGGAGACAAAATGAATCAAATCTAGAAAAAAGAAGTGAGGTATGGTCCATATCCGATATGGTCCAGAGGAAATCAACTTCTCTCCCAAAATTTTAATATCTCAGAAGCATGGACAAATTCCTGGATCAGCTCCGATATCCCAAACAAGAACCTCATCACAAGCCCAAGTGTCAAGATCCCAGGTTTTTCCCTCCCTCGACGAGAATGGGTGCTTCTAAACCGCTTTAGGACAGGACAGGGAAGGTGTGCAGAGCTGATGAAGTTATGGGGCTACACCAAAGAACAAACGGGTGACTTCACACTGTGTGTACAGGAGAAGATGAAACAGGAGCTAGCTGCTCGATGGCAGCAGGGTACCAGTCCCCTGTGTAGGACCCAGGGTCGGCAGCGGGTCATCCTCAAAGCCAAGAGGAATGTTGCCCAATCCATTCCTCCAGTGGAGTCCCAGGATCTGGACATTGAGATGATGGATGTAAGTACAGTACTCCCAGTGTGACAGCAATCACTGACAGTTGTGACAGCTGGAGGATCTCAGCAGCCTGGACCACAAGACCCAGCAAGAGTCCCAAGCCTACCACATTGTCGTGGACACCAATGTCCTCATGGAGGATATTAAACTGCTCAACTACCTGAAGGACAACCCATTGGGAGGTAATTTGTTGGGGGGGATTATTCCTTTGTGAAATCAAACCATAGATTCAGTAGTTTACAGTCTTCAACAGGGGTTAGTGGAAGGGTGGTCTAAACCCTACATGTACTGTCTCCAGGTCTAGTGGGTGATCTGTGAAGACAGAGAGACTGTTATTGTTAAGAAAGGGGTAAAGTAAGGAAAGCCCCCTCTTAACAAATAAAAAACTTTAACCTAAAGTTTTGATATCGTTTTGGGCTGCCTCGGGTGGTCAAGCAAGAAAGAAAAAGGAAGACAACCTTGGCTACACCTATAAAGCTCTTCTCCTCTTTATTTGAACAGCACGGTCAATTTATATACATTCAAAGAAATTTACATACTAATTTATACATTCAAATATATTTACATACTATATGCCATGACTTTTAACATACCCCCAACTTTTCTTTGTGTAAAAAAACAAGGAAAACCTTGGATTCCTGGTCTGTGGGTGTTGCTGCGGGGATGGATTCTGCTGCATCTGCAGGGGTGGCATTAGCATTAGGGGCGGTGGAGCTATTCTCTCCGGCACCTTTTTCTGCTGGCGGGGTTCCACCTTGGGCTTAGGCTTGGAGGGGATGTACTTCACTGTGGACTCCAAGCTCTGTAGCTCCTTCCGATCTGTTCCACTGTGATGGGGGGATCCTAGTAGGTGGGGCACTGTTGCAGGGAGCCTAGGCTCTTGTCCAGGAAGGCTATCTTCTCCTCGGCACACTACTGCACTTTCTCCATCTTCTTTTGCATCTAGGTGATCGTACACAGGATCCTTGGCTGCGTACATGTCCAGAGCCCTGCGCACCTGCTGCAAAACCCTTCCCAGCTCCTCCAGCGCAGGCTGCCTCTCAGTATACTCCCCGACTCACCTCACCACCGGGTCTCCAATTTCTTTTGAGCCCGTCCAGCCTGGCAACATAGACACTCTTGATCTGGTTCTCCTCATAGAACCAGTTCTCTGTCTCCTCCAAGAAATTCATTATGTGACTCCGGTCACTCTCTGTCACGTAAGGCTTGTATGATTCTTCCAGGCCTGCCTTCATCTTGTACAGATATTCCTCCATGAATTTCTTGGCATCCACCCTCTCCAGCTTGTCCTGAGCCTCCATCTTGCCCTCTCTCTCAAACAGGTTGTCCAGCTCTGTTCTGGAAAGACTGTACACCATGGCCTCAATATCCAGGTCTATGGACTTCACCATCTTCTTTGACTTCTTGCTTTGGGGGGAAGTGGCAGAGGCCTTCTTTAAATCGACCTTGGAAGCATCTGGCATTGGTTCCTTTTCTAGATAGTCATTCAGAGAAAGACCATTATACGACCTGCAGGAGGCATCGAAAACAGGACGGAGAGGCATCATCCTACTTTCAGCCTTGAACACCGGCCTATGCGGTAAATAATGGCCCTTCTTTTGAGGCCTATTCTCCTCTATCCTCTCAATTAGGCCCTCTCTCTCCCATTCTTGAAGAATAGTAGAACAATCCTTAACCCTCTTCTCCTTCCTTAACTTACTAGCGCATGCTTCCAATCTCCTCTGCGCTATTTCTAAATTCGAGGGTATATTATTTCTTTCGCATTTCCATGGTAGCGCGACTGAATATCGTTGATCTTTATCCCTCATTTTTTATAAAATGTTCCCTTAGTTCAGTTTCCCTTTTCTTTTTTGAGACAACTTCGATGGGATCTTGACATCCAACTCCCAAAAATCTTTCAAGTTGTTTCTTGCAACCAACATATTCAATGCAATTTGGACCTTATCCTCCATACACACCACCGGAGATTGCCCCATAAGCGTCCATCCTAATTTGGTCTCTATGGCAGTTAGGTCCTCTCCTAGATGGACGACCTTCCCGGTCAGTAATTGTCCAAAGTAGTCACTACCTATTAAAATATATCTATTTCCTCATTTCTAAAATTTGACGGGTGAATATAGATCTTTTTCCGTTTTAATTTGTATAACAAACGTCCTCTTGGAATCGGCGGTATCCTTGCACAAATTTCTGGTTGATCGAGGGCGACTATGTTTACATCAATTTTATTGGTTAGACTTCCCAGTTTCAAAACATATTTTCCGTGCAACGCCTCCTTCATATTTCCTCCCCCAAAAAGAGATTTTTCCAAACTTACTCTCCTATTTTGTTAAAACCCAGTTTTTCGACAATAGATCTCTTTATATAGGAGTAGTGACTTCCGGTGTCAAATAGCACCTTGACTTCTTTAGTCTCTTTAGCCCCTTTCAATTTCGCCACGGAAGTCATTAGTAAGATGTCATTGGCGCAAGTTCGTGCAGACATATTAACACCTGTGCATGTTGTATTTCCTTCATGAACAACCTCAGATTTTTCACCTTTGAAACTATTGTTCACCCCTTGCTTCAAGGCAATTTTATTGCAAAAGATATCCAGATGATCTTTTCCGCAATTTCTACATTTTATGTCTGCTCGGCATTCCCTTTTCAGATGATTACCTTTTATACATTTAAAGCAGACTCTAGCCTCCTTTATCTTTTGATCCCTCTCGCTAGGTGTAAGATGCGAAGCAACAAAACATTCACTACTCAGGTGATTATCCCTCTGGCAGAATATGCATTTTCTCTTAAATGCGCTGCCGAATAAATTGGAGACAGTGGGCGGTGTCTTCTGAGGAATCTTTAACTGAGAACCTGTGGCCCTCATTGAGCTATTACCCTCAAAATTCTCCTTAGCAAATGCCATTCGCTCAGCACCCTTCACCTCATCCTGAAGGAAGTCCATCAGAGCTTTTAGTCTACCGCCGGGATCACTCTTATCTCCATTCTCCGCCCCTTCTTTTATCCCATAGCCCACAGCAGGATTCCTCTGCCACACCTGAATAATGTCCAATGGCAGACTCGACTCAACCAGTGGGTAGAGAAACACGCCTGCCATCTCTGTGTTTACACCCAGTGATTCTAGGTTCTTTAAGTGAGCCGTTAGAACCTCCATGAGAGGACACCTCTTTACAATGGATAATTTACCTCACCAATACAGTAGAAAAACCTCCATGAGAGGACACCTCTTTACAATGGATAATTTACCTCACCAATACAGTAGAAAAACCTCCATGAGAGGACACCTCTTTACAATGGACAATTTACATCACCAATACAGTAGAAAAACCTCCATGAGAGGACACCTCTTTACAATGGACAATTTACCTCACCAATACAGTAGAAAATCCTCCATGAGAGGACACTCGCGGTAGAGGATACCTCTCAACAAAGGACAGGTTTCATTTGCATAATTACCATTTTTTACTTAAATAGCAACTCACCAGTAAGAGGATACCTCTCCCTAAATTACACTCTGTGTTTGCAATTAGGTGTCCTCTACGAGGAGGTTCCACTGTATTTTCACATCAACTTCTTTATTTATATTCCATTGTATTTAAAATATCTATGGGCTGCACATATCTATGGAATGTCTTAATATCAGATCTTCATAGATGATCCATTACATATTATAAACATTCTGGAATGATGGCTTTTTCCTTGAAATGGATACTACAGCAGGTCACTGTAATGTCTGAAATAAATTATTAGTAATAAAAGTATAACTTTGACCCTATATACTCCATAAGTTTTATCCAGATGGATCAAGTATTGTGGAAGTAAGTAGGGGATATAAACAGAATATGCAAATTGATTTTGGTTTATTGGCATATTACAGCATTGAAACTGTTGAGTTCACCAGAGATTTACACTATATAGTGCCAAAGTTTCTTCCAGATAGGTCACATATTATGAAAACGTAGGGAAATATGCAAATTAGCTTGTTAGTGTACTAAATTACATATTGTCTAAAATAACTATGAGAGGGACACACCTTCCTAACCATATTCTATATGGCACATCTCAAAGTTTCACTAGGAGTGAGATTGTAAATTTGATCTATGAATAAAAGAAAATAAGACTCAATCTAAATAATTTATTAGTGTGTGACATTTTGGCAACAACATATCATACAACAACAATAAATCATTTATTCTTTTGTCTGATGAGGGTGACAATGTTGTTGCCGAAACGTCACACACTAATAAATTATTTGGATTAGGTCTTATTTTCTTTTATTTTAATCTATAATCCAAATTGTGCTTTATCATTTTTGATCAATGAATAATACAGTGGTACCTCGACATACGAGTTTAATTCGTTCCGCAACCTTGCTCGTATCTTGAATTACTCGTATCTCGAAGCAAATTTCCCCATACAAAACAACTGAACTACCATTAATCCGTTCCAACCTCCAAAATGTCACCCCAGTTATTTTTGTTACGTGGTTTTAAATAATAAAAACGTATTTATAAATATCAAATATTTATTGCACAAAAACAAAAAAGAGAATTTAAAGAAATAAATTAGATATCCTCACTGGTCTTTGCCTTTTTCGCTACATTTTTCTCGCTTTCACCTGTAGGCCGTTTAGAAAAAAACATGTCCAAGGAGGTTTGTTTCTTCCTCCCTCTCAGAATGTTCCGGAAATGAGTTAGGCAAGTGTCATTAAAAAGGTCAGATGCACGACCTGTTGCAACTTTTTCTGGGTGTTTTTTTTTTTCCACGAACTGTGAAACTCTCTCCCACATTCCTAAGATCTCCTTTATCTCATTTGTAGAAATAACCTCCTCCTCTGACTCCTCAAAACCAATTACTTGCATAACTCAGTATGCTGCTGTGACTTTAACTCTTGTATCTCCTCAGTCGTCAGTTCCTGGGTGTGCGCGTGATGGCGCACTGCGTGTTACTACCGAACCGAACTCGTATCTCGAATTTCGCTCGTAACTAAAAGCAAAAAATCACTTGCTCATCGGCTCGTATCTCGAAAAACTCGTATGTTGGGGCGCTCGTATGTCGAGGTACCACTGTATGTATAATAATTATACAATGGGATAAAAAAAAAACTAGAAGAGGGCGTATTGTGGAAACATGTGGAACACAAACACTCCACTTCTACAGATGGTTGTTGCTGGCAAGAGTGTGGCGGTAACTGTGTGGGCTAACTGTTCAGAAAGTGGATTCCCCCACCTAGTGATCCCCTGGGTGGTGATGCAAGAGCTGGATGCCATCAAGAACAGGACCAAGAATTTCCCAGGGGAGAACACCTTCAAGGTAAATACACACAACTATAGACCCCTCCAGGGAAATAAGTGTATATGGCTGCTGTGCAGAAGACACTCCAAGCCGTCCACTTTCTCTACAACCAGATCACGCAAGGCCATCCGCGGATTAGAGGACAAACAGGACAGGAGGTGAGAGGACAAGTTTATAACCTGCGCAGGACTCATCTCTTGTGTGTGCGCGGCAGGCAGAAGAGAGCAAAGCCTTGTTGACGGCTGAATGCAACGATGACAAGATACTTCAGTGCTGTCTCCAGCTCAGCAAGAAAGGTGAGAGTGAAGTTAGCTAAAAATAAACAGTCTTGAAGAAGGAACAAAAGTTAACGGCGACGAGTTTCTTTTATTAAAGCTGTAAATTCGACAAGCTTTCCGACTTTGACGTCCTTCAACAGGCAACTTTCCAAGAAATTGAAAGATAATATTTATATACAGTCATATTTGTCTGAGGAGTTTCAGATGTTTTTTTGCCTTTCCCTGCATCCTAAGGTAGCCAATCTTTTCTTAGAACAATTTATTTACATAGAGGAAAGAATTTTGTATAATAATCATTTAATTTGCTAAGAAAAGTTCTAATTATGTAAATATTTACCTGTATATAGATATTATCTTTCAGTTTCTTGAAAAGTTGCCTGTCGAAGGACGTCAAAGTCTGAAAGCTTGCTGAATTTACAGCATTAATAAAAGAAACATGTCACTGTTAACTTTTGTTCTTTCTTCAGGATGATATCAAGTGATTCTTTCTCTTGTAACAAGTCTCTTGTTTCTTTTCCCCTTGTGTGCAAAGATTACACAAATTCTCTCCATAAGTACAATCTCTTGTCTTCTTCTTCCTTATCTCCACTCAATCATATTAGGGTCTGGGTAAAGTAGAATGCATCTACCTTTGTCATTAACACTGGGAGCACTACTCAGTGGCAGGCCACTGACTTAGCTCCAAAAGAAATGGCCCCCTCTGACATGAGGAACACACACCATGTGCAACTGCTCCTAACAGCTGCTCCTCCTGCATCCCTGGATTAGGAGCCCTTACAGGGTACTATCAGCTGAACCCAGGTTTTTTAGTGAGCTTTTTACTGCTTCCCCATCTCCTTTTTCATCCAGGCTTGGGACCGGCAAAGGCAGAGAGTTGTTTGGAAACAGAATGAGATGGGGAGAATTTATCTGACTTAGCTCCAAAAGAAATGGCCGCTTCTGACATGAGTAACACACACAATGTGCAACTGCTCCTCCTGTATCCCTGGAGCCCTTACAGAGTACTATCAGCCCGGCCAGCTGAACCCAAGTTTTTTGGCAAGCTTGTTACTGCTCCCTCTTCTCCTTTTTCATCCGGACTTGGGACCGGCAAAGGTGGAGTTGTAGGAACTACAATGTGTCAAGACAATGTGTTCAACATAGAAGTAAGTAAATGGGTTCAACAGTAAGATGGTCTATTCATTGAGGATCCACAGTTAAAACAATTGGCAACTTAAAACCTTGGAATTAGGATGGTATAACCAAGTTGCTTTTATCAAAGATTTATTGCCAAAAAATAATAGATATCAATGTTATTGATAGACGGCAATTATAATTGTAATTTGCCTCGAATAGCTTTATAGCACAACTTGATGCATATCCTTGTAATTATATGTATGTAGACCTATAAGCTTCATGTCCATATAGGTTCCTTAAACTTGTGGCTGTCAAAAGGACAACGGTTTAGAACACTCCTCTACCGACCACCCTATAATTTAACAGTAGAACACCTCCACTCTGCTAGAGAACACCACTCCACAAAAGACAGTTTTTTTCACATGCAATGATGATTTTTACTAAATAGAAACACTTCAGTAAGAAGACACCTCTCTTTAAATGCCGCTTTGGCTCTGCAACTTGGTGTTGTCCTTTACAAGGAGGTTGTACTGTATATATGTTTATATGATGCATTATGTTATCCTTGCAGTAAGGAAAAATTGTTTCAATTTAAAAAGAAACATATGCATCAAAAATAGTTTAAAATTTCATATAAAGGCTCTCTCTCCCACAAGTGTGAAACTGACAAGTGTGGCGAAGGCTACCATCTTTTAGTCTGTTGTTGTTGTTTCTTATCCCCCTGTGTAAAGATTACATGAGTTCATGCTTCTCGAGCTTTTATGATAAGCAATGGTTTCTCCCAAAGATCCTGTTTAGTGCATCTAATGCAAGCCAAAATGTGTTCTGCAGGTGCCAAGCTAAATTTTGGGCAAGTGAGGGTAGATTTTGTTATTATTTTATATTTTCAATGGCTTGAGATGGCCTGTTCTAAATCATCTTTTAGTCTTGAGGTGGGTAACGCCAGCCTCACCTCAACCATCACTCTGTGGGAAAGAACTCTGGCGGTCCATCAGTGGTGGAGTCTTTCCCACTGTGGGTGCTACTAATGAAGCCTTGTATATATTTCCTTTATGCATATTCATTCTTTTTTTTTTATTCAGAGCCCTATATAATTTTATATGAATGATATAATAAAAGTAGCTTCAATCTCTCACACAAGTGAGGTGTGTCCAGTCCCCGCGGACAAAGTGCTCCTCCTCACCAATGACAAGAACCTGTGCAGCAAGGCCTGCATCAACCACATTGGCAACTTCACCAGGGACAGGCTGGTGGAGAAGTTCAACCTGAGTGGCTATGAGAAGTCCAACAGCTGGAGGAGTCCGGAGGAGGAGCTGGTGCTACAACTCCAGCCTGTGGTGGAGGCTGAGATGAGGGATGTCTATGGAGACAACTGGTAGGTACCTCTCTACACCACCCTAGCTGATCCTTCAATCTGGTGTTAATCACAGAAAATCACTAGATCTTCTTTCTTATCTTCCTTTACTCATATTAGGGTATCAAGCCTTTAGAGGTTGAGACAGTGTCTGCTGGGGATGAGTAGATCTCATCAATGAAGATTTGACAACCATCATGACTGGGTGAAGTAGAATGCCTTTGTCATTAAGACTGGGAGCACTACTCAGTGGCAGGCCACTGACTTAGCTCAAAAATGAAATGGCCGCCTCTGACATGAGGAACAGACACCATGTGCAGCTGCTCCTAACATGGAGTACAGACTCATTCTGTATCTCTTGATCAGGAGTACACACAGGGGACTATCAGCTTGGCCAGCTGAGCCCAGGTTTTATAGCAAGCTTGTTACTGCTCCCCCTCCTCCTTTTTTTTTTTTATCTGAGCTTGGGACCGCAGAGATCAATATTGGAATCTGGCATCAATAGATGATGCAGTAGACCACAACCTCCATGAGAGGAGACTCATGTTAGAGGACACCTCTCTACAAAGAACAGTTCTCATCGCCAAAATGACCATTTTTGGTAATTAGCAATTCTCCAGTAAGAGGACACCTCTCCTTAAACAAGACTACAGCTCTGTAACTAGATGTTGTCCTTTAGACAACCTGTTTAAAATATGCTGTGACATATCACCTTGTGTTTCTACCAAATATTTTTCAGTGAGCTTGTAACTCTCTGTTCCTTTTCCTCAGGGTACCATCCTACTATGTGGTCCAGGCTTGCCAAGATTGGCCACCCCCCACCCTGGAGCCTACAAGACCTGCTAAGCTGTATAGACAAGTAGGTAGTTGTCTACTGGACCCTGTGTCATGTCTAACTCTGTCCCTCCTCCAGGTACTGGGACTCCATATTCTCTCACATCTTCCCTAAGGAGGTCCGGCCGGTGGCTGTCCTCAGTAAGAAAGGTGGGTACATCACCACTGAAGAATTATTCTAAATTATCCCCCCCCCCCCCATTCAACAAAATAATCTCTCCAATCAGTATTTAAGGTGAAATCATCAGGCTACTAGGATTAAGTTTTTTTTGTTTACCCCATTCCATGAGATGGAATTCCTGTAATCTTTACATAAGGGGATATAAGAAACAACAAGTTTTTTTTCATTGATGAGCTCTACTCTTCCCCGGCAGACACCATCAAAAGTCTCAAGCTTTACAAGCTTGATACCTTAGTGTGATTTGAGTGGAGATAAGAAAGAAGTAGACAAGTTTTTTTTTTTTTCTAAGAAAGAAAAAGTAAAGTTTTTTTTTTTTTTTTTTTAAGAATTCAAATCTCTAGATTACAGGCATGAAAGCTCTTCTACGAAAGAAAAACATGATACAATAAATCCCCTAAAGAAACTCAGGTGTCCTATTGGTGATTCATTGTATAATGTTTTTCTACCTTTTGGAGAGGCTGCTGCTTATCATAAAACAGCTCAAGGAGCATGAACTCATGGAATTCATGTAATATTTACACAAGGGGATAAGAAACAACAATGTTTTTCTCCCGTAGAAGGGCTTTCATGCCCCGAAAGCTAGAGATTTCAATACAATTTTTGAAAAAAAAGAAACTTATCCTTCTAAGCTTGATGAGATTTCACCTTAAATTATCCTTTGTATATCTGCTATAGATAATCATGGTGGATAGTAGTTGGCAACTACTTTTACTGTAAGTGCACTACAAGTCTACATACATGTAGAAAGCACTTAGACTATTTACCTACAAATGTGCCAGATCCCCATTTGGTCACTGGTGGGGTTGAACTTCTGAAAGAATCTTCAGAAAAAGGCATGCAATGCAGGGATTTAATCCCCGGTCATGACTGTTGAAAAATCAATGGTTTTGTGGGGGCCGAGAGACTTCCTTCCAGCCTGCTAAAATGACATACCACGGCAAACATACAAGCTGGCCTGGAAATAGTATTGATGGCCACCGCTGTGTGGAGCGGCAGAAGTCAATGAGAACCCAATAGACATTCTAGGGTGTTGTCCTTTTGTCTTCCTTTATCGACTTCCTATAAAAATGTAGCTAAGACGTAATACCAATAAACACTAACTTTGAAATACTTTTCTGGGCCATAGCTGGACTTAATAAATCGACACACCACAGTTTATTCCGCTCCTCCACCTTCCCCCCTGAATTTTTCTTTAAAATAAAGGAGTATCAAAGTAGTCAAAGACCAGGGTGATATTATGAAAGGACATCTTCCTGTTGGCGCAACTGATTGTTTGCTAATGGCTTACACACTCACGGCTGTCTTCTTACACATAGATATATTAACTGACTGTTTGTTTTTGGCCTTGTCAACCCCCTTTTCTGGAATTGATAAGGTACAATTTAGATTAAAAACACAAGGTAATAAGACCAAATCCAAATGAATAAATAGTGTGTGACATTTCTCGGGAACAGTGTTGCTAGGGACTGGTTGTATCAGATTTTTGGTTTTCTACAACCAGATCTCTGATTGAAAATGGATATAGGGTCTTTACATTATGTAAATCTATAGATGTTGGTATTTTTATCATTATCCCATTGTGTAGTTTACGAGGTCATGGAGACTGAATTCATGGATTAAATTTACAATCTAGGTAGGGTTGGAATATAGGTCCTGTCTTGAGGCTCCCATACATTCTAAGAGGTGGTCTGGTCTTTGGTCCTGTAGATGGTGTATTGTGTCTTTACACCATCCTGGAAGAGGTCTTGTATGGCTGCCAGTTTTAAGCCTGGAAATACAGGTTGCTGCCTGTATCCCACATTCCAGAATAGCTCCAGGCTTTTTGGTGCAGATACCAATGATGGAATGTTGTTGACTCCTGTAATTTTTGCCTTTATATAAAGTCATCATGGAGACTTTATAGTAGGTTAAAAACACAAGGTAATAAGACCAAATGTAAATAAATAGCATGCAAATTGGATTTTCTTATTACCTTGTGTTCCATATTGTGTGCCTAGTTGGGTGAGGATCTTCAAAAAATGGTTGAATAACATATAGAAAGTGTTGTATTAAAGTAATAAAAGAGATTCTAATGTGTAAATATTCCTATCAGGTAATTCTCGCAGTGAAGTAGAAATGGTGTGTGACGGCAGAATCTGCCAAGAGACTGGTGGAGGCCAGCAGAAAGCAGCTGAGGAAGCCACTGAAGAGATCACTGGAGGAGGAGGAAGTTCCACCAGAGAAGTTGCAAGAGGTACTGGCATTGTTCCAGCGGGTGTGGGCGGCCATCAACGTAGTGGTAGGCACCACCCTGGATGTCCTCGGCACTCCCCACCACTTCCAGTACCAGCCCCCGGCTTCCCTGCCCACCCGGGGGGACATCCTTAACTTCCAGTCCCGCTTCTTCCCCCGTCTGGGCCAGCTCAAGCGCTACATGGGCCGGCTCTTCAGTCCCACAGCCACCCCCAATCTGAAGATGCTCGGACAAGTCCTGGCTTCCTTCCTGCCGGAGCTGGACTTGGGACCCCCACAGCCCATCCTCTCCTCATCCGCACTCAGGACTTTCATCTGTAACAACCCCCAGCTCTTCCGCAACGGCTGGAACCAGCTGAGGGAGTTCTACGAGGCCATCAACACCTGCTTACAGAACATCTGACTGCAGGGTGGACATTGTTGTATATTTGTAAATTAAGAGTGTTTTATTATTACTGTTGTGTATATACTACATTTGTATAAAGTTCTTTTTTTATTGATACTAATTTATGTATATATATATATATCTTTTTTTTTTTTAATATATTCGAGTGAGTCTCAACTTTTCTTTCTTTTTGCTCAGTTTTTACCTACAAATTTGTGTTAGTAAACAATAAGATTATAGAGACAATGACATCCAAAGCTGTTGAACAAATGGCTACTGTAGCCTTATTATGCTACCTAAAATGACACCTCACAAAGGGATCTACCTGGGTGTGAGGTACTAGAGGTGTGTGAACCCACCCTCCCTCCAGTCACTTCTATTAACATACTATGTTTGAAACTCTGCTTTTGCCAGTCCCAAGCTCGGATGAAAAAGGAGGAGCAGTAATAATCTCGCTAAAAACCTGGGATCAGCTGATAGTACCCTATAAGGGCTCCTAATCCAGGGATACAGGATGTCTGTACTCCATGTTAGGAGCGGCTGTACATGGTGTCTGTTCCTCATGTCAGAGGGTGGCCATTATATGTTGGAGCTAAGATAATGCACAATTTGGATTATAGATTATAAACACAAGGTAATAAGACCAAATCCAAATAAATAAATTGTGTGTGATGTTTCGGCAACGGCATTGTTACCATCTTCAGACAAAAGTACTGAATGACAGTATTGCAGTCATTCAGTATGAATTCATTCTGAATGCAGTCATTCAGTACTTTTGTCTGAAGATGGTAACAATGCCATTGCCGAAACATCACACTATTTATTTATTTGGATTTGGTCTTATTACCTTTTGTTTATGTTGGAGCTAAGTCGGTGGTCTGCTAATACATTGTGCTCCCAGTCTTAATGACAAAGACAGATACATTCTACTTCAGCCAGTCATGATGGTTGTCAAATCTCCCCGCTATGCTGCATTGCCCATCAAGCAGAATAATCGAGGTCAGAGTTTAGGAAGAGGGCTTCATTCTTCCCTACAATCTCTCAATACCAAATTGAATGTTCTACAGTACAACATCAGAAATAGACAGCACCAAACAACACTAACAAGATTTAGAACAGGCCATCTCAAGCCATTGAAGATAGAAAATAATAACAAAATCTACCCCACTTGCCTAAAATGTAGTTTGGTGCCTGCAGCTCCAGAACACATTTTGGCTTGTATTAGATGCACTAAACAGGACCTTTGGGAGAGACCGCTGCTTATCATAAAACAGCTCGAGGAGCATGAACTCATGGAATTCATGTAATCTTTACACAAGGGGATAAGAAACAACAACATGTTCTACAATGACCAATCAATGGCATATCTACAAATAAGATCAAGCTGGATGAGATCACTGGCAGATTCCAAAGATGCTAATATCATTTGTCTACAAGAAACCAAGCTTAAACCCAACCACCTTTTTAAAGTAAAGGGCTTCAAAATACTGAGAAAAGACATGCCAAATGGAGGGCTCCTGACCCTCAACAAAGACCTTTCTTTTGAAGAAATTGTCACTCCTTCAGCAACCCACACTGAACTAAAGGCTTCACCTACAGCACCTTTGGGAGAGGCCGCTGCTTATCATAAAACAGCTCGAGGAGCATGGAATTTGTGTAATCTTTACACAAGGGGATAAGAAACAACAAGACACCTAACAATTGTAAACACCTATCACCCACCCCAAAAACCAGATATTGAAATAATTGCATGCCTACTTAAGGTCCATTGAAGTCTATAAAAATGAAAAGGCACAATTTGGATTATAAACACAAGGTAATGAGACCAAATAAATAAATAGTGTGTGATATTTTGGTAACAGTGTTGTTACCGAAACGTCACACTATTAATTTGGATTTGGTCTTATTACCTTGTGAATTGCATACCTACTTGACCCCAATCCTTGGTGACTTCAACAGCAACTGTTTGAAAGTATAAGCTCCTGTTGTATGCTACTTGTCACACAAAGCCACCAGTCTTGTACTACAAGGTGGGATCAATAAATAATGTGAATTATAATTTATTTTAAGAAATAAGAACGATAATAAAAATTAGGACTTGATTTATTCAAAATAATCACCTTGGCTTTCTATACATCATCTCCATCGTGCTGGCAACTTGTAAATACCTATTTATAGGCACTCTTAGGAAGCGTGTGAAAAAAATCTTGCACCACTTTCTGGACATCTTCATCCGAGTCAAATCGCTTTCCCTTTAAATCCTTCTTCAGTAGTCCAAAAAGGAAATATTCAGAGGGGCTAGGTCTGGACTATATGCAGGATGTGTTCTAAAACTTCAAAACCTAATTTAATGATTGTAGATGCAGTTTTACATGATATATGCGGCCTTGCATTATCATGAAGGAAGAGAACACCTTTACTAAGCTTCCCTCTTCTTTTGTTTCTTATACATGTTTTTTTGAGACAAACAAGACTCACCATAAGTCTCGCGCTGCGCATGGAAAAAAGAACAGAACACCTTAGTCTCTCGATGTTATATTTTAATATTCTGTGGTTTAAATTATTTTTTGCTTTTTTAATTTTTAAGAAATAAGATAATTCACCTTATTTATTGATCCCCCCTTGTATATACAGTAGAACTACTTCCATGAGAGGACACCTCTCTACAAAGGACAGTTTCCATCACCAATACAGTAGAACAACCTCCATGAGAGGACACCTCTCTACAAAGGACAGTCTTCATCACAAATACGGTAGAACAACCTCCATGACAGGACACCTCTCTACAAAGTACAGTTTTCATCTCCAATACAGTAGAACAACCTCCATGAGAGGACACCTCTCTACAAAGGACAGTTTCCATCACCAATACAGTAGAACAACCTCCATGAGAGGACACCTCTCTACAAAGGACAGTTTACATCACCAATACAGTAGAACAACCTCCATGAGAGGACACCTCTCTACAAAGGACAGTTTACATCACCAATACAGTAGAACAACCTCCATGAGAGGACACCTCTCTACAAAGGACAGTCTTCATCACAAATACAGTGGAACAACCTCCATGAGAGGACACCTCTCTACAAAGGACAGTTTCCATCACCAATACAGTAGAACAACCTCCATGAGAGGACACCTCTCTACAAAGGACAGTTTCCATCACCAATACAGTAGAACAACCTCCATGAGAGGACACCTCTCTTCAAAGGACAGTTTCCATCACCAATACAGTAGAACAACCTCCATGAGAGGACACCTCTCTACAAAGGACAGTTTCCATCACCAATACAGTAGAACAACCTCCATGAGAGGACACCTCTACAAAGGACAGTTTTAATCACCAATACAGTAGAACAACCTCCATGAGAGGACACTCCCATTAGAGGACAACCCTCTACAAAAGGACAGTTTTCATTGTCAAAATTACCATTTTTACAATTTAGCAACTCTCCGGTAAGAGGACACCTCTCCCTAAATGACACTTTGTCTCTGTAACTAAGTGTTGTCCTTTACAGGTAGGTAGTTCTACTGTATCTCATTGCAGGCAATGATATCCCTATAATGATCAATCGCCATCATGTAGTCGTGGAGAAAGCGATGACTTTAGTATGCTACTTGTCTACTTACGGCAGGATGGAATGGATAACAAGTACAAATAATAAGAAACCAGACATGTTTATCTTGTAGAGGCTAAAGTAGTAATGGTACAAATTGTGTCTCAGGATAGACTGTTTTTTCTCCATGTCCATATTTCAAAATCTTCAATTCTTTTTCTTCTTTTCTGAGAGTCCATTTCACATCCATAGCTGACCACAGGTAATACCAATGCCTCTATAATTCTCTTTTTGTATATGACTTACCATTCATATAAGGCAAAACAAAAACATTTAGCACATTTTCTTTACAAATAAAAGAACTTTCTACTGACCTTTCTGAAATTGGAGAATAATATCCTGATACAATATCAAGGAAGTCTGGTAAATGAAATTGGCACAATGTACAATTATAAACACAAAAGGTAACAAGACGAAATCCACCCAATGCTTGCAGGAATGGAAATCTAATGCTGCACATGACTGGTACAGAGCAGGAGGGACAAGCACCGGTTCTGTCCTCCCAAGAGAACAACAGTCTGATTTCCAGACTTAAGTCTGGTCATCTACGGACAATGACTTTCCAGAATTGTTGCAAGGTTTTCCCACAATGTACTAAGTGTCAACCTGCAACCCCAAACCACATTATTGACTGTATTGACTCATCCATTGATGTGTTCTACTCATCCCCAGCAGACACCATCAACAAGCTTTACAAGCATCCTAATATGATTGAGTGGAGATAAGAAAGAAGAAGACAAAATCCAAACAAATAAATAGTGTGTAATTTAAGTCTTATAAAAAATTATATGGCTCAATTTGGATTATAGATTATAAACACACAAGGTAAAAGGACTAAACAAACTATTTATTTGAATTTGGTGCATTACCTCGTGTATTTATAACCTATAATCCAAATTGTGTCTTGTCATTTTTGATAAGACTTCAATGGACCTAAGAAATTTGCAAACTCACTGGAAGGGTTTACCACCTCTAGATAAACCAGGCCCTTAATTCTAATAGCTTTCTATCACCGTTAAGAACAGTGTAATAATTTTTTTTTTTTTTTAATATAAAAAAATATCACACAAAATATTAATTATTTTCAATTATAATATATGCAAAACACACTTTAATAATAAAAAAATATATATATACAGTTAAACCTGTCTATAGCGCCCCCTCCCTCTCTTGGGACTCACCAAAATAGGGTGCTATAGACAGGTCACTTTTAATGTAAAATGTTTACATTTTAATATTTAAAATTGGGCGTTATAGAGAGGAAGGTGCTATTTAGAGGGGGCGCTACAGAGAGGTTTAACTGTATATCCACAACAAACACTTGTTGTTATTGCTTATTCCTCAAGTCATTTAAACAATCTCCATTAGGTTCCATTGTCTCAGCTTTTTTACTATAATAGATGGTTTTCCCAGAGTTCTTTTTTTGGAAGATTTGATATAATTCAATAGATGAAATTGGGAGTATATTCCGTTGCATTGAAAGGATTGAGATTTTGGTAGCAAACACTTAAAAAGAAGATCAGAACCAAACTTATGAAAAATTCTTTTATTATTAATATTAAGAGCGATTTCTACAAAATAAAAGAAGGGAGGGGGAAGAAAAAAACTCTGTAAGATTATGGAAAAAAAAACTACAAATAAAGAAAGAAAAAAAGGGGTGATAAAGATTGAAAAAGTGATATTTTTTAAACTAGTTATATATATTTATATCACCACATGAAGCAGTTTCCATAATAACGTTCCGGGAGAAATTCTTGTCAATATGGAAATTAGCTTTAAATGATTTGCATAGGTTGATCATTGCACCACTGGCATTATCTGATGACAATATCCTCGGACAAATATGCTCAATTTGACATTTTGATTTGTCTTCTTTTCTTAAGATTACAAGAGAGAGTAACTGTTAAACAACAGCCTTTTTTTTATATCTCAAATTAAAAATTTTAAAATTCATTTTTTTTGCTGGGGACCATTATTCCCAAGTGTATTTGAACCAGAGGTTTATATGTATCTACTCTTTTAATTAATTTTATCTCTAGAAAGATATATTAAAAAATGAATATTTTCCCACACAAAATATACAAATAGAGAAAAAGTAAAGGAATGAATTATCTCGAAACATTCAAACTTCCGCACAAAAAGAAAAAAAAAAGAGATTATAAAAAAAGAGAACTTCAGATATCATCTCTCAACATTTTCTACAACTAGTTTATTAATCAAGTGGAATATATATATATATAGAGCATAATACAAAACACAATTCTGTCCTCATTCAAAAAAGAACAATTTAAAAAAATAATAAAATCCAAACTCAATATAGAAATTTGATTGAGAGAACATACCAAATTAAATACAACAATCTCCATTTATAGTATAAAATTTGTTTTTTAAAATTTCCACACTTTGCAGGGTTTTTTCATTCAATTTACATAGGCAGCAATATGCAAATAGAGATAATATGTAAATATAAAAGTTAAAATTTTATCAATAAACTAAATCTGGACATAACTATATATTATTAAGTTTAAAAAAAAAAAAATTATATGCTTATATATAAAATCATAATTTTTTTTAAAAGAATTGTATTATATATATATAATAAAAATACTCTTTTAAACACTCACACATAATCAATAGAGAATGGAAAAAAAAAACACAAAAATTGCATTCAAATGATCTTACAGGGTGAAAAAAAAAATCATAAACCAACAAAAAAAAATCTGAAAAAAAAAAAAAAACATTTATACAGAGAGCATCATTATTTACCCTTGATCATCAAACAGCAATCATTATGTTTATAAATAACAAAAAAAAATTATTTCATAGAAAACTATGCAAATCTTTAGATTTACATATCGGCCGGCTAAAGTGAAAGACAAAAAAACCAACCAATCACCTTTAATCTTGTGATGGCAGCTGTATAATGGGGAGTGGACAAAGGTAAATCCTGTTATAAACAAGATTGTCTATGTTTGATAAACAAGATTAACCAAAAAAGGGAGAAAAACAAAGAAAAAAAAATATTGAATACAGTTTATTAGGTTTTAACATCTGGGATTGAAAAAAACTATTGATCAGAAAAAAGGAAAGATTAAAGAGGAGAGGAAAAGGAATATTTCATGCAAATAAATAAATGGATGTGACATTTTTATTTACATCTCAGCTGGCATTTTATACCTCCGGTGGCAATAATATATATATATTAATTCTCTCTCATTCTGTGGCTTTTATTTAAATAATAATAAAAAATAATACAAAAATAATTTTTTTTCCTTCTTTTTTTATATAAAAAAACAAACAAACAAATAAGAAGAAGAAGTAGTAGAGAAGGGGGGGTGTTGGGTGTAGAGTAAAAAAAAAAAAAAAAGAAGAAGAGAGAGAAAAAAGAAGGTTAAAAAAATGGAATAGCTACGGCGGCCACTGTACAGTGTGTGCGGCTAACAGGAGCAGCTGTCTTTGCTCGGTTGTTGATCTGTAGTCAGCATGTTGCGGGGAGCTGAGGGCTTGTGTTGGACTCCTGACTCCGCAGCATTCAGATCCAAGCTGAACAAACACGCAATGTTAAATTTATGTGTGTTCGTTGTAGGCATGAAATCTGTAGTTAAATAGCTATTTATGTTGTTTGCTAGATACAGAAATCTCAACTTCTTGAATTCAACTCTTCTAAGAGATTTGTAAATTTTTGTGAAAATACCTTGATATGGTACACAATTTGGATTATAAAATATACAAGTATCAGAGTCATCAACAATCAATTCTGTCATCGTTTGCTTTTGTGAATGGAATAAATACCCAAATATGGCCATTTCTTATAAGCATCAGTGGTTCAGTGGTAGAATGCTCGCCTGCCACGCGGGCGGCCCGGGTTCGATTCCCAGCCGATGCATTTTTTTTTTTTTTACAATTTTTAAAACTCATTTATATTATTATTATTATGTGTGTCTGTCTGTACTAGATAGATTCATAAACCATACATCCATTCACCGTGAAAATTTTCTAAAATCGTTTTAACAAATGTTCGTTAGGCAAACATTTACTAAGGTAAAAACCGGGCTAAGTCGGGTATATTCGCTAGTAGATTATAAACACAAGGTAATAAGACCTATTCCAAATAAATAAATAAAGTCTTTTTTTATTTTATATTATTTTATAATTTATTTATTTGGATTTGTCCTTATTACCTTGTGGTGAAAATACCTTATAAAATATAGGCAGGATTAAAAGAGAATTTAGAAACCACTGATAACAGTCAAGATCAACAGTCAAATCAACAACTAGCTATTTCATTGATGAGTGAATCAAGGAAACATAATAATGAAGCGTGTAAATAACTCTGTCACAATCTCCAGGGCTAAAACAACCTCCGACACATCCAGCTTATCTAGTGCTAGTAATATTTAATCCCTTTTTTGATCAATTGCATACAACTTTCCGATGCTCTACAAGCTTGACATCCTAATATGATTGAGTGGATATAAGAAAGAAAGAAAAAAGAAACTTTCTGATAGTACTACCTATCCCCCAGATATTCATTAGTAAAAAGAAGCCAGGCCATATTTGCATATTATCAAATTACTATTATAAACTTGCAGTATTATTTGGGAGCAGCTTTTATTCCATCAGGATGCTACTAGCTGCTTCTTGGCAAGACTCTTACTTTGAATAAGATTTTAAAAAAGGGGAATATTCAAATGATCTTAGAATTTCAGTATAGATATCAGCAGATTTATCAGTTCCCCATGTTGCACAATGGCTTTTGTTCTATATGGAAATAGGATAAAGAATGGGGTGGGGAGCTTCCCAGGTAAATATCATGTTGGACAAAGGCTCAATACAGCTTGTATCTTGTTGAAGGACATTATTGTCTGAAAGCTTTTCGCCAAATTTTACCTTTTTATTAAAGAAACTCGTCGCCATCAGCTTTTATCTCAGTATATACCAGTCTATGACTGGTACAGAGCAGGAGGGACAAGTTCTGTCCTCCCAATAGAACAACAGTCTTTGATTTCCAGACTTAAGTCTGGTCATCTACGGACAATCTTCTTCTTCTTTCTTATCTCCACTCAATCACACTAAGGTATCAAGCTTGTAAAGCTTGAGATTTTTGATGATGTCTGCCGGGGAAGAGTAGAGCAGTAACAAGCTCGCTAAAAAACCTGGGCTTAGCTGGCCCGGCTGATAGTACCCTGTAAGGGCTCCTGATCCTGGGATACAGGATGAGCAGCATTTGTACTCCATGTTAGGAGCGGCTGCACATGGCGTCTGTTCCTCATGTCAGAGGCGGCCATTTCTTTTGGAGCTAAGTCGGCCTGCCACTGAGTAGTGCTTCCAGTCTTAATGACAAAGGCAGACGCATTTTACTTTACCCAATCTACGGACAATGACTTTCCAGAATGGCTGCAAGGTTTTCCCACTATGTACTAAGTACAATTCTCAGCCTACAACCCCAAGACATATTATTGACTGTATTGGCCCATCCATTGATGAGCTCTACTCTTCCTCGGCACACACCATCAACAAACTCTTAGAAATGGTACCTGGCAATTCATCCTATTGTACAAGAGGTTCTACTCTCTCCATTGTAAGAGAGAATGTAATAAACCTCAAATATATATAAGAAAGCCAGCTCTCTCTAGTCAAAATAGACCTAGAATCTATGTGCCCTCTATTGATTGTCTTTGCAAAGTAGTTGGTTTGGGTCAAAGATACATTAGTCTATTGTCTCCTTGTACAATTTCCACAAAGTCCAGCTTCCTAAGCTGTTCACTATACATCAGCAGTCTCCTCCCATGTGCCAAATACAAGTTATGTTCCAGGATAGCCAAGAATAGTTCAAACCACAGTGGACCAGCTCAACAAAACTCATTTTATTCACTACCAATCTCTAAGTAGCTCCTTTATGATGGAGGACTACTTACTATCAAACCTCCCTTTGAAAATTAAATGATTTATAGCCCTTCAAAGGATTCCATGGCTATATTTCCCCAGGATATCACAGGATTTTGGAACAGCGACCCTTTAAATTGCTACTTCTGCTAT
This sequence comes from Cordylochernes scorpioides, assembly GCA_030710605.1. Classification (NCBI taxonomy): domain Eukaryota; kingdom Metazoa; phylum Arthropoda; class Arachnida; order Pseudoscorpiones; family Chernetidae; genus Cordylochernes; species Cordylochernes scorpioides. The sequence goes on along the minus strand of CP092869.1, from coordinate 100,099,620 downwards.
GCTGTCATCCAAGACAATTTGGTCCATTATCTATTCCATTGCCCATTCCTACAGGAAAAGAGACTGGAAATTCGTGAAATTTCGGGGCAACTCACTACAATGAACAACATGTATATAAAATTTTGACTACTCCCCTGCTGGATAATTTTTCAAGGCGATTGATAAAATGAGAGAAGAAGTGCTCAACTCCACAGACAACGGCTGATTGCTCCCCCTCCCCTCTAAATTGCTTTTCCTCCTCACTCATGTACATATATAACCTTTTAGGGGGAATACCCTTGTAAGACAATAGTGTCTTAATAAAGGCCTTTGTTGTTGTTGTTGAGTACCATGGTTTCAAGCTAAGGCACTTATTAGAACAAGGGCAGAGTTCAGTACATCCCATAAGATGGCCGTGCTGTGACCTATGATAAGAATCTGCGTGGAGAGAAATTCTGCCAGCCAATTCTCTCACCTGCCATCTTGAATATTCTGGTAGATCTTCTTGGCTGTCTCCAGGAAGGCTTCCTCTACATTCTCCCCTCTGCACCGTCAACTGTCAACTCTCCGCAGATTATATACGTACGGCATACTTACGTCTTAGCACTGGCTTCCACAAACATCAAGCCTGCGCACAAACATAAGTAAATATCGCATTAGTCAGGGCAAAACACACACAAACCTCTTGGTTATGGCATATTTAATCAAAAATATGGATATATGTTTTGAGTAGAGTAGAATTACCTGTGAATATTTGCATAGAGCAATGCTCTTCCACAAACAATTGATATAAGGACAGTTAGGGCTGTTTAGAAAAATAAAAATAAATAAATTGTACTTTTAATAGTTTCATTTCATGGAAAAAAGATTTTTTTTTTTGTATATCTAAATAGTCACTCTTGTACAAATTTCCTCCATAGTTTCATTTTCTATTAATTACAGTTTTGCATATATATATACTCCTATATATTCAAAAATTATATATTTCTGCTCATTCATATTTCTTTATATGCAAATCTTTTAATATATGTGAATGTGTAGATATGCATACATATTGTCACCTAGAAAACAATTCATCTTCTTTGATGTTCTCATTTTCACTCCTGTATAAGAACAGAAATGCTCAGAATCTCAGCTAAATAAATAAAAAAACCTTACAAGAAACTAAACACAAGGTAATAAGACCAAATCCAAATAAATAAATAGTGTGTGATGTTTAGTTACTGTTATCGAGTATCAATTTGATAACAGTAACTATTTAAACCATGCTGTGGTAAAATTTCTCATTCAATACTTTTGTCTGAAGATGGTAACAATGCTATTACTGAAACATCACACACTATTTATTTGGATTTGGTCTTATTACCTTGTGTTTATAATCTATAATCCAAATTGTGTCTTATCACTTACAAGAAACTGCCCATCTCACAAGATTTTGTACCTTTGATAAGACAGTAGAGTTAACATTGCCTCCTCAGTCAGTGTAACATCACCATTACCACCATCCAGGAGGGACTCACCATTCTCCTCTGCAAACTGCTTGGCCTCCTCATAGGTGACGTCCCGCTGGCCATCAAGGTCACATTTGTTGCCAATCAAGAAGATGACTGTGTTGGGGTTGGTCAGGTTCCTGGCGTCTGTCAGCCAGCTGCTGAGATGGTTGTAGGTGCTCCTCCTGGCACAGCAGCAGCACAGTGTTGGTTTACATACTCCATTTTGGCAGGAAGTTTACTCATTTAGATAAACTCTACTTACCTCTCAAGTTGGCTCTACATGATCATTATTTGTAATATAGTACAACAACTTCCACTCTTGCTAGAGGAAACCTCTCTACAAAGGACAGTTTTCATTGTCAATACGACCATTTTTACTATTTAGAAATTCTTTTTAACTCCGCCTTTGCCGGTCCCAAGCCCGGATGAAAAAGGAGGAGGGGGAGCAGTAACAAGCTCACTAAAAAGCCTGGGCTCAGCTGGCCCGGCTGATAGTACCCTGAAAGGGTTCCAGGATGAGCAGTGTTTGTACTCCATGTTAGGAGCGGCTGCACATGGTGTCTGTTCCTCATGTCAGAGGCGGCCATTTCTTTTGGAGCTAAGTTGGCCTGCCACTGAGTAGTGCTCCCAGTCTTAATGACAAAGGCAGACACATTCTACTTCACCCAGTACCCTCATATGATTGAGTGGAGAAAAGAAAGAAGAAGAAGAGCAATTCTCTGGAAAGAGGACACACCTCTCTCTAAAGGACACTTTGGCTCTGTAACTAGGTGTTGTCATTTACAGGGAGGTTGTTCTACTGTACTGGCAGACTCCCCCCTCCTTCCTTAATTTAGAGCAATAGAAAATTAAGTCATATCTAGTCATTTTAACCTATATTCTACTGTTATTCTAGTTCCTTATTTCAAAGTTTATTTCTACTTAGTTCTTTATAAAATGAAAGAATTTAAAAGCAACGAATGTTTCTTTTATACATAATACAAACTTCTACTGCCCTTACTGCGATGAAAATATATATTGGGAAGGCTTGGTTCATCAGTGGTGAACCCTCCCAGCGGTTTCGCTAATTTAATCCACCAGACCACTTCTCAGATCTCTAATACTGTATTGGACGATTCTGCAACAATATTAGAGCTCTGAGAAGCGGTCTGGTGGATTAAATTGACAAAACCGCTGGGAGGGTTCACCACTAATGAGCCAAGCCCTCCCAATATATTTTTTCATCGCAGTAAGGGCAGTAGAAGTTTGTAATATGTATAAAATAAACATTCGTGCTTTTAAATCCTTTCATTTTATATATATAGATGGGGCGTTATTGCTTTGTGTTAACTTAGTTCTTTCATATATGTAAATGAATGAAAATAAAACCTTTCACAAATAGTTTCTTTTTATTATATTTCACGCGAGCTTTCGAGCTAGAACAGCCTTTCTACAGGCAAAAAGCCCGAAAGCTCGCGTGAAATATAATAAAAAAGAAACTCTTTGCGAAAGGTTTTATTTTCATTCTTTTAATATTTGTAGCGTAATTTTTGTCGTTAATCTTTCATATATGTAAATGAAGAGATACTACTACAGATTTCTACAATCTGAGCTAACCTCGGAAATATTTATCTAATGAAACAATGTTATCTCAAAAATGGGGGACAACGAGCCCCAATTCCACACACACAAACAATCGGTAGATAACTATTTATAACCACATCAGGTTTACTTTTTCAAACACAAAACAACTTCCCACACAGTAAATACTGAAATGGAATAATATAGGTAGGGCCTGGCTCATCAGAGTGAACCCTTTCTATGGTTTCTCCAGTTCAATCTACCAGAACACTACATTTAGCTATTCTATGATAAAGCACAATTTGGATCATAGAGATAAGAAATTAAGGCCTAATCTAAATAAATTAATAGTGTGTGATGTTTCGGTAACAGTGTAGAGTTACCATAATCAGAAAATAAAATATATAAATTTTAATATAAAAAAAATATTATTCTTTTGTCTGATGATGGTAACAACGCTGTTACCAAAACATCACACACTATTAAATTATTTGGGTTAGGTTTTATTTTCTGTTTTTATGTATATCTGGTACTTCAGAGAAATTCTTGGTGAAGGACATAAACTTTGAGGGTAGAATATGGTTTAGGAAAAAGGGTCACGGACCTCTATCCATCCTCAGCAGTGAGTTTTTTGGCAAGCCGACTTAACTCCAAAAGAAATGACTGCCTCTGACATGAGGAACAGATGCCAAGTGCAGCCGCTCCTAACATGGAGTACAAACACTGCTCATCCTGTATCCCCAGATTAGGAGCATTTCAAAATAAATTTCAGTGGTATCTGAGTCATATTTGTCCAAAACAAAAAAACAGGGTCAATAACAATCCAATTCTGAAGTAGAACCTTGAAAATATTCCATCACCAAACTCTTCTGTAATTGGAGTGATTGCTGAGATACTGGGTTGATCAGGATACATTTTAGAAAGGAAGGCAAAAAAAAAAAAAATTGCAATGATTTGAAGAATAACACACTCTAGGAAACTAGTGGAAAGAAGAGGAAATGCCAGTAGAAGTGACGTCATGGAAAAATTCCCCCAAGGTGGTCCCTTCCCCTTGCGTGACCTTCATGGCCGACATAATGAAATGATGCAGCTATTTAGATGTGTAAGTCTGAAGAACCTCAATTCCGCCACAATTTTATATTGAATTTTGAAGTTTTTTAGGATGTTGAGCCATGTCCATTCAGGCTATAGACTTAATATTACTTGGATCCATGTCCATGGCTTAACTTTTAACTATAATTATCATACTTTTAACTCTGCCTTTGCCGGTCCCAAGCCCAGATAAAAAAGGAGGAGGGGGAGCAGTAACAAGCTCGCTAAAAACTTGGACTCAGCTGGCCCGGCTGATAGTACCCTGTAAGGGCTCCTAATCCAGGGATACAGGATGAGCAGCGTCGGTACTCCATGTTAGGAGCGGCTGCACATGGCATCTGTTCCTCATGTCAGAGGCGGCCATTTCTTTTGGAGCTAAGTCAGTGGCCTGCCACTGAATAGTGCTTCCAGTCTTAATGACAAAGGCATTCTACTTCACCCAGTCATGATGGTTGTGAGATTATCATACTTTTAACCTGGAATGTATTCCATTACCTGAAGAGGCTCAAATATTTTGTTGAGACTACCCTAACAATGGCATAATGAGATTGTACTGTTGTTTGAATTGAGTGTTACACCTGGTGAACCAATCATCCACTCAGGGAAATCTCAGCATGCCCATAGACCAAGGGTTGGCAACCTTTTGAGTCAGAAGAGTCAAAAATTACAATTTACAAAATTTTAAAGTTTTTAAAGAGTCACAAAATTTGTTCTTGCCAACAACTATTTATTGTACTAGCATAAATGATAAATAAGAAGAATATTTCAAGTTGTCTTTAAAAAACTATTTTCCCTTATCTTGTTTAAACACTTGATAACAGTACTATTTAAGAACTTGCTGTGATATTTTTTTCTCATTTATTCTTTTGTTGA